>OU452219.1:21635218-22235218 GCA_911728455.2 Marthasterias glacialis | reverse complement strand
GCCTCTCATGATTTGGCAGGGAGCGCTTAAGGATTCGAGGAAGAAAGGAAACGGAAAATTGGGGGGAAAAATTTGCACTTGAAATATTCAGCAAGGCTGTCATTTCATATTAGACACGAAGGCAACCTGGTAAAGGTTGATCTTGTAGAGGCGCAAAGCATTGATCACGCCGTTACCATAGAGACCATTGTTGTGGAGCTGACGTCAAAGCAAGCTGTCTCCTGGCGCGGCAGCCTTGTTGTCGAGTGTAGGAGGAGGGGAGATGTAGGTAGAATAGGCAGGAACCTTCCGGATGAGAACAAAGCCCTGTTGTTTTTCAACATTCTTACATAACTAGTCGCAATTGTGTACAACATTCCCTGTACAATATCAATGGTTATAATGGTAAAGATGTCGCCACAAAATTTATTCAAAAATGTCCGCATTACAATCCACATCTCTCTTTGTATTTATATCGAACAAAATATAATTCATTCAATCATTTTATGTGTCGGCTTCTCTGGAGAAAAAGTCCCTTCAATATTGAAATCGTTGAATAACAAGGCAATTTATACAACCTATACAAATTCTGACTAAAGTGTACGACTTGCGATATTATCATGTTTCATGTGTGACGGTTGTCATGCCATACACACACAAATTTTGGTTAACTGCATAATATTGGTAAATTGTCATAAGTTATGTTAAAAGTTTGTTACAGCACTGGTTTTGGAAGAGAACATTCGTCACTTTTTCATGATAAATTTGCCAATGTTTTCAACAATCAAAAAACCTTAATGACAACACATAAAAAAAACACGCACAAAAAAACACGTATCTGTAACATGTGTTGTTTTTTATAACATGTTGAATTTTCATTATGGAATTTTCATTACGTTACCCCGTAAGTTAGAAAAGTGAGATCTTGTTGAATTCTTGTGTAAAAAATAAGTATGATTAACAAATAAAAATAAAAATAAAACCACCAAGTCATTTCCCCCCCCCCCGAAAATTTCTTTTGAATATATCTTTAATCATACATTCTGGTCAATTTGTTCACTGATTCTACCTAATTGTATTACACATCGTTGCTCATAATATCATCATTTCGACGACGTTCCACCCACACACTTTATAAGAGAAGGCGAACAATGTTTAATTAATGTATTGATTAAGTGGAGTTAATAAAAATGCAACATTTTCTAGTCACACCCTTCAAGGAACATTCTTTTTGTAGTTCATGGTTTAAGCCCATGCGAATGAAAGTTGATTGTAAGTTACTCGTCAGCGAGCGCATGAAATGTTGGCCCCGCATGGGAATTTTTATTATTTTTAAAAACGGCATGGGCAATGATGAAGAAGTCCCCCAAATCAGCTGACAACGATTTCGTTTCTATCATGTAATCATCTTTAGTCTTTAGCATCATTTTGAAGATCAACAAAATTAAACAGGTGCATTTTTGTCATTTGAAACAGACTTGCATTTTTTGACTAATGGGTACAAAACAATGAAAAACTTAATTTGTCCCTCATCAATTTCAGAGATCAGTTGCAAGAGACAATCGTTTGTTTTTTCGTTGGCCTTATTATAATTTGCAACACCACGTATAAAAAGACTGCTATCATTTTATTTAAGCTGCAAAAATTTATCATCTTCTAAAAAGTTATCAATTCATCATTGGTATTTTACAAGTTTTCTTTTTTACATGAATGTGAAGGAATATTCGCAGTTGTTTTGTATTTCTATAGGAGAAAATATTGTTTGTTTCTTTTTGTTAGATGTGAAAGTAAAACAATGCTTTACAATTCCCTTCAATCCATGCAGTAACATCCCGAAACCAAACAACATGGCCCCTGCGTTCGAAATAACATTTCACCTTAATTTTAATCGGTTACTAAATAATGTCTTGAAAAACATACACTCTATATTCCCGTGTGAATGAAGACTAGATCCTGATTTAAAAACATCCGGTTGGAAATTGTTGACTTTGTTATAAAGTTATTTTCCCCGTCCGGAGTAATTTGATTGTTACTTTTGCGTGATCGAGGTGGTTCCGACAATTATATTCCGCCACACTTCAAGGAAAACGGTAACACTTGACAACTTTGTAGTATATTTATAACCACATGTTAATTTCATTTTTATTTTAAAATTGCCTCATGGCCAAAAACTGTGAAGATGCAAGTAGGAGAATAAATTTGTGTGTATATATAGTATGAAGGTAATTTGTCACTGATGATGTTGTGAAGCGGTGTGTCCCGATGCCGTTATGCCCGATATGTGGCAAAGTCCCCCCCCCCCCCCACAAATAAATAAAATAAAATAAAATAAAATAAAATAAATAAAATAAAATAAAATAAAATAAAATAAAATAAAATAAAATAAAATAAAATAAAATAAAATAAAATAAAATAAAATAAAATAAAATAAAATAAAATAAATAAAATAAAATAAAATAAAATAAACTAAACTAAACTAAACTAAACTAAACTAAACTAAACTAAACTAAACTAAACTAAACTAAACTAAACTAAACTAAACTAAACTAAACTAAACTAAACTAAACTAAACTAAACTAAACTAAACTAAACTAAACTAAACTAAACTAAACTAAACTAAACTAAACTAAACTAAACTAAACTAAACTAAACTAAACTAAACTAAACTAAACTAAACTAAAATAAAATAAAACAAAAACTAAAATAAATAAATAAATAAATAAAAAATAACAATTCAATTTAAAATAAGTAAATAATAACACTTTCACAGAAGTACCACCCCCCCCAAAAAAAATGAAAATGAAAAAATAAATAAATAAATCTCTGAGGAATTCCTGAGATTGCCAGAGCACAATGAAGAAACAACAGGAGTGGGTACGACGTGCCACATATCGAGTACCAAATGGTTTATGTCTGGGTTGCATTTGGGACATTGGGCTCTCTTACTGACTGACAGCGTCCACATGACCAGACGTAAAGTATACGCAATCATAAGTTTGTTTTCGATCTTAAATGGCTCTCGGTTTTATATTTTAGCTTTAACATTTCTCTTGTTGGGGGAATTATAATCAGTGACACCACAAGTCAATTGGGCCAAGCCAATTAAGAGTTTTGTTTTATATGCCCTTTTCGAAACCACCACTTGGGCTTAGGCCCCGACTTAGGTTTCGTCAGTAATTTTGAAAGTGTACATTTTGGGAACGCGACTTCGAACACGTCGACTGTCCGAAGCCGGAGCTGAAGCCGCGGTTTCGAGATTCCACAGTGTCCAGCGAGCACAGTTTGTAATGCGCACCCAATTGAATATTTATTTCCGAGAGTATTTAGGCAAATGCATTTTAGCTCATGTACACATGATCTGGGCCCAATTTCATGGCGATTCCCACAGCGGAAATTTGCGCCCATCGAGACAGCTTTGCAGGCGCCGTAAGCACAGAGTTACGCGGTAAGCAGCGTGAAACTGGGCACCGCTCGCTTGAATTGAGTTACATTCTGCGTCAACAAATAAATCACAATTTTACATAGAAGCATTTCTGATGACTAAACTTGCTCCCGGATATCGATGTCAAATATAATTTTTCGAACTGTAAATCATGGAAGAAAAACTGTGTAGGCCTACAAGATGTTTAGAGAATGTTAAGATGCAGCCTTGCGTCTTGACTGTATATATACTAAGGATTCTATATCACATGGCGACAAAATTACTGAAAGAAGTCTGATTAAGGTACCACTTGGATGCACATTCCTATATTTTGTTTTGTATTTTTCCAAAAGAATCTTGTGACAGTGGAAGTAATGATGGATCTCGTTTGTGTTATTCAATATGTGCCCACTTCCTAACAAAGGCATCTCTTCCTCCTCCTATACTGAATGTGAAAATGCAAAACTCTGCTCCTGCAGCCGATCACGCTGACATAACTGGCAATTGGTGGTGTCCGATGGGCCTTCTGCTTACATTAGTATTCGCATGTCAACCTAAAGGCTGAACACTTATCATTTTTCCTTTGCCCGCCGTTTAAGCGTAATGAAATGTTAGTTTCGCCGAACATCATTTGCCCCTCAAACAATCACGACAAAAAAACACAAACATGAAGCTTTATAGCCGCAAGACTTCTGAGGCGCGCGGTTGCAATCACACGGGTACATACACCGACTGAAAGGTAGATTGATTATCAGACAGGCTCGATGTAACCGACTGCCCTTGACCATGCAAGAGGCCTAGAGCAACGACCGTTCAAACAGCTCTATGTCCCCATTCGATTCTGTCTCGCCTCACCACGAGTCCGGACAGCTGCGAGGCTATAGGTAACGAGCTTACTGCATACGTAACCGTAATTGAAACAAAGCTTAATTTATTAGTTGTTATTCCATGGGATCAATTATTGTTTAGAGCAGACACAGCAGTCTCCATAAGATTACATATCTGTCCTTCACCTTCTGAATGATAAATCCATCTTTGACTGAGTTTAATTCCTTACCACGCACACGGCGCCTTATGAGTTTAGTGTTTAAATAGAGGGAAGCGATTTCAATTAATATGTAATCTTGAATTGAAGACGCTATGGTGTCGTTTTGTTGTTGTCGAACAGCATCAATATCTAGAGTTTGACGCATTACTTGTAAAGCTGATTTCGGTTATAACTTCCCTCAAAACAAATCTATTTGTGGTTTAGTGATAATTAAAAGGTTAAAGTAAAATAGTAATAAATGAATCTCTTCATTTAACTACACATTGAATTCTCTTACACAACATCACGTGATCACTGCAGTTTAAAGCTCAACACAAGTTACAGGATACAAGATTAACACACGTTTTTATGTTCTTTTAAAGAGTATCTACAACATGTGCATTATTTACAGGGAAATTACAACATGTGAAAGAATTTCTTTTAGCAAGTGTCATGTAACCGATACATCTGTATGCCGTGACGGGTCCCGCCAATGTTTCTACACTTGCGTATTAGCAGACGGCCACAGCGGTGTTATTAATATTGTTCAAGTCTCTTACACGTTACCAATCTACGGCTGGGCCGTAAAAATGTACATTCTTCTAGCGAATTAATTTCTGCTTCCTCGGGGGAAAACACCTTCGCAGCTAAAACTGGTTCAGACACAACATTGATGATGAATGAAATGTTCTTTACCAAATACCAGATTCAGACTTTTTCAAATAATCCACCCGTCTATAGTTAATTCCTATAAACTTAACGACTGTTTTCAAATTAGGCCTACACCATATAGGCCTAATCTTCTTTTTTTTATGTAAAAAAATACTCGTTATGCAAAGACGACCTTTTATTTTTATTATTTTCATATAATTATAGCGTTTATTCTTGTGTCATCTTGTCGCTCTCAAGTTTACGACTCACAGCTTCGATGATAACCAGCCATTACATTAGCGATAGAGGCAATTTCAAATCACGACGTAGAGTAATGCCAGTTCTGTGTCTAATAATTGTTTGTTTGATGTGGTAAGAAATTTGAGGATACCAGGATGTCTTGGCACGTCCAGTGCCACGTTCGCACAAGGACCATTTGTCGACTAGTGGTTGATATTAACTGGTACCCATGCTCAAAAACATGTGTTTGATACCAGGCAATATCGACCTCTGGTCGACACTTGGCCCTAACGAGGGATACTTCTTTTTTAAATGTCTCAATATTGTTTCAATTTATCACCATTGTGCATGTGTTTTCCTCTGCCGAAGCAAGACATCTACAGAATCGTTACAAAAACCAATAAGAATTCAACTGTAAAAAGCAAACGCAAGAACTTCAGCACCCGCACACTATTACACAGCAACCATGGCATAGTAAAGTCTCATTTCTATCCGTTGGCAAGGATATAAACTCGCCTACATGATGAGTAATTGCATACGATGTTTATTCCTGCGCATCCTGGCGCTCTTGCGCTTGAAGTATAAGCTCATGGATGTAGGGTACTTGCAGCATTATTGAGGAGAGCAAACGGCCATCATGAGCTACTGATGAGAGCTCTTGCCGCCCCAGGGATACAAAGCTTCGATTTGTTTAGACAGAAGGCATTGACGATGAATGATGGCACATAACTGCCTCTACACAGGGCGGCAATATAACCAAAATGCAGGCACGTTAACCTTCACTAGATTTATGGAAACCAAATGGCTACAAGCAAACACGAATTCAATAGAGTTTTGGACCTTTATAATGATGTAAATTGGTTGATTTGGTTCTCTTAACTTAACAAGTGGCGAAGCGGCTCTGGGAGGAGACATTCTGTAAAGGGATCTATTTTAGGAACGTAGGTATACACATTGTCGATACCTCGTTGTATGTAACTTGTAAGTTAAAAGCCATGCGTTCTGCATTTATGAAGGTAGTCTAGACTAGTTGATCATAACACGTTTAATAAATAACAAATTTACGACGAAATGCGATTATCTTGTTACACGACATACGCTAAATCTCGATGTCTATGATCGAACGCAAAACGTGGACTGTACAATCTAATTATATTGAAAAGCCGGTTCAACCAACTAAGATAGGATTGCTCGTGTAGTTTGCCAATCTAAGCAATAATACCACAAACCAACGTACAAGATGGAAGAAGCTGAAGACGAGTAAGGGGCGTTGTTACGTGTCCAAAGGGATCTTACTAACCATTGATCATACATCGGACTCACAACTTGGAAGTTTTTAATGTCAATTAATCTCAGACGTTTGGTTGACATCAAGGTCCTCTAGGACCCAATAAACTAGTTGTCCATTTTAAGACCATGTTTATCTAACGATCGATTTATATAACCACCCATCTTTCGATATAGGCCTATCAACCTATCTACCAATGTATCGATCTATATATCGAACTATTTACCTATTTATCGATCTATCTATCGACCTTTCATATTGCCGTACTTATCAGCCTATCGACCTTCTCTTTATCTCTTTATCGATATATCGATCTATTTATCATTCTATACCATACTCACTATCGACCTACGAAAAATCTGCCACCTGTTAGTGTTAGCTTGATCGATTCCTGATTTGTATCTTTCCATGACAAATTTGGGAAATTGAGTTCCATGTAATGCTAGTATCCCTCACATCGAATCATGATATCAAAAAACAGGCCGGATACTTCACAGGAGCATCGAAGCCAAGAGCCTCTGTGGCCCTGGTCCTTGCCTCCCTGCCCTGTACAACGTTCCAGTGCAATTTTAAATTTCGCTCAGAGGTGCGCTTAACTCAAGAAAGTGAGGTATTGTGCTTGTAACATGTTCTCTATACTGAGAATTAGAAACCAAAATCATAGTTTCATATTTCAACAATCCCTAAAAACCATGACCTTCAGATCTGTATTATGCAGGAATAAAGATTCGACTGGGAAAAGTCTCTTATGCTAATCTTAAACTTACAAACTGTGTATCCACTGGACTTATCTGCTTGAATTGTGTTTTATGTTATTAATGGTTGCTATGGTAACAAGTTTTCTGACGTCATAGGTTGGTCCTACACAGTGTCGTCCATCTTTCCTCACTCTGGAGATGTATTTTGAATAATTTAGCATTCATAGTTCTTTTGTTAAGTTGACGCACACAATGAAACACTGCCATCTTAATTAATTCAACACGTAAAACATGGTTTTTAAATAGAGAACAGTGTATAAAAATAGTCCCTCTTTAAAAATATATCAGGGGTATACCATACAATGTTATATTCTAAGCTGTACAGACCGATAACATCTTAATGAAACAAAGTTGTAACTATTTCCGTTTTATTATTTGTGTTTTTTGCCCATACACCAATGTGTGTTGATAAGAACATAATACTCAGTACGGTACTTTCCCGAGTCCAATGAAAAAAGGGACCCGGTGAAGTACTGAGTATACAGTGCTTAACATACGATGTACGGGCAAAAAACACAAATATTAGTCTTATCCCAATGCAAAAATTAACATATACTATTATTTCCGTTTTAAAACAAACGTAATGGGATATTACGTTTTATGTTGTTTATAACGCATTCCGTTACGTTAAAAATTGAAATCATTTTGACAAATCTCTGTCGAAGGTTTTAGTACGTACGGGACGTATTCTTAATTTATGTTTAAACTTAACATGACCTCTTGTTTCATCATCAATGACTCGATGCCCAAATTACATGTGGCAAATACATCGATTGAAATACACAAATTACACATAACTGTTTGCTAACGTACAATAATTGTATTTTAATTTAAAACCAAGTACAGGTGTACATGTACATCTGTACTGTCATTACGTTTCGACTCAATGGAACCCGGTTCGAATTCAACTTGTTCACGGTCCGACATTTGGATTGTATTTTCAGTTCTTTGGGTATGGTTTTCCCCCAGCGCCCTCTCTTTCTTAACCCTTTTTATTTGTCTCATTACCAAATAATGGCTTAAAATAACAAACTGACTTTATATCTTCATCGTTATCACCCAGTGTGACGATTGCTAGTCTCGGGGCGGGGTTAATTTTCTTTGGGCAGTTGAGTTCAAGTGTCCCACCCATGTGTCAATTTAGAGCTACCTATCTCAAGACATAGAATTTCTTTAAATTGCCAAGTCATGCCACTTATTACAAGTCATTTTTCTCATTTTCCTCTGGGTAATATTTCATTATGAAGAAGTGAGATATTTAGCCTTCAAGTAGCAATTCAAGATGTTTACTTCTATGGAGTATTTGGGTTGCGGCACTAGTTTAATCTTCCGCTTCAGCAGTGTTCCCATCTATGTTTCAGTGAACTTACAAACTGTAATGGATGTGAAAATGACAACTTTTGTAGTCAATTGAGACGCAAGAAACCATATCCGTCTGCACTTAACGCGTCACTTAACGAGCTGCCTGTGGTAAAGAGATGTGAGCTATACGATCAATACAAACCATCTGCCGGCCAATATACACGGCGTATCGTCCTGTCTGATGACGAAGCCGTGTACGTGGTACATTCGTATTATAAAAGTACACCTTGTTATCGAATTGCCTCCAAGATTAATAAATATTAGACCTAAAATAATATGGATCACTTGCAAAGTAATATGATCAAACAATCATGGTCTCTACTGATACTATTTTTGTGAACGCTGTACACAACTCTCAGGCCACACAGTTGAATAAAATTAGGACGTTTGTTTTTTCAAATATAATTCGAAATCTAGAAACAAAACACCTTTAAACGTAGCCCCCAGTCGATATTGAGGCACAAGTCTCACCACTCTCCAGCCATAATACAATCAGTATGTATATATAGATATCTATGTAGATACATTTTATATTCCATAAGATGTTTTGCAAGATGCCTATATAGGAGACAGCCCCCATTATATGAGCATGATGAACTATTATACCTAAAAATAAGGACAACACTGAAGCATCTTGGTGCTTTATACTCTCTAGAGACGGGCGTTTAATGCATAGAGAGTGTGCTTAATCATTGTCATTGTAATATGCTATAAGCATGACAACATTTACATTAGCATTTTTTTCAAATAAATGAATAAATAAATAAATAAAAAAAATACCTTGATATTCGTCGCCTACAGGGAATAACTGATTATAGAAGATGGATATAAAACCTTAATTTCAAGTTGTGTTGATAAAATTCTCTATGTTTTGAATGTTCAATGTTGTTTTTACCGAAATGAATGTCCTCGGTCTTTACCATATCATGAAGTGTGTATACATGCCCTAGGCATTGCTGTCGAGCTTTGACAAAGCCCACACACGGCATGATAAGTTCACCTTTTCTCATGTTATCAACACATGCATAAAGGCATACACTGTACACACTTCTTGCATCTTAGCTTCCACAAGAAATAAAATATGCTAATTGATCTTACTGAATTATTTGAAACTTGGCAACAACTGACCTAAAGACGTACTGCAGATCACTTACTGTACAATACCGGTAAATGGAATAACTCTCCTATCAAACATTCAGTTCAACATGAATTGAAAACAATGATATTAGGCCTATATCAATCACATTTTGTATGAAATGGTAACACCCTGCTGGTATGACGTCACATGAAACTGATGAATTTCGTTTCTTGAGCCCACGAAACTAAAACAAAATCAGCCCAAAATCATCTTGAATCGCAATGCAAAGGAAGCACCTAGGTGTTTATATTTTGTTACTTTCATTTTAATTTTTTTATTTAGAAATAATCTTTTGCTCGTGCCTTATGAGAAACATACCACGCACACCACGTCTTTGTTTTTGTTTGATGCCGTGTAGTGGATGCAACCTTTGTGCAGTCAGTTAAACTGATTAAATTAACTGAATTTATGTAAATACAGACGAGACCCAAACAGCAGAATACAAGAGAAGCAACGTCCAGTGCAATAACTGAGTGGAACACTCATGCTGACTTAGACACTCAACCTGCAGCAGACAAACCAACAAAGATGGCACTGAAGCACAAACGTCATCCACCCATAACAACACAATATCTATCTCTCCATGTGTATAGTAAAATCAAATTATGTTATGTACCTGATCGTATAGGATATTGGTAGTGTAATGGAAAACAAATTCAGGCACAGCAATGAACTTGACTGTTACACTAAGAATGATATCATTGCGTCTGCTCTAGGCTTATTACGTGGATGGTTGAGAAGCTCTTGAAAACATGGTAGAATATCAACACCTATTAGCAAAATAACATTGATTTTTTTTTTTAAATCTGAGTCTTACTTGGTATGATGTTTTTAACATATTTCATGGTGGATTGTTATGTGTTTTCCTTATCTTTTTGTGTAAAGAGCACTGAGATTTCATTCAGTTACGTTTTGCTTATTATTAAAATTATTCAGAAAATCGTGTATGCTTCACTTTTTTCCTTTCAGAATTTCAAGAGAATCTGACAAAAACATGAACTCGAACATTAACAACCTACCGATATTCTTTTGATTGACATTTTACAGCTTGCTTTATTGGACGTGGCCTGAGATATTAAACAAATAAAAGTATTAACTAAAATTAATAACGCGCAAAAAGAACACTTTCCACTTCAAAAGGTCATAGATTATCAGTATAAATTGTTTTTTTTAAACAAATGAATCGTGGAAAATCTAGGCGTTTGAATGAGAAATATTTTCTCTTCCGAATGTTTGGTCGTTGCTTTGATAATTTTTGGCAACTAAAAATAATTCAATTTTTAAAAGATGTATTTAACATGTTCAGATAACAGTGTTGATTTTCTCGACCGCAGAGAAAATGTTGTAACTTTTTACACAAATCATTCAGCATAAAATTGCAAATACCATGAATCAAGACTCCCAACTATGCATTGTAAACATCATGTTAGTAAGCGATTACGAAATATTCAAATTAGCAAGATATTACATATCGTATTCTGCTGCGTTACAAACAAATACACTAATGAGCCCAAACAAAACCTTGACAGGGTGGCCATCAATATAACACTCCCTTATGGTAAGCTCTCAAGATGTCCACATTCTAAGAATGGTTGGATGAAAACAATGAATTCCGAACTTACTCTTCGACGAACAATCACTGACACGGCAATAATGCAGCCCACGCGTCTTGATGTTACACTTGTGTAATTCTCCTCTCTAGCATACACGTGTTGTTTCGTTTAAGACATCAGTTACTTAAAATTGGAGTTCATATCAGAAAAAATTGCAACCTTTTGTTAAAACCTTAAATTTCTTAATATTTGTTTATTTTGTATAATGTTTTTATATCTCATCATCTTACACTTCTACAAAATGGATTTGAATAATCGTAGATGTTTAAATGTATCCAACATTCTCTGATAAGAAGACATGGACAGATTTTAAACAGCTGACATTTCTTTTATTTCCCACTATTACATTTTACGGTTACCATCAATTGGGAAGCCTCGCGTCATAAACCTTAACCGTAATAGCATGAGACTTTATTTTTTCTAGTCTGGAAGGAGCTTGGGTTCCTCAATGCTGATATTATTTAGCTGATAGTAAATAAGGTAATATCCAAGTATTAGTTTTCGTCCTCAGTGCACCGATATGCATCTTGATCAGCACAATCAGCCCAGCGGCCATCTTTAATAATTCAAACTCAACTGCGAACACATCAACCTAAGGCGGTGTCCGAATTAATGTCTTCGGCTGTGGCTATGACCGGATTGCCGAAAAGTCCTACTCTTCAACGTTGCTGTTGAAGCCAACGGCCGTAGCCACAGCAGAAGTCGCTTGATTCGGACGTCGCATGAGCATCATCACAATGCTGATGTTGCAGAGAAACTCGGATGTTTGAATTGTGGCAACATAGCGGAGAATCAAGTCATTCGATTTTGCATCAAACTTCCAAAGCTTCAGTGGATGGCTTCATTTGCTGGATTTCATCCAATTCAAATCAACATCAGGTCCTTATTGTTTGGGCGTTTTTCATATTGCGCTTTCTTGCTAATGGCTTAAACTTGGCGCCCTCTAGTGTTAATGGACGTAATGTTCCTCTTCGATTCATTTTGTTGAATAGGCTTGAAAGCTTCAAAGCCGCTTGCTTGATCCGGTTGCCTGATGAAACAGCGTAACATTGTTAAAAACCACGCGAATATTAAACCTTTGTGCAGTTACACTTTAGGAATGCTTTCTGCACTCTCAAGATTGTAATTGTGATTACTGGAGCACTTTTGAAAGTACAACAAATGATGTATGAATAAAATCTCTATTGAATCCACGATTATATTACTATTACGTGACCAGATAGAGAGCGGGAATCTGGGATGCAATCATTCAAAGGCTGATTACCAGGACTCATTTTAAGGGAGAAAACGCATGATTGTTTGGGATTTAAATGTTTAAATAATTGATGATGAACGGTTCGAGAGCGTTACCTGTATTGACGTATATTATGACTAATGTTCAGACCCATTTTTTCCCATGCTCGTATCTTAACATGCATTGGGAGTGGCTAGTATTTGCCTTCATCCGTTATTACACATATTCAATTTACATCGATTCGAAACTCACATTATTTATTCCATACTCAATGAAAATAGATGAGCAAATAGAACGAGAGAAGAAGACTGAAGAGGTAGACATAACCAAGACCTCAATTTTGAAAGTTGCGTAGCGGAGCAGAAACTTTAAAATTTTCGGCGTATTGATAAACAAGTTGTGACGTCGAACATTCGCATATAGGTTTCTATAGGTGTACTCACAGCGTAAACGTATCACTAAGTATGTCGCTTGGGAAAAAAAGAACAAAGAAATTTGTATACGTATAAAGACGAAGGATGGGCAGTTTATTTTCCAAGAATTAGTGATGACAAGGTCAACTTGAAGGTCTGTTAAAGCATGCAGAAGAAGTTTGAACTTAATACATATCATTCAACCTAAACAATGCTCGTTTCTTTAGATCACCAAGACACCTTTAGCCCAATTTCAAGGCGCAACTTAACCACTGCGGTGCCCGTTTAAATACCGTGATTCTTTGGGCACAAAGGGGTCGTAAGCACAGAATTCCTTGTTATAAGTTGCCGCGAAATTCGGAGCCCGTTCTTCATTTTTACTGTATCGAGCTCTTTCCATATTTGTCCAAGACGATTAGAGCTCAAGATTCAGGCTGAATAAATTTTACAAGGCAAATCAGAACAATAATCAAGGCAGGGTTTATGAGCGAATAGCTACAACTGCATACTTTGTGTTTCATTGAGGTTTGCTTTAAGCTATCTGGTTTGGTCTCAGGTGCCGTTTTAGATCAGATAAGCAATCCGTCTATATAATGACCGTCATGGCATTAATGTCAAGCATACTAGCTAATGTGAAATTCAAAAGTGTACTTGTTACATTGTATATCCTATACTATTACAGTTAGTACAATCATAGAGCAAGGATACGATCTTTGCAAATGGTGTTTAGTTACTGTATTCTATGCTCGTACACAAAGTGAAATTGAGAAACCTGAGATAGCACTTGTAAACATGTATAACCATG
Source organism: Marthasterias glacialis (assembly GCA_911728455.2). Lineage (NCBI taxonomy): Eukaryota > Metazoa > Echinodermata > Asteroidea > Forcipulatida > Asteriidae > Marthasterias > Marthasterias glacialis. The sequence continues at coordinate 22,221,289 of OU452219.1, read as the reverse complement.
TATAATATAGATGCAATTTCACCGCAAAGGGAAACAGAACATTCACAAACTGCAACACTCACAGGGAATGCATATAACATCCACAAAATGCATAAACGAACATTGGTAAAATTGGAGAGACAATAATGTTTTCATTCCGCCTGAAGGCGGCAACTATACGTCAGCTAATGTGTACTTCAAATAAACAGCCTGCATTCTTCATCAACATCCACAAGTATGACAGCGTCCATAAAAATGAATGTTTTAATAAGCTTCGAGACCAACTACTTTGGTGGTTGCTTTTAGGTTCTTAATAATATTATTTAATCCACGCAGTGCAAACAATGACGTGCACAAGTTTGGTTATATCACACACGCTGGAAAGGTCGCAATGCTTACCCAAACCAAAGGGTATCTATGGGAACAAGATTTTTTGCCGTTAGTGTGGTGATGCAACCTATTGAATAACTCTTATCAAAATATGGGATAAAACATACTCTTTTCGTTCCTCACGAAGCCATATTTACTCTAGCGAGACCGCATCAGTACACGTACGTGCTGTGCACGCTAATGCGAGAGTTCAGTCTTAAATCATGCACAGGCATGAACGCAGCATGTTTGTCATTGTGGTGTATTGTTTTGTTTTATCCAACGGGATGTTTCAGATTCTATAGAAATGGCCTTGTATGGATTATAAGGCAGTAGTTGGTATCATTAAAAAAATATGGAACAGTGTAGAACGCGGGAAATTATTCCCTATCACTCATGGTCAGTTGTAATTTACAGATTGTAAGCAAGACAACATCACGATTGTGAAATATTGATGAAAAGTTATTATTCTACTGGGGATCCCACATTACTAAGGTCAGCTGTGATGAATACAAACTATACACGAATTATAGGCCCCGTCTTTGTGGTTATGCAAGCCGCCATTTCGATCTTTGCTCAATGATAAGTATCGGGTCAGAGACCAATATAGGTCTGCTCAGCAGACACTGTGGAAATCTTCTTCTAGATTGTTCTATTCCCGTGGAAGGATGATGTCTTTTTTGACGTAAATTTCGACTTGCCGAAACGTAAAGATAATATTGATATATGTCAAACACTCTAATGCCATTAATATAGATACATGCTCATTAGCAGTCACGTGTTTAGTTTCATTATTATCATAGTTGTTTATAACCCATACCAACATTTCTACAATTTTTAACTAGCAATTAATAACGATTGAAAATAAATTGTCCCAAGACGAATAAATATCAACTCAAAGATATACGTTAAGGTACACGAATTCAATAATATGTTCATCAGAATTTGTTAATCAGACAGTACGTAGTAATGTAGCTCGTCTACATACAAAATAAATGAATGATCAATCCGATTCACCACCGCTGGCTCAGACTGTTACCGGTACCCTCCTGTAGTAGCCCTAGTGTCGATTACAATGATTTGCGTGTGTTTGCGTGGAGAGTTGTGACGAGCAGTCTAAGGTGCCCAAGCTCTTATTGGGGGTTCGAATCCCGGCCTATACCTGATCGTAACGCAATACACTTTGTTTTATAATATTCTTTCGTAAGGAATGTTCTTAAGTTTATTGGAGGACAATACACATAAAAGAACCCAGACCACTTATTATGGATGGGTGTTTATTTAGCCCTTGTGTTTCGGATTCATAGCAAGCATGCATCCTCATATAGGTTTCATCAGGCTTTATGTTTATGGTTTATTGCAAGCATCCATATTTACAAAACGATGAAAGACATTCACTACAAAAACATCTTGTGCTATTAAATTTTAAAAATCACTGATAGATCAATGGTGGCTACTCAAAACAGCTCCGAAGTTTTATTCTTTTTTGGCAAATGTCGTTGTTTTTAACTTTTATATTACGGACATAACGTGTCAATCCAGTAGGATGTCTCATACAAAATGGTGGCCAGTTTTTGTAAACAAAACAATGTTTTGTACGCCTGAATGAACTTCAAATCATTTCTGCAATCTAAAACCCATACTCGTTTCGTTTTCGATTTACAGACAGCTACTTCATCCTGGCCAACGCCAGAGTGGTCGGGTACCCAATCGTCTACAGCAACGACGGTTTCTGCAAGATGACTGGACGTACTAGAGCCGACGTCATGCAGAAGAGTAGCACCTGTAATTTTATGTATGGGGACCTGACTGATAAAGAGACCATCAAGAAAGTGGAGAAAGCTTTTGAGGATCAAACACCGTTACAAGTTGAGCTTGTTATCTACAAGAGAAACAGTAAGTATACAAAACGAAAATAACCCAAAATCTACATGTTTTCCTAAACTATCATAATGAGAAGCACATGCAAACTGTGTTGTTTTCCATGAGAAGCGATAAAGTAAAAACACACACACACACACAAGTGTGTATTTACCTCCAATCGGGGACCTCCTATTGTTCCTCTTTTGTTTGTACTTTAGCAACTTTTTAGCAACAGCTCCCATTGGTTTTGAACACGACTTCCAACTGGGGACCTTTTCCAACCGGGGACTTTATTGTCCTCTTTTGTTATAAGTCCCCGGTTTGAATGCCTAAACAAACTCACACACACACAATCGATTCGGCAAGTAAACGTCTATCAATACAGAAATCGCCGAACTAGACAAGAAGGTTTGAAGCTGTTCAGGTGAGCACGAGTTTGGAGAGAGCAAGCAAACAAACAACAACGAAGACAAACAGACATAGGACTAACGATTCAAATGAACAAAATAAAAGACAACTGATGACGAAGGTGGCTGAAGTGATAGAAAAAAAAAGAAAAAAAGGGAAGGAAAACAAAAGCAGTAAACAAATTATTGTTTTTGTGGATAAGTTTCTTCGAACAAAAAGAGATTGATGAGTCTGTTTTTCGATTCGTCAGTGAACTTCTACGAGGAAACTCATGACATCACTGATCAATCCATTTCATCGGGAGGCCGAAATGAAGTTTGTACAATGGAATTTTCAATTCGTACGACAAAAACAGCATGGTTTGACCTTAACACCGGCTATTTTGAGTGGTGCAAATGATAACACTATGGCCGAAGTCTATCGGTGGAATGACAATGGAACATCTTCTTTCTGTCCACGTTATTGATTGGGACTGAAGTTATTTCTCTATTTATGAATATGTCTTTTCTTGTCACTTCAGGAATAGGGCTATTGTTATCATTTGGGGCAGATGATTCTTCACAGATAGTTAATTGTTGATTACATGGAAGATTAAAACTGCACTTAATTTATTTGCTTCAATTTACAAACCTTCACTTTTGACTAATCTCTGTCTTCGTTGCTAAACGAAGCAATTTATGGCAATTATATTAAACATAATGACGCATAACGTAACATTCTAACGGTCGACTGTGAAAATATTCTCGTCGAAACAGCCTAAAATGACCCAAATAAAGAAACGAACAGTCGTAATTTAATCATATTTTGAAAGAATCTCTCAGGTACATTTTCATAATTGTGTTTTAAGATTTATTGGTCGTTGTTAAAGCGCCCAGCAGACAAAACCGCCCGTAGCATAAAAGACTCGGCATTCGCAACGGAAATGAGTTGGGTGTTAGCGTTTATCAGCTAGCCAGGTGCACCGACAACATCCACTTTCTCCTTCGTCGTCATCACCAATTCATCAGCCTACCCTTGGATTTACACCTCGTGCGGCTTTTTATATTTTTGTGTTATTTATCATTTTTTTTTTACTACTGATCCAATGGGTCTACCATAAATAAATCAATTGAATATTTTATCTAGTGACAATTTACATCGAACAGCGAGGGACTTTGTATTCTTAACGAATTAAAATGTTTAATGGTGATCCATTACCTGAGCGGTCGTACTGAGCCTATTGTAAGGCATCGTACATTTTAACGAGTTGTTGGCAATTTATCTCAGGCTAAAGTTATTAAAAACCTTTGCTGCATTTGGTTCCATTTTAATTAGATGTCGCAATACCAATTGAAAGTGTAGGAAAACAGCCTTGAAAGTTAAGTAGAAATAATGGAATGATTTCCAGAATGCGAGGGTCACTATATTTTACGTTGATAGACACCATCTGAATGATAAATTAACGTCACTGGTCATGATTCACTGTTCATGAATACAACGTGGGAAATGATCTTTATTCATGTAAAGGATAAAAGTACATTGATTGCGAACATTGACTTAAGAAATGTGAAACCTAACACGAGTGATCAATGTGATAAGATAACAAATTAAGAGGCCTTGATTACTTTCATTCAACGATCGATTCAGTTGGAATGGGGTTACCTTTACGGCTAGAGCTTCCTTAAGACTGTGGGTTACATTAAAGGCCAGCTTATACATTGTTCTTGGAGCTACAATTAACGAACGTTGCGGGCGCGCTGTTCATTTCCCGCAAATGTATTTTGCCTTGTACAATTATTTTTCAATTGAAGTCCAGCGTTTTAGAGTATGGCATTGACATTATTTCAAAAACAATACAAAAAAGCATTTGAGTTCCGCTTGAGGTTTTTTCAGACTGTACACTTTCTATCTCTTGTTGAAATCGAGTTTTCAACCAACAACATAAAAAATGATGTCATTTTCACTGTCAGTTACATAGCATAATCACAATATGACAACCGGTAGCGTGACTTTGCAGATCCGGGCTATGACGTAGAGAACGTATCGGTTGACACACTTGCGGGATTTTACTCAATAATATTATACTTTAGCGTTTCCGTTTACCATGATTATTTCTTTACAGAGTTAAATGTTCTCTCTGCTGCGAAGGTGCCAGGTTTGTATGTATGATTGCAAGATGGCTTATTATAGAATCAATGCCTTCATGTCCCTTGGGTCCTAACTAGACGGACACTCTTGCCCAATATGTGTCCTTGTGTGTGAGAGCGTACCGATACGGCAAAGCTGTGTTGCCGTAATCCTAGCCTGCAATCCCCTGCGGTCCTCTGCAAGATGAGCGCATCGTTTCCCCCCGGGGCAGCAACTCCTGAACTTAGGCGTCAAACAGAATATTGATCAAGCTAGTCAAGTTCGTTGTGATAAGACTGCTTTACATAATATCAACAAGAGTGGAAAGTTACTAGTTCGAAGCTAAAACTGGCCAATACTTCAAAGGAATAAGAGAAGTTATTTTGACAATCCAACAAGCAGATAGACAAAAGTGGATCAATAGTCTGTATTAAGCAGAGCTGACATAGACTCAAATTTCTTGTCGCAGAGATTCAATGGTTAAGCTAAGGAGATTGGACGAGAAAGTGTAGAGTCGTATTCTTCGCACGACTCTACACTCACGAGTCTATTCTCTGACTCAATTTCCCCCAAACCATTGATTTCCGATCCGTTCATTTACGGTCCTTTTAATTTTATTTTGTGAAACGACTTTCGTAAAAAGTGATTATTTATCTAACAAAATGTATTTTTTGTATTCCTTATGATGGTATTGCTTCAATTGTTTCCTCAAAAAACAACAAATCCGACTGTGTTAAAGTGTATTCTTTTTAGTTTACAAGTTTTTTCGAATTGGACATTTTTCTCTGAAGATTCTTAATAAACAGAAAACAGTCAACTAACGAATCTACAGCGTATATAAGGAATCTACTGTTACATACAAAATAGTAAAAATAAGTGTGACGTCATGAACAGTTTAGTTTCATATAATTCACTGTTAATTTGATTGGTACCAGAAAGTACTAAACAAAGCACAGCTGTTACATTTGGATGGACAAGACATAAAGCCCCAGCTCAACGTTGGTAGACTGACTGTAAATGCTTTCATTCTTTGCACAAATCAAGATATTTGTAAATGAACCAACCTGTGAAAATGTCAGCTCATCTCGTTGTTTCATTTGCAAGAAAACGGTAAAAATGCATTCAGCATTTTTGTACGCAATCCTGAAGGCAGAGTTTTCGTCTCACAGGAAGAAAACTAATTTCATTTATTATTTAAACACGATAACACTTCAGGCAGAAATATTTCAAGGAAAGTTTTCTACCACCATTATATACCAAGTAAGGTATATGTAAATCAGTGAACATTTATGTTTTTCTTCTTACCAATGTTGAGCTAGGGCTCTATTAAGGATAAAAATTACTCACTAAATCCTCTATAGTCGGATCTAAGATTGTTCGCTCACATTTGGGCATTTGGGCACCCTCTTTGTCGTTTGCCTTCTATCTCGACCCCACGAATTATGACTCCCTTAGCACTCCTCCCTAACATCCACCATGGTGCCATGGTTGGTTCGGTAAATAATATTTAAATAGGGGAGTTTACAATCTTATTAACAAGGAATGTTAACTAAGGGAAAATAAATGATTATAGCTGATGAGGAAATGCAAACACGATAAACAATGAACGTGTTACAATATAAAATGTTGATACTAATTGTTTAGATCCATATCATACCTCGGTTTCTATAGCAACCAAAGCAACATATTATGACGTGTTCGCCAGCCTTTCAATTCAATATTACTTGCAGGCCTGTGCTTTCATTTATTCCAGGAATGCCCACCCGCAACTTGGGCAATCGTAAGTGACTTCAAAGGTCATATCATAAACATGTAGTTCTTTTTGCCCCTTCTCATTACAAAGCATGGTGTTTTCTGTCAATATTTTGTTAAACCTTTCAAAAAGTCCCTGGTTTAAATATTAGTTTGAACATTTTATATTACAAATAAAAAACAGTAACCTGCGAGATGTACAGGCGAAATACAGTGGTTTACAATAGACGTATTAAACACTAAAACCATTTGGGATTTCTTTTGATTCCAAGTCCATCTCGCGCCAGGTTTGGGATTATGATAGGACGTCCCTATTTCGTTCCTTACTTGAAGTCTATAAATACTAGGCGTGGTAAGCAGTTTAATCAATAAATTAGATCATGTTAAAAACTAACATGGGTTTAATTTCAAAATTCAACTACGTAAATGCAATTAAATCTTTGCAGCATGTTAACAACATGGAAATGTTTGCGTTTCTTATTTATAATTGTTCTTGAACCTTTACGAATATATCCGGAATGTAACTATTCTTTACCTCTCTTATTGAATAGACAAATATATCAGATTTGGTAATACCATAAGCAACGTCAACATTGCATAGTTACGGCTCTGTCGCCAAAGGAACCATTCTTGTGCCAGCTAAAGCCGCTGTCGTGTTTTACATTATTGTAAATTGCCAATTTACCCAACAGTGCACGCTTCACATCTGACAGCAATAGTTACTTCTTCGTTTAACCCACTTATGCCATGATACATCGTGCAGAAAACTATACTAGAGCTCAAATTGGTCGTTTTAAAGATTGAAAAAAAAAACACATTAGAAATGTGTGTTTTATTGAGGTTAACTGTATCCTGTATCAAATTTAGATCACGTGAAAGGATTCTTTGTTTGTATTCTTCTTTTCTTTTTTTTTGCAAAACTAAAATATCTATATAATGATACGGTGGATAATGAAGCACTTTAACGGCCATAAATTAAACTCGACAAAGTACCATTACCCCAAGTGTTAAAGCAGGATCTGATAACTCTGCCAATGAAATAAAATGCGACGCCGTTCATTTTGGATGAATTAACGCTCATTAAATTCGCCAACCAAAAGCAATTTTACAATTTAATCACGTAGCAAATTATAAGCAAATAACTGAAAGTTTATGTAATTTGTTTCTACATTTTTCCTTCCCCCTGTGCATTCTGTACGATATCATGAGTCCTTCAAGACCCTGAAAATTAACTATAAATATATTTAAATTATATGTCCACAGTTCTCTTTAATAAACAATAAACAATGCGGATTCGCGCAAACGATGTGCAGGGAAAAATCATGGAATATATTTTATACAGGTTGCACTCTTACTTGGCTTCTTGTTAACGAGTGTTAATTTATACCATCCCCAGGGTACCACTTGAGTGGTCAACAGGGTGTAATCTAGAGGTACCACCTCGTTCCCCATGGGTGACACTTAAGTACCGCGCCGATGGTGATAAAGCTATATGATGTGATGGTCAGGTGTTACCTAAGGGACTTAATGGTCCATGCTTCACAGAGCAAGTCCTGCGGTAACTGCTAAGCCATAATAACGCCTCTGCATGCAAAAATTACACACAGCACCGCCATTGAAAGTACTGATTGAAAGTACTTCTTAAAGCTGACGTCATGATCGCGCCACAGCTAGAATATACTCCAATCAAAGTCTTGTGATTACAGTAAAATAACCAATATGATGACAACAATATTTATATAAAGCCGATTTGTCTTTCTTTTTACAGGGACGCCGATGTGGTCGCTTCTTCAGGTCGCTGCCATTAAAAATGAGAAAGGCCAAGTTGTACTATTTCTATGTACGTTCAAAGATATCACTTCGCTTAAACAGCCTATTGAAGATGAGACGGCGAAAGGTAAGTTAACACATTGCACAACAATTCAAGATGTAGGCATCATAATTTTAAAAAACAAAAACAAAAGAACTACATTGCCAACATGTTACCGAAAAACACAGCATCACAACAAAATCAACAACCGCAGTAATGGCTCAAGTGTTATCCAACACTATCTTAGTAAACATGGACAGCATTATCCAACAACACATGAACCGAATTAGAACACGCCCACAGTCATAACAGAATTAATATAAAAAAAAGGCCCCAACAGAAAATTATATAGGTTAAATAACCTGTTTTGCTAAATGGTACCATGGCAACGATTGTTTGTTATTGTGTGCAGCTCCCATTCTTTGAGGAAATAGTCACTGCATGGTTTCCTGTATATGTTTGAATTAAAATATAAAATCTGAAAAAAACTTAATAATGCATGGGTTGTTTTTAAGATCAATCCAGTGACAATTCATGTTACATTTATTTTTATTGCACGACTCTGGAATTTGTTCTATAAAATGAATCATTGTTGAAATGTTTTGCTTGGTGAATAATGCTTTTAATAAAAAAGTTAGTAAATATGTAATCAAACAAGGCGTTTTCTTGAGAAGGGTCGCAATTTTCAAAAACAAAATAAAGCTATTGTTCCCCCATTGTATATTATAATGTCGTGAACAACAACGATGTAGCAAATGGTATCCTACAGTCAGCATGAAATTGCAAAATAAATCATGATTTTTTTATGTTTACGATGTACTAGTTCAGTTAAGCTTTCGTCTGGCATCCGGCATAAACGAATTAAAGCAAGGCCTTGTCAAACAGAAACTCGTTTAACCGACTTGATTTGTGATTTGATTAATTGGATGACAGGAATGGGTAGATTCGCCCGGCTAGCTCGGACAGTAACAAGAAGCAAGTCGGTCCTCGTCCAAGTCGCTCAGCATCTTCCAAATATTAAATCAGAACAGAGCACGCAAAATCAAATATCACAAATTGCGCATGTAAGTACACATCAATATTGTTGGATCTCAATTTGAATGGATTTCTTTTATTGTTTCGATTGAATATGCATTTCAGGTAGCATTACTTCTCTCAACTAATGACATGTCTACAGCTGTATGTATGAAAAATATTCAGAGTCTGGCGGAAAGTGTTAACTGTAAATATGGAACTGCAGAATAAACAGCAGACCACATGCTTAATCAATGCCCTGTCCATCAAGCACCACTCGGAGCTCAAAGCCTGATAAAAAACAGAGGTTGAACAAAATGAAAACAGAAATACAAACCGCATATCTATGACTTGGAAGAAGATTAAGAGGACGCGAAGGTCCTGGGTCAGAATTGACCCAGGGAAGGGTCTCAATGAGCCGTACCCATTTCCAGATCAACGTGACCCGTTTTCCGGGTCACACTGATGTGAATTCGGGTCAGTGATGTGTTGTTGACTCGGAAACCGGGTCAAGATGACCCCAGGAAAGGGACCCGCTTTCCCCCAATGGGACCATTCCCCGGGTCAATGGGAGTGTGTAAATGAGCGTTTATGGATGGTATTTTCTTTGATTAGTCGGTATTTAGATATTAAACTTATCATTTCTGTGACTACGGTAGTTCAACCCTCAGACTGAGTGAAATTGTTTAAATTCAAATTAATTTGAAACTGCGTGATGTTATGTAGCAACGTGATTATACTTTACTTCCCAATTGAATGTAATGTCGCTTTGCGTTAATGGTCATCTGTTTGTACTGTGCACAGACTTTCTATTTTCTCCACGCCAAAGTTCACTCAAGCAGCTTAAGATGAAACTATCCCAAAGAGTCAATATTGAATCTCCTGTGGGACATGATCTCTATCACCTATTACAGGGGCAAGGGAGATATCAGGATTCACTGGTCACGCCAACGGAATCTTGATTAGTACCTGATTGAACTTTACTATGTCAACTACCAGCAAGGATGTCTGGATGACGTTTGTAAAGAAGAAGGGATTGCATTCTTCTTTACTATGATATTGAATTGAATAACCTTTAAATGTTTTCAAGAATCGAATGCAAGGATGCCTTTATTATATACTTAATGATTTTATTCTAAAATCTCAGCATTCTGTGGCTCATCTTTGTATCTCTTTATATGTTTTCATCATTTTCCAACTCAACTCAAAAAGGGCTTCGCATAACCTTTACACGCTGATGCGTGGTAAGCACTGTATACGCATGGTTTTACAAGTATAACATGCCCGACATGTGACAGAGGGAACACCCTCTTGTACAGAAGTACCCTCCGAAAATCCTCCAAAGATTTCCTGAGATTCCCAGAACACAATACAGACACAGTGGGGGTGGGGGAGTACACCATGCCACACACCAAGCACACATGTTTCGGAGTCCCACCGGCTGATCAGGTAGAATTCGAATTACCCGTGACCCCCGCATTCTAGAGCAGATGTCCCAACCTCTAGACTACCAAGCGTTCCCGATGACGAGAGGCCAGTCCGAATCCAACCCGAATATGATTCGAACTGGCCTCTAGTCAGTCTGACTCTGGAGATATCTTCTCCAAAATGCGGGGTTGTGAGTTCGAATCCTACCCGACTACTTTAGCTTCCGGAGTTTTTCCCGCAGGACTGAATTAGTACAGTCGGTGAAAATGGTGTAAACATGGTAAGGGTAAAACCAAAACAATATTCTGTATCATCCTCGATGCAATTGTTACATCTATTAAAAAAAGACTTAGCAATATTCGTATACAACAAACTCTGTGTTGGAGTACACCGAGTTCATCACACGCTTTATCCCGCAATGTAATAATCCATTTTCTGGGGATAATCTTGCCCAATATACCGGTACACTTTAGCTCTAATTCCATTAGTGCTTTGAAATGCCAACGGCTACAACTGCTAACTCATTAGACTGCATGGAATGACAGCTAGAGAAGGCGAATTGTGCGAATACAAGAGATACTAGAGAGCACAGCCGTAGTGAAATGAATGCAGTAACCGTTCTTAATATCATCAGCTTAGAGAAGGCTTATCCCAATCTAGATGTGACTTGTATGTCATGGACCCTTTCCATTATAAGTAAATAACGGTCTTGTCAGATTCACTTTAAAAAGTTATGTTAAAATGATGCCATGGTCCTGCAATGAGATTTGCAAGAATCAATGACGTACTTAATAGCATATAAAACCCAAGATATACATCGGTACACTCTTCTACCCAACTGGCTCTTGCCAAAAAAATCCTACAGGAGACTGTGCAGACAGTCCACAGTACACAAGTTAGAATATCGGTTATTATTTCTCCGTACACTACAAAAATCTCCCGGGTCACAATTGACCCGGATCCCATGGGTCCTGATCCATTTCTGTGTCAGTTTGACCCAGAATCTGTGTCAACGCGACCCGTATTATATGGTTAAAATCTAGACTTTTGACACGGATTTCCGAGTCACTTGGACACGGATGTCGGGTCAAACTGACCCAGAAATGGGAGCAGGCCCCGGGACGTGGAATCCGGGTCAATTCTGACCTGAGAGTTTTTAGAGTGTAACGAGTGAGACCAGAGACAAATACTTTGCAGTGTTAATCGGTTGACATGAATTTTGACTCATTGACCCTAATCTGTTCTTCTTGGTCATATTTACTTAGATGATGAGCCTGGATGCCGAAGTCTTACCCCAGTACAAGAGAGAAGCCCCAAAGACACCGCCTCATATTGTCCTTCATTATTGCACATTTAAAACAATGTGGGACTGGATCATTCTTTTGTTAACCTTCTACACGGCTGTAGCCGTACCGCTCAATTTGGCCTTCGAGATACGTTCTACCAAAGACTATATTGTGATGGTTATCGATGGAATAGTGGACATCGTCTTCTTCGTCGATGTAATCCTCAATTTTCATACTACTTTCGTCGGCCCTGGGGGCGAGGTTGTATCTGACCCTAAGGTCATTCGAATGAACTATCTCAAATCCTGGTTTATTATTGACTTACTATCGTGCCTACCGTATGACGTCATCAATGCGTTTCAACAACAAGATGTAAGTATGACTCTGTGATTACAGACAGCATCACGCTGAAAAGTATTGAATGCATTTACCAAAAAATATTTTTGACCTGTTGCATTAAGAAATTAAGTGTTAGATTACAAACAGAACCACACTATAATTCCTGTTGAACAGGAATGCTGTGAATCAATTTTCGTCAACTTGTACATTAGTATGGGTTTGTGCAGTTATCTCATTGCAATGCATTATTCAGTATCTTATTGTGATCGTTTCCTCTTTTCATGGTCAACAGCAGAATTTTAGCAGTATCTTCAGTGCGCTGAAGGTAGTTCGTCTGTTACGACTCGGTCGAGTTGTTCGCAAGTTGGATCACTACATCGAGTATGGGGTGGCATTTCTTATTCTACTCATGCTAACGTTTGTCTTGGTCGCTCATTGGTTTGCATGTATATGGTACTCGATCGGATTCTCGGACGCAAAATCTAATAAAACATTTGGCTGGTTACACAAGCTGTCTCGAGAAGTTCAAAAGCCGTATACTTTTGTGGATGGAAACCTACAGGGTGGACCTGATAACGATGTGTTGTACATATCTTCATTGTATTACACAATGAGCAGCTTTACCAGTGTGGGATTTGGTAACATCTCAGCTAACACCGGGTATGAGAAGTTCTTCACCATCATCATGATGGTAATTGGATGTAAGTAATTTATCTTTAAGACGGTCAATGATTGTTCATGACAGATAGAATTTAGAGAGGATAACCAACACCCTAAACCAAACGATTCCATCCAACTGCATCGAACTGTGTCGTAGATGAACAGATACGACCAGACATAAACCAACACTTTATACCAATGTAAATGTGAAATACTGACCAAAACGAACAGAGACGAACAAATACAAACCAATGCGAACAGAGCCGAGCCAATACGGAACCTGTACGAATAAACATGAACCATGGAGTTACATTAGAACGACATGAACACCATGCATGGAGCCGATACGAACACCACGAACCGACAGAAACCAATACACTACCGGTACAGACACGAGTAGATACGAACCGTACATGGACTGATCCAAACCGGCACGGACCGATACAAACCCAAAAGGACCAATACGAACCGACAAGGACCGATACAAATCGACAAGGACCGACAAGGACCGATATGAACCGACAAGGACCGATATGAACCGACGCAATACAGTGGACATTGATGTCAAAGACATCTGCCCTTACTTAGTCCTCTGTTATGCGTATGCACAAGCGCCACGACCGGGACACAAACCCATACTCTGACATCACCAGAGCTTGAACCAGGTGCACTAGACCGCTAGACTATGAACCTTTATTATTACTACTATAAATACAAATAAGTAAGCCCCTACTATGATTTGTTTTTGTTTGTACCAACAGCCCTATTGTATGCTACTATCTTCGGTAACGTCACCACAATATTCCAACAGTTTACCCAAAACACTGCACGGTATCACGATATGCTCAACAATGTCAAAGAGTTCATGAAGCTACATCAGGTGGATAAAGGTCTATCCGAAAGAGTCATGGATTATGTCGTATCGTCATGGTCGATAAGCAAAGGAATCGATACTGAAAAGGTAAACCAAAATACTGAGGGGACGATTCATCACTGCAACCTTGTTTAAACACTACACACCTACTATTCGAAACACACAGCTAGTATTCGAAACACACAACTACTATTCGAAACTCCCTGATTACACACAACTCCGATTTCCCTGATGATCCACCCCTCTTCAGCCTGCCCCAAACGCACGCTACTTTCTCGAACTTTATGCAACAATTCAAATTCATTGACACAGGTTTTATTGTGAAATGCGACGGTTTACATGGACATTTAGTTGTCTCCAACATTTTATATTTTCTATATTTCTTTTGAAGTAAATAAGTTCAAGATTTTCTCCCTGTCGCAAAGAGACCTGGAACTCTTGAATAAAAAAAACAGCAGTTTCTTGACGTAAAACAAACAATACAAAACGAAAACCAGACATCTGTTTGTAATTTCCAGTCATATTTTGGTTCGTGGTTATCAATTTTTGTTTCCCCCTGTCAAAGGTCCTGAGTTACTGTCCAAAGGACATGAAAGCGGATGTATGCGTCCATTTGAACCGGAAGGTCTTCAGTGATCATGCAGGCTTCCGGTTAGCCAGTGAAGGTTGCTTACGGGCTTTAGCCATTAACTTTACAATGAGCCATAGCGCTCCTGGTGACCTCCTGGTTCATGTCGGAGAGAGTGTGAACGCGCTGTGGTTCGTCGTGTCTGGATCGTTGGAGATCATACAGGATGATGAAGTTGTCGCCATTTTAGGTAAGTACAGCCATCATCGGTCTGGTATTTCTTTTTTGAGACGTTTCTTTTGCAACGCATGACACCCGCGAGTTTTGCCAACAGTGGTTGGCAAAAGTACGGGCAGCCCTTACTGACAGATTAATTTTGTGCCAACTCAGTTATACAATTTGTGATACACAAGGCCGCCCATACAAAATGGTGATCAGTGTTTACAAAAAAGCGGCACTGCTACAAATCTAGAGTCACGGCCATGACTGCACATAACGGTACGCTGTTAAACACATCCATGTTCTGCCATGGAATATGTACGGTTTGTTCCCATATGGTCCATTTTTATAGCCCCACGGTTTCTTGAGACACTACGACTTAAAAAAACAACAACACAGTCTCAAGGATTAATTTCATGGGCTTAGTCTTTTCTTAATAGGTAACAAGGCCGTGTGTCCGAATTGACGGCTGCGGCTAGATCAGCGCTACGTTAAAGCATAGGCAGACGCCCGCCATCTAGCCGCATCAAGAATTGGACACGGCCCTCCACTCGAACGAAATTAAAATGCATTTTTGTCAAGATATGAAACGTTGAAGTATCGATAATGTGTCAATATATTCAGGAGCTGGTGATGTATATGGCGACATCTTTTGGAAGGACAATACAATTGGCCACGCTGCTGCAAATGTCAAGGCATTAACATACTGTGATCTACATAGCATTAGACGAGACGACCTGCTGGATGTGTTGAATTTCTACCACGCCTTTGCCAATTCCTTCGCAAGAAACATGGTCCTTACATACAACCTCAGACACAGAGTGAGTTGCAATCATCAGATTTCATTCCATTACAAAGTTTCACGTCATCGAGGTTTGCCAAAGGAGGTTACCAAAACATATCTTTATCCCTGATGGTTCTTTTTGTCTGATTTTTTTATGATTTGGTGTCATCCATATTTTGCCAGCTGTTTCTTTATTTTAAAAAAAAATAAACACGACAATAAGAACGGAGATTCGCAATGGGTTGTCGTATACCATAGTGTGTTAATCCGTAGTTGTCACAAGAGCTTTGACGACTCACACACTAAAACTCTCTGTACCTAGTTCATTCTTTTCAAATGTATAATTACAATAATGTAAAACATGTCAATGTCATTTATTTTTTTATACGAGCACCGAGTTATGAAACGCAATGCGGCAAAAAAAATCGTAATTTAACGTCTTGTCTTTTGTAATTCTGAGGGGAATGTGTTTCAAATGATATCCTTTTGAAAAACGAAAACTTAAAGAAACTTTAAATCTGTACAAAACAGTTTGAATTTCATATTATTTTAAAACGAAAACTAAAATAATTTGATTAAACAAAGTTGCTTCTTTGAGATAGCTCAAATTTGCTGTCTACCTTGTAGCCCCTTTACGTACTAAACCAATACCACGTAGTCATTTAATATAGTACTTAAACTTCAAATGAAGAAGTAAAAACAAGCTACTGACGATGCTGGTCAGTACCGTTATTACTTGTTTTTCTGCCGAAATGAGATATTTGAATAAAAATGCAACACACTGGGTAACTCCAGGGAATACTGAATCCTGAACTCAAAACACACATATGAAATCACAGAAAATGCTCAACGCAGACGCAAATTGTCACCTCGGGTTTTCAGAAGAATCGGATTACGTTTTCTAATTCAGTTTCCATAATTTCATCCCCCACCAGTTGGTGTTTCGAAAAGTGGCTGATGTAAAGCGAGAACAGGCTGAGGCAGAGAAGCGGAAGAACGAACCACCCATCCCGGCGGATCATCCCGTAAGAAAAATGCTGAATAAGTTCCGTAAACTCAGCGATGTTCCGGAGAAGCGCACTCCAGGAATGGCCAACGATGTAGAAAAGGGAGAGAATGACATAGGGGCAATGTCTGTGCTGGCTCGCATGAAGGGACCCATGTTAAGGAGAGTGCCTGAAAACAATGCCAATAAAGCTCCGGACAGAACTGCCAAACCTGAACCCATCACCGAGGCCAAACCAGTGAAGAAACCTCCCATTGAACAGAACAACAAACCAGTGTCCAAGTGGGGAGCCTTCAAGAAGCCAAATCCGCTCCGTAAGACAGAGTCAACGGATAGTGGAATATTAAAGAGTGATCAGAAACTTGATGAGATTGGTCGCCATGACAGTAAAGAAGGAACAAGCTCTATGAGTACGTCCTCTACGGATCAACAACTGCTTGCAAGTCTTATGGAAATCAAAATCGAACTGAAGGAAGAAATCGAAAGTCTGAGTGTGAAAATGAACAGATTAGATGAGCAAATTGGAGACATTATTAAGTTCTTTTCGCCTGATTCGTCTCCTTATTCATCTAATGTGACCAGCTCGAATAGCTCCCGTGTCAGTTCAATGAACGAAGTGGTGGCCGGGTCACCGCAAAAGTCATCTATAACAGTCAAAGTGCGCGAACACGCTGAAGGTTCGTCAAGAACCAGCCAGCAAAGTAACGAGTCTGGTTCCAACTCTATGGTTGCCTCTGGTTCCTCTGCGCTGTCTAGTGACCGAAAGAGATCTAAAGATAGAAGGAACTCAAATGGGTCACGTGGCTCAAGTGGTTCCAGACACTCGAGCTCTAGCGAGACACGACGGACTGGTACACCGACGTCTCCACCCGATCTGTCGGGTCCTCCTCCGGTGGAAAGCACCAATATCTTAGCACTTCTTGAACCTGAACTTCAAAGGGAATCTTTCTCCGACATAGAGTCACCCCCAAGCCCAGACACACATGTGCCACAATTTTAATCTGTTTTTTTTTTAAAAGAATCTTATCAATGTTTACAGTTTTTCTAGACACAATTTATTAAATGTAGTGTGTGAAAATATAGTGTACGCTATTAGTATAATTCTTAATCATACTTCACTGTGTGTACTTATGACTATACATGATGTTGGATTGTTTCGATAGCTGGTGTGTGGATGTTATTATGCAATTAATTCATGATACCGTCTAAAATCACCAACATTCGGCGGGCTAATGTATTAAACCAACTGGTTTAAAGTGCTTGTGAAATTCGCAGGGATTCTCCGATAAATCTGATGTGTGCAGAAGTAAATTTTATCTGTAACTTGAAAACATGAAAAAAAAAACACAGACTTAAGCGAATCTGTATACATATTTTGGCAAGATTTTTCTAAAGAGCCAAAAGGAACAACCAACAAGTATGCAAAAAAAAGACGAGAACTTACGAGCGTATGCAAGAAAGACTAGAATCTAGGAGAAGATATGCGGATAGACCGCTGTGGGAATTATCAGGGAACGTTTGGCTAGTCAAAGAATGATTTTAATGACAAATCAAGCAATAAGGCACGTGTAGATGAGGATTTAAAGGTCATTGGTTCTTAAATCATTTCATTTTGGCTGTCATCAATAATTGTTGATAAAACTATGCTTCGTAAGACGGGCAAACATGTAGAAACTGTTTGCATCTATAAACTTTTTTTATACGGATAAGTACAGCACGTTTGCAAGTCACATACATTGCCCTTTTAATTTCCATCTGAATAGGCAGATTTTATCTGATTTAATTGCAAGAAAGGTTCGAAAACGCGAATTGCCTTACGATGTTGCTGATGATCTTCTACATGGTTGCATTAACTGCAAAGGGAGTAGTGGAACACCAATATTCACCACCCAAGGAAAGAGGAAACATCTTTTTAAAATTCATAAATAATTTTTTTTTCTATGAACGATAACACAAAAGGAATACCACATCGCCCACAATATCATTATCATAAAGTAGTTCCATTGTAACTTGAATTCGTGCAAGCAAACAGTTTCCTACCCTCCTGCCCGTGTTTTGGTGCGACAGATGCACGCGATTTCTTATGTCTTTCTCCGTGTGTTATTATTAAACTCGTCAATGTACAGTTGTGTTTCAGAGTTATGCACAATACATTCTTGAATCTGTACAAAAATATTTTAAAGATGAACGGTTCAAATTAATTTTGAGGTTTTAACAATGTTACATTAATACTGTAGGGTGTTGTTTGTTTGTTTGTTTGTTTGTTTGTTTGTTTGTTTGTTTGTTTGTTTGTTTGTTGTGGGTGTTGGGGTGTTTGTTTTTATTATTCCTTCGCTGTCTTGGTTAGATACAATAGTGGGCAAAATTGTCAAACAAGTTATTTTGTATCCGACCTAATTAAAAATTGGGTCGCCAGGACGATTAAAAAAAAAATTCAATACATTTATTTAGTTAAGTCCCTGATTTAAAGCGTCACTGGTTTGGCAGGGACCGAAATTGAATCTTCAAGCTAGTAAGACACTTGAGCTCTTACTATCTGGGGTTTTTAGGCACTCTGCTAAATGCATCAAAATGCAACACAGTTGAAATGAAAACCCTGATAAATGCAGAAAAAACAACACTATAAAGGATTGCATTGTGAGATGAACTGGTTTACGCCAGCCTTGGTAGTTGGAGCTTACCAGGCTCAATTCACCATTAAGGCATTTAAATTTACCGTGAACATCTTGGTCCCTGTACATAGCCCTGGAGGCCTCACTTTCGTATAAATGCTACAGCACCGAGGAAGAGTCATATAATAGGGCTAGCCCTGTACCCTGCTGAATGCAGCACCAAAATAAATTGGGATTTGAGTTGACTGCTGAATGCAACAAACTACAAAAACCTTTACCAACTTGCATTTGGCAGGGTAAGCCCATTGTTGACAATGAACTCTGAAAAGTTAATATTTAGTTAGGCCCTATTTGGTCTAAGATGTCACCAGCGATGAGTGTACGCCATTTGTGGTTCAACACAAAAGCATGGATACATTTTTAATGTGTAACTTCTAAATTACATATTAATTTGCAAATAATATATATGCAAGATATTTAATCAAGCTAATGAAATATGGGTAAACTGGATGACATATCCTAAACTGTGCAGTACCAAAGTAGCCACCCCTTTGTATCTAAATGTAGCCCCCAGGTTCTGTATTACATTTGGGTTCCAGACTGCAATTGGGTTACACACTACACTGAGGTTCCAGACTTAAGTCGGGTTTCAGACTACATTGAGATTACAGACTACATTTATTGGGTGTCTCGCACTCAACTGACGGTTTTGTAGTGCACATTAGTGAAAATAGGAAAAAAGGTTAGACTCGAAACCTCATGGCAATTTTTGGATATTGTAGGAAAGGGATTTCGTCTTGTTGATGGAATTTATTTACTCAACAAGTTCCCATTTTTTATAAACGCGTTGAAATGGTTGCAATTTATTAATACATCAATTGAACTTTTAGATAATCTTAAAAAATTGAAGTCATGGATGACGACTATTACCGCGATCAAATGCCATTAACAATCGAGCGCGGATTTATGTAAAATATATAGTGAGGTGTTTATTATTACGAAATTATTTGATTTAATTATGATATCGCTTCGTAATTTAATATTAAGCATGTGCAATTAATAAGTTATATTTGATCATTATTCATGATGATTCCTAGTGACTCAGTGTGATATACATACGTATATATATATAAAAATATATATATTTAGGCAAGTGCCTTGTTGCGAGATGGGATTGGTGATTGTATTTAACAAAATTCTTGTACAAAATGTAATAATGAATTCTTTATATTTCCATTACTGTACAGCACTGTTATTATGACATCAAACTAAACCTGCTCGTGTCTTTCGGACCACTGACCTGATCATGTCTTTAAATTTTACTTTATTTCTTAAGTATTTTGTAGTATTAACTATAGCCTCGGATTTGTTGTACCTTTATTGTTCCTACCTGCAGTTTACAGTAGATATTAATAGCGCCCAGTAGTAACATAACAACCGAATTCGGGGAAGAGCATTCTCGTCAAAGACGAGTTGATTTTGTTTGATTTGTTTCATAGTTTAGATTAATATTCGCTGTTTACGAAGTCATCTACTCAATACCAACTTCTTCATGATCTATCCCTGTATATATAAAACGGACTCTAGAAAGATAGGGGCCTAAGGATTTCAAATTAATAGGCTACAGGTTGACTTATTGTGCAACAATCAATAAGACTTTTTAAATTTTATTTGCTTGATATGATCTAATCGGGCAAATAATTGAATTTTTCAAACTTCAATTAAAAAAGCCAATCAAAGTTTACACATCGGACCAGAATGAACAGAACGACCAGTCTTTCACCTCTGTGGAACCGGTTCGAGTCCGATCTCGGACGGAGCCTCCCATGAGGATTGGGTTTTCTGGTCCCCGAATGGGTGTTCCCGTGGAGTTTTCCTCCCACATCGAAAAGTGACAATTTCTTCGTCATCTTTTCCATCTTCAGGTCTCATAAAATAAAGTTAAAGTTTTAATAAAATAAAGTTATTCTCTCTATAATTGTTATCAAATAGCAGTTATAATTAAAACTTAATCAATCTATAATCAGTTCAAATTTTTATTTTATGTTCTTCGTCTTCAGAATTCTTTTTAAAGATAGAGTATTAGAAGTACAGTATATTAAGTGCTGATCACTATTAATGCATGTTAAAAGATGTTATTCTTTCTGCATACGTTACAGTGGAAACGTTCATTGTCAATAGGCTGGATTCTACAATCTGAGATAGATGGCATACACAGATACTTCTTCTTTGGATTTACAAACTAGTTCTGTTCAAAAAGTAAAATGAGTAATCAGCTCATCAGGTGTAGAATGGCAAATATTCCATTATCTTGTGTTACCAGGTTGACCATTTTCTGTTCATTATTGAGTAAATTCATGTTTCAATAACTTCAATAAGTTTAGGTTTGCATTTTGCAATGATTTGGTAGTGACCTTATGATGAGAAAAGCAAAAGAAAAACTCCCATTTTGATGGCGGGGTTTGTTTTATACTTTCTATACTACCAAAACTCAACAAGGTTGCCTCGTACCTTTTAAGTTAAACCGCGGCATGCTGTTCATCTAAATGTTAGCCCTTTGGGGATCAGTCATAATCAGAAACATAATAATGGGACAATAATTGCATAATAAACAACGCCTTCGATGAATTATTAATCATTTGACAGCCGATATATTAATACGACTCATTCATGTCATGGAAACAGACGTAGAGGGTTAGACACCCTTGCACTAACGTCAGGTTAATTTGATCAAAATGGAATTTAAATCGGAATATCCCCACACTGCGCTGTAAGAGTGGTTGCGAATGAATGTGGGGTTTAGGCCAAATTTCAAGAAAAATAAAAACTAGACCAGTTTAATATTCGCCCATCTTGTGTAGAATGTTTCCAAACTATTCAGAAAGAAAACAAACGTGTTATTAAAGGGCTTCTTTTTGTTCATTGTCTTTACACAACTTGACGTGCACTATTTAGATACAGACAATAAATGACTGTTAAGTGACAGATACAACAATAATGAAGCATTGTTATGGACTTGGTTCTTTTAAAATGTAGATTAACAATATGGCCTACCATTGCCTTTCGTAAAAGGTTACTGAGCATATGTAAATTTTGTGAATGATACACACAGCTAGACCAATACGATACCAAACAACTTGGGGGTCTTCCGTAAAACATGACGTCATGGGTAATACATTTGAAAAAGTGAACTCCGATTCATTTAAACATTGAGCAAGCAGCTCATATGCATTGATGTTTTCATACATATAAAGTGCCTACAAGGAAACGATGGTAATTTTCACAGGTTTTGTTTTCTATGTGTGTCTTTTTATTCTTAAAAGCATGGATAAATAACAAGCACTTGTAACAAAAAAAATACGCGATTTCGAGGATTGATTTCTGAGAAACTTTCTGTTAAAGGAGAATCAGTGGCAAAATTCTTCAAATTTTGTAGCACGGGCCAATATAAACTAAATTTTTCGTGGAGCAAACTCAAAGATGTACCATCCCACGCCATTCCAAATTCACCCCTGCCTTCATCCAAGTGTATGACAGCGAAAAATCGACCATGGAATATTTCCTTCAAAATTAACAACCCCCACTTGAAAGATAATGCTGGCTGCATCAATCCATGTCTAAAACTTCTAATATCATTGCCCACGACGAATGTTCTTCCAGTCCCGAGAACAAAATTATCTGCAATGTTTATAAATGGAATTATTGTAAAACAATCTCAGGTTAAAACAAATCTGTTATTTCTACATCATCATATTTTTCACTACGAACAGTAGTGTATAGTATACTACTAGGCACCTACTTCAATTACCACAGACTTTTAATCGAAACACCTTCTTGTTACATCAACCTCGTCTTGAAAACAAATTTAGTTTCAATTTCCTTTCAGACCAGACCCAATTTAAAATTTTACTCTGTAGGCCTACACCTCTCAATAATTTCGACAGCAGTAGTTATCGGTAAAACACGACACCCAAACATTTGACGGTCTATGCAGACAGTCTACCCAATCAACAAAGTGTTAATTTCTCAGTGGTCATTTACACGGGCCTACACACTTCCGACCATGTAATTCCCCGACTGCAAGGTGGCGTGTCAGCACCGCAGTTCGTGTGAAGAGCACCTTCAAAGAGTTGATTACAATTCATCTTCATACCTTGCACTTTTTACGTTAGCCTCCTTGTCAACACGTCTTACTGATATTTCTAAACCGTGTCTATCACGGTTTACTATCCGTCCTAACACCCTTTGTAAGACTAAACGCTGTATCACACGTCTAGCTCTTCTACATCTTAACTCAACTTGCGGTTTACTTCTTGCATGGATGGACCAGCCACATCCAGGTGTGGATGATGTGCCCTTTGACGCCAGGCTTCAAAACCAAAAACATTACATCCTGCCTGGTGGAAACTGTATTCTACCATAAAAGCCTAAACCCACTTCAGCCGATAAGACCGTTAAAACATGATTAAACACTTCTTCTGACAGGTTAAGATCCAGAGTTAAGACAACAGAGTGCCACAAGATCATCATTCAACTTGTGGCCTAACTAGCCATCATGGGGCGGGGGGCCGGGCATAATTTGCTAGGGAGGAGTTTGGTGTATTGAGCCATTCATTGTGTGTGTTGTTTTTTCGATCTCACAGGGCGGGGTGGGAGGGGGGGCAAGAGGGGTGGTGGGGGGGGGGGGGGGGCAATGGTTCCAAGTGTTGGGCTCCAGCACCCCCGCCCTACTGGTTACACCACCACCTGTGTTAGATGATAAAGTAATCGCCAACTGTGTTCAATTCCAAGGAGCTGCTTACACCTGAATTCGGAGCTTACAGCTTCCTGTAAAAGCCCACGATTCTGCGGTAAGCAGTGCAATGAAACTGGGCCCTGCTGTTTTTGTCTCTCGAACTATGTTCTCATTCCCATTCCCTTCCCTTAGAAATAGCAGGTGTGATTCTAGCGATGTCCATGCCCCCATCCCCATGTGCCGCATTTAAAATCTGGAACTTTCAGATCAAAAATTTACGTTTTACAGACTTAACTCTTAATGTAAAAATTCAGTTTTCTATGTATACACAGTTATTACAGTCTTTGTTTTGTACCTAAACAATGGATCTTCATAATTTAAAGAAATGCAAAAGCAAACTACAGTAAATTTCACTCTAAAAATCTGCCTTATTTACGCCGCTGCGCTCAGTAAACGACAGATGTTTGCAATATTTCAAACCAGACACTTTTCGTCAAACATCCTTACATTTCTTCATCAGCTCAAGATTTAGACGAATCCAAACGACATAATCGCATGTCGACAATGTGGGAAAAAGCACCTATGAAAATTACTCGCATGCACTGCACAGGCAGTGTGAATAAATACAACTTGATTTCGGGTCTTTTAGGAAGTATGCATTGTTTCATACCATTCCACTGATATGAACAATATAAAGACTTATCAAACTTCGCACTGGGATCAAGAAAATTTAACACTTTTATAACTGCAGAAACTTGACATGTAAATAACGTGAAAAACACTACCGGTGCTAGGTCTACAACCAACGAATAGTTGGTGCCACATCCACCGGTATTCTTGCAACACACTGGAATGATAGTCATAATACAAAAACATGTTTATTATCAAACGAACCTAGAGCTAGCATGTACAAAAATATTTATAAAAGCTACAATATTTATATAAAAAAATATGTCATTAAAAGGTAAGCCTGTGATGTATATGTAAAAATATAAAAGGGGTTTCTAGTTTCTAGGTGCCAGTCAGAATATATCACAATCTATAAATCTTTGTTTCATAAAAATAAAGATCAGTATACAAAAATAAAACTAGAACTACACCTTGAATACTTCAGTTTCAAAACATTGTTCAAACTTTAAGCAGAAACAGAACACTATTGCATTGAATACATGAAGAAAAAACTATAACCAAGATGCATCCGATGACATATACAACTACTCAAGAGTAATATTAAGGTGTCGTTTTTTTTCTTGAGGAAGCTACCCTGTGGTCAAGAACTTTTGAAGATGACTTTTAGATGTACTTCTTTGAAAACAGCATTTTCTTGCTGAATCTTCTTTCCATTTCTGTCACCACCTGAATACAGCAGTAAAAAGAGACCAACACTTGGAGAATATTCCACGGCCAATCTGAAATATGAATTACAGCCAAGTAGAATATATCAGTTTACACTTCCTACAAGATAGACTGTGCCCCCATTTAACATGATAACCTCCCTGTATGTAGTAACTAACAGGCCATTATTACAACATTATTATTTTGGTTTTACCCTTACACCAATGTGTGATAAGAACTTCACACTCCATACTGTCCCAGTCCAGGTGAAAAAAATCCAAAAGCCACTCATGTGGGATTCGAACCCATGACCCCTAAACTCCAGCACACAGTTCTTATCACACATCGATGTTAAAGGTAAACCCAAAATTATATTCTTTATCCCTGATACGATTATTACATATATTAAATTTGTTGTGATATTCCCTGCTAAAATGCAGGATTCAAACTACCCTCTTGTCACCGAGCAGGTTCAACATCTGATTTATAATAATGAGGTTGTGGGTTCAAATCCTAACCGAGTAGCCTGTGGATTTTTTCCCACAGAAGCCAGAAAGCAGTGAGAATACAGTGCTTATCACACATCGGTGAAAGGGTAAAACCAAGATAATATTCTTTATCCCCAAAGTAATTATTCCATCAATTTAATATTAATGTTAACATCATTATGAACAGTTTTTGACAGTTTTCGAACTGTCCATTGGGGGAAATATAATGAACAAGGACAATAAATGAAAATAGTTAAAATATTATAAATACACAAAAGTTAAAATACAACAGTAAATTTCAAGATTTAAAGACGTGAAATGGTAAGACAAGGCAAGCAATAAAAGATAATGTCATAGAAAAAACTGGTTCAATGAAACAAATAGAATATAAGAAAAATGGCGCCTACATGTATAAAGAAAAACAAAACAGTTCAATGCAATTGGTTTGATTAATAAGAAAATTGCTAAGGAGTACACACAGAGAATGAACCCAGAGAGCATTGAGCTTAACGTTCTGTGTTCTGTTGCGGACACAGCATATCAATACCATGTGACATGCATGGATAGCAAAATATGTGTTATTGGTCAATCTATATGATGCAGTATCTGTCAATGACAAATTTTGCCATGCACACATGTCACGTGATATCGTTTGGCCATATACATGTAAAAAACAAGGCGTAATAAAATGGCCAATTGAGACTGGAGACTGCAGTGATAACATCAGTTTTAAAGCTGCTATGTAAAAAGAATGCATTCCGACAGTGTGAGTGGGTAGTGAGTTATAAACTGAGACAGAGGGATACACACTTTCATGCTGCAAATGCCAATTGTGTTACATCTCAAACTTACCCCCGAAAAAAACTGTCGTCACAACAAAGTATGTCTTTGTGGTACCAAGAACAAATACCAGATTAGCGGATGCTAGGAATAAGTAGTTAGGCACTGCACAAGCGATATGAAATCGTCTCAGCATGGCACCAGACAGACGATTCTGTCAGATGAAATAAAAGCTACATTGTCAAGTAACTGAAAAACCAACATCATCAAGCTTTACACAGCATGCACATAGTTTTGCTGTCACAGCTAAACAAAATATCTAACAATACAGATGGGTAGATCCCCCCAAAATAAGAGACATTTTTATTTACTTGCTTGGCTGCACAAAGGTTAGGGTCTATAATGGAAAGCATACAAAATAATACCTGCTACAAGGATCATTCTATTAAAATGTAGGGGTTCTATTTGTGTTACATTACCTGAAAACTCTGAAGAGGACCAAAGTTGGCACTAAATGTTAGAATAATTGCTTCTAGCTGAACTCCGATCCAGTTCAGGAGGGCCCAATAGAAGTAAGAAGTGGTTCCACCATGCCAGTAGGCAGTGAAGAAAAAGCATATGAAAGCTGCCAGAGACTGACGGAGGATCCCATGTCTGGAGCCACCCAGAGGGAAGTAGATGTACCTGTTATATCAAGACATAATGAAGGACATTATAAATATTATGCAGAAATTCTCTTCAGTTAGATGTATTCACTAAAAATGTAGATTAGTCTGTGTCAGAAATCAATAGAAATATTCTTCTTCTTACAATTTTTTTTGGGGGGGAGAAGGGGGTTACTTGTTCAGACCTTTTTGACCCCTCGCACAATGATTGTATTGACCTACGCCACAATGCCTGTCTACCATTTCTGACATTTTGGGAGTCAATTCCTTTGTGTACATTTGACTCCAAAAATGGCGGACAGGATAGGCAGGTATTAGTGCGCTGTGCGTCTTGAATGGGTCAATACTTATTGCATTTGTTTTCTTCCCTTCTCGCAGTAAGAGTGAAAACCAAATGCAATATTCTTCATCCTGGTGCAATAAGTACATAATAATAACCCTGGACACATATTGTGCCAAATAACCAGAGGAAATGTGGTGCTCTGCTTTACAGACAGGAGAAGATTGTTAAGCATGATTTACGACACAAATCAAAACACCTTGAAAGGGATGTGAGGAAATGTTGAACAAGACACTTAACCATAATGTCTTCATCCTATGGATGGGACATTAAGCTTTTATTTTACATTACGCCATAGGTCCCAGTGTTGTGTAATGCGGGTAAAAGAACCCATTACAGTTATCATTAAGAGAAGGGGTTTGCCACAGGCTTTTAGCATAGTTGGCTGCAGATTAGGCCACATCACCCTGTAAACCCTTACAAGAAGTTATAATGGTCTAATAATTCAAACATAGCTCTGAATATCTGTCATAAAAATAGTGAGTGTTCTGAGACGCCCCACAGGTGTAATAAAGACCTATATAAGAACAGCATATTACTGTTATTATTGACAGCTTCAATATTGATTTCAGTGCACTAGACTACTCCAAGATGTCACTTCAAAATGATACAATATCTTGCGTAGTAGTCACTCAGAAAGGTTAATATTCAAAAAGTTGTAATGACGTGATGACAACAAATAAACACATTCAATCATTTTCATTTTGCAAAAGACACTTCCATTGGAAAATCTTAAAGTCTATGGGAAAGTTTTGAAGGGTCACCAAGGCCAAGACCAGGGCAACAGAGGCCAAGACCAGGGCAATAGAGGTCAAGACCAGGGCAATAGAGGTCAAGACCAGGGCAACAGAGGCCAAGACCAGGGCAACAGAGGCCAAGACCAGGGCAACAGAGGTCAAGACCAGGGCAACAGAGGTCAAGACCAGGGCAACAGAGGTCAAGACCAGGGCAATAGAGGTCAAGACCAGGGCAACAGAGGTCATGGCCTCCGTGTAATTCCAGGCCTGCAGTTGATTTCACGAAACTGCGTTAAGTCCACTGCGCCACATTTTACTGCTTAAGGGTCCCAACTTACGCACTAAATGTTGCGCAAGTGGACTTATGCAAGTGGACTTATGCAGTTGCCTAAAGTTTCGTGAAATGGGCTGTTGTACTATGTTTCGACCCGAGCAGAGACTTTCTCAACAATAATACAAACATCTGCCTATTATCACATTTTACATCTATACCACAGGTCATTTGGGTTGATAAACAGCTTGGAACAATCAGCTTATTCTTACTCCGATAAACAATGTTCTACCTATACATATTAAATAGTACTCACTTAGTTAGCATATCATTCAATCCTCTATCAAAGTATCTGTAGAAACAAAAGACCCACAAAAATGGTTAACGTCAAAACCAGTAACTATCAAACTGCAGTGTGTTTAGTAAACCCATGCTGCAGTTTAAATTACTAAGTTAACTTAGTTAATCAGTAACTATCAAACTGAAGTATGGCTTTCCAAATTTCAGTTAATTGAAATTAAATGAAGTTTTTTTAATACTTAATTAATGCGAGGTTTAATTAAATATAGTATTTTTAAAGTACAAGAATAAAAAAGATACATGATGGTCATTCATTTACAAGTTCCCTAGTAATTACACCAAGGAACTTTCAATTTACTTCAAATAAATTTATTAATTCCATATTGGTGTAAAAAGGTAGATAAGTATAGAAGAAACATAATGAGGCAAAGTAAAGATAAAAAGAGACAAACAAAATATAGTATTGTTAAAAGTACAAGAAAAAAGGTACATGATGGTCATTCATTTACAAGTTCCCCAGTGATTATTTGCTCCCACCATGGAACTGTCATTGTACATGTTGTAATTCAAATCAATATGACATTCATTTCCATATTGGTACAAAAAGGTATACAAGTATAGCAGAAACATAATCAAGTTAAGCAAAAATAAAAAGAGACAAACAAAATATAGTATTGTTACACGTACAATGGAAAAAAGGTACATGATGGTCATTCATTTACAAGTTCTCCAGTGATTATTTGCTCCCACCATGGAACTGTCATTGTAATTCAAATACATTCATTTCCATATTGGTACAAAAAGGTATACAAGTATAGCAGAAACATAATCAAGTTAAGCAAGATAAAAAGAGACAAACAAAATATAGTATTGTTACACGTACAATGGAAAAAAGGTACATGATGGTCATTCATTTACAAGTTCCCCAGTGATTATTTGTTAACACCATGGAACTGTCATTATAATTCAAATCAATATGACATTCATTTCCATATTGGTGCAAAAAGGTAGACAAGTATAGAAGAAACATAATGAGGTTAAGCAAAGATAAAAAGAGACAAACAAAAATATAGTATTGTTACACGTACAATGGAAAAAAGGTACAGGATGGTCATTCATTTACAAGTTCCCCAGTGATTATTTGTTAACACCATGGAACTGTTATTATAATTCAAATCAATATGAATAATTCATTTCCATATTGGTACAAAAAGGTATACAAGCATAGAAGAAACATAATGAAGTTAAGCAAAGATAAAAAGAGACAAACAAAATATAGTATTGTTAAAAGTACAAGAACAAGTAAAAAAGGTACATGATGGTCATTCATTTACAAGTTCCCCAGTGATTGTTTGTTAACACCATGGAACTGTCATTATAATTCAAATCAATATGACATTCATTTCCATATTGGTGCAAAAAGGTAGACAAGTATAGAAGAAACATAATGAGGTTAAGCAAAGATAAAAAGAGACAAACAATAAAAGAGAAGTTTAATCAATAAGAACCACACCAATATAGAGGCACTTTCAGAAGCCGAGGAGACTTGTGGTGAAATACCCATGTACAAGCAATTAACATACCCAAATCATTTGACAACAACATAGCAAAATATAAATTTAAAGACACAGGAAAAATGCATCAGATGTGAAATGATCATGAGGTAGCATTGGGGTTAACCAGTTGGTGCCCAATGAGACTACATGTATAAGCACACTTATCACCAAGCCAGTAATGTTAATTTTTGTATTTTTGTGTGAAATTTGAAGGCCAGACATTTTGTTTCGGAGCTTTCACAATGGTACTCTCAAAGAAAAACGATGAAAACTCTGTGAAAATAATCCCATCAGGCTGGACAGAAAAAAATAAAAGATTCCCAGCAGGAACTGGTTAAAATTCTCCAGGAACATCCTGGGGTTTTATTTAATTGGAATTGGCTCAGTAATGTGAAAAGGTTTCAGACTTGTGTCTGAAAATCTCTTTTAAATTTGATGAATAATTTTGAGATGATAGGTGGCAGCAGACATATCGAGTAAACATCCGTTGTTTAGCAAAATCTGCCGCTCTCAGAAGAATGTACACATGCTCAGATTTGACTAAACAACGGATGTTTACTCGATATGTCTGCTGCCACCTATCATCTTAAAATTATTCATCAAATTTAAAAGAGATTTTCAGACACAAGTTTCAAGTTTCTTGCTGTTATCGTTCAGTCTGATTATCTTAAATGACAAGCAAGGAGAAATCAATGACAATTTGACTTACTTCCACATATCTTTGAAGAAGTGCATACTAAGTATACAGATAGGGTTGATTGGAGCTTCAATGTGGTCGAAAAATGCCACCACACGAGGTAAACTGTAAAACACTAACACCTTGAGTTGGAAGAACAGTAAATGATACAGCGCTATGAAACCTGCAGTGAGAACCAGATATGATATTCTTAATTATGATATTCTTAACTAAACATCCTAAGGCTTGATTTTTTACGAAGAGCTAAGATTGATCTTATGATGTGTATCAATCTTAATTTATCACAGAGAATATATGATGTCAAGATACAAATCACTGTTGCAATATTGACAACTCATCCAGAGGTGAATCTAAGACAGTGTTTTGTGAAATCAAACCCAGAAGTCATCTGAGGGGAAGGGAGTCTTGAATGAAAAGTCCTCCTAATGGACAAGATAAGATAGATGATGTGGGTATGCATGGTAGCACCTTAACCTGCCGTACAATTATGTGGGTACCTTTTTGAATCCTGCCTTAGACTGGAGCCTTGTATCTAAAACTGAATATTTATTATGGGGTTTCCATTAACTTTTTTTTCACTTGCTGGCTGGACTAGTGAACTTGACTTTTGAGTACTCTGCAAGACTTTCACTTGTCTGTATGAATTTGCAAGTTCATTTTCACTAAAACCTCTCCTTTTTTCCCGACCAAGCTTCTTTTTTGTTCAGACAACAAATACTTTAGTTTCACTTGTAAGTACTACATGTTCCTAGCTAGTGCAGTAAGCCGCAAAATTATCAAGTGTGAAACTACATGGAAAACAAAATACATCAGCGTAAATAGGTAACTGTGAGGGTGAAGATTGTTACCCATTTGGCTGCAAGTGCTGCATACTCCTGCAAGGAGTTGAGATGGTTTCAGGAATGCTTACGGCCCAATGAACAGGGGTAACAATAGTGTAAGGCGCTTTGAGAGGCATACGCAGCTTGAAAAAGTGCATAATGTATAATGGTAACTAAAATGAAACATTTTTGAATCTGGGAAAATGCTCAGACATCAGAGATGTTTTAATACACACTTACTAATATCCAAGGCACTTAGACTCTCTCTCGTTGCTTTGTGTTTGGTCAGTGCACCAAAGTACAAGTAATGGACCAATAATTCAGAAAAGAATGCCCAGAAGAGGAACCTCATCATCTCCTTCAAGATGTATCTCAACTCCTTCCAAGAAAGCATCTTGATGTCATTGTTGATCTAGAGGAAGAAAATAAGATCACGATCAGGAGAAATCTAATCCATTAAAAGCAACGAAAATAATCAAAGTAATAATGTAGTATTCAGTTCTTTACATGTTATTTTTTACAACAGGTATAAAGTGTTATGTTTGAATAATGAGACCCATTTTTTGTAGCCAACCTTGCCAGAAACACCAGGGCGAGACCCTTCTCTTAATGATAAGTGTACTGGATTCTATTACACAACACACAGGACTTATGGTTTTACGTCCCATCCGAAGATCGAAGCAATAATGTTCAAGTGTCTTGCCCAAGGACACAAGTACAATGACTGGGACCTAAACCCACACTTTGACAACACCAGAACTTGAGTCCAGTGCACTAGACCACTCAGCCATGACACTGTCATATTTCCTGCTGCTTGTTCCTTTACATCACCAAGTACCTCTCCCTCCTGCCCCTTCCTTCACCTGCCCTTCCATCCCCTTACACCTTCAACCGACTCCCTCCCCCCATGCCCGCCCCAAATTCCTCAACTCTTGACTAACCTGAGTTAAGAAGGTGTCATATCCAATGACAGGTCCATATGGAAAAACTGGAAGATAGAAATTGAAAAGCAGCATGTCGAAGAAGCTGTAGCCTCGTGGAGAAGGTTTATCGGGCTTGGTGTTACGACAAAACTCCAGGCCGAAACATAACAGACGTAAGGTACAGGTTGTTATGCATACCAAGCCTGAATAAAATCCTGTGATATATTGATTCTACATAAAAAGGAAAGACAATCGGACAATAAAGCATCTTAATGTCTACGGGGTGGATCTACAAAGACGGACATAGAGGCCTCTGGGTGAACCAGATGCAATTTTATACTCAGCTCACAGTTTCAGATTTAAATCATTGCGTTATAGATATCTGTTCTTGAATGCCTGTGGTCATATGGATTTTTTCCCACAGGACTCAGACAGCACTTGAAATACTTTAGTAATGTATTTGGGAAAGTTAAAACAAAACCATTTTATCATTGGTAAACTGACTGTAATTGCTTCCATTCTTTGCACAAATCAAGATATTTGTAATAAAACCAACCTGTGAAAATGTCAGCCCATTTCGTTGTTTCGTTTGCAAGAAAACGCTAAAAATACATTCAGCATTTTTGTACACATTCCTATAGCAGAGTTCTTGTCTTACTGAGACAAAAACTAATTTAGGATCTTATTTCATTTATTATTTAAAATGATATCACTTCAGGCAGAAATACTTCAAGGAAAGTTTTCTAAAATCATTATCTTTATACCATGTAAGGTATATGTAAATCTGTGAATATTTATGTTTTTTTCTTACCAATGCTGAGCTGGGGCTTTAAAAAAAAGTTACCATGAAATTCTGGGGAGATTTTAATGATATTTTGTTTTTCATTATTTGATTACGTGCCACACAATATTTTTAATAAATACATTTTAACCTTACTCCGACATGTGTTAAGAACTGTATGCTTGGTGCATTCCAAGTCCTGTAGAAAAAATCCACAGGCATACTAACCACGACTCCCAGGCATGCTTGGTCTAGCATTTAAGACAGTAGACATCTGCTCTAGAATGGCGTTGCTCAAGGGTTCAAATCCAACCCAATTAGTATGCCTATGGATTGTTTTTACCAACTCACACATCGGTGTAAGGGTAAAAGCAAAATAATATACACCACAAGCTTGTTTGAAAAAGTATCTTACAAATCTGTGTACTTACCTGGAAGTCCAATAGAGTTTGCACATTGAAGGAAGTAATTTGAAGTATAATTACAATCCAAACTAGGAGTGGCTTCCTTGTGTGGGAGACTACATACACCATGACTGCATGAACTAGGAGAAGAGCTAAAACATGGCTGCCGTATCCAATAAAAACAACCAGGATTGAGAACAAGAGCATGAATAACTTTCTCAGCTGTCAAGAGAGATTGTAAACAAATACCATTTTAATATAATAAGTTAGAATCAAGTATGAGACACTCCATGCTGGAACCAGGCAGAGCCAGCCCAACTCAAAACTGGGTTTAGTTGCTCATCAAATAGATGAGACTAAGAGTTTTCATTCAACACTTAGTTAGTGCCTATAAGGTAAATATTTCTCAACATATGGAATGTTTAAGACATCACAATGATATTATGGCTGATGTTTCAATTGTCTTCACTTTGAATTCCATTTCAGTACTTCCGAGAACTACCTGATTTTGGCATGGGGCATCACATAAAAATCAGAAGTGTCAATTCTGACGAAGGAGTTATGCAACAGGTAACTCACCAGTGGCAAGATTCTATGCTTAGAGTAGTGAAACAATTCCTAAGGAAAGATCTATCAAAATGGCAGACCAAAAGCAGCAGAAAGTAGACCTACTCATGACATCAGTGCAAGGGCATGCAATTAACTCACAAAATGGCATACCATGCATAGAGAGTAGTGTTGCAGTCAAAACCACAAAGTTTGAGGCTGAGACCGAGACCGTGACCTTTCCTCTGAGACCGAGATCTCAATGTCTGAGACCGAGATCTCAATGTCTGAGACCAATACCGATAACGAGACCTCCCATTGAGACCAAGACCTAGACCGAGACCTCAGACAAATCTGTACTATAAACAATAAAGTAATTTTAAATACCAAATGCTTTATTTTCAAGGGAATTCTAATGCTGAACCACTGCTTTTTCCCTGTTTGATGGCTTCGCTCAGCCTTCACTATGATTGTCACATAGCTACAAAAAAAAAAGTGTGACAGCGCTGCGCCCCCTCTCCAAGAAAAACGCACTCACTGCAGGGCGAGCTTGAAAACTACGCAACTTCTTTTTGGTACCTTTTTCATTTTTTATTTGTTTTTGGACGATTATGAAATTAAGGTCTTGAAAGTACTCAAAATGAGACCTAGAGACCTTTGATCCAAGACCTTTGCACCGAGTCTTCAAAGTCGAGACCTGGAAAAAGCTGAGACCTTAACAAATTGGATCTCGCGACCAGTCTCGATACTGAGACCGCTTCGAAACCTACAACACTGGTAGACAGTGACTACATTTGACATCAGTGCAAGGGGTGTATTATGTCTAAAGCCATGAGTTTTCTGCTTACCTTTGGAGCAACAAACACAACCAGCTGACCTATGATTACATATGCTATGAAGGAAAAAACTACCGCAGGCGTAGACATTGCACCCGTAAAAAAATTCCATTGATGATCAGAAGAATCCTGTATTAAAAAAAACCCATAACTTTAATGAACAATTGATTTGGTTTTACCCTACACCGACGCAAACGGACAGATTTTGTTTAGCTCCAGAGGGACAGCACAAGAAGTGCATCAAAATAATTCTCTCATCAAAGACTGATGGCAGCCGCCAGTGCAGAATACTCTTTCTCCAACTGATAAGCAGGCTGGTGTAAGAAAAAACACTCTTTAAAAGTGATTATGTTTGTCTCTTTATTTTCGTGTCTTTATTAGTGTCACTATTTTTGTCCACAAAAATAAATATCGTAGCCCAGGGTTTGATGCTCAGGATAGCTGATTAAATGACTCACCAACTGGAAAATGATGTTTGAATGATGATCTTTAGCTAAATGAATTGGTTAAAATGGTCAGATATTTCCCCAGATCGCACCACAGAGCATCTAGAATCCAACATTTCGAGGGGCTCTTAGGCAGTCCCCAAACCCTACGCCATTAGGGCTTCGCACTACGCACTCGCAGGCTCAATAAATTTCAGGACTAAATTAATATGTCACTTATTCCATCAATAGTTACATAGAACCATAATATAAATCTTGTGTTTTGTAGATCACTCGTTAATCATTCTAGCAAGTTCTCCTCAAATTCAACATTCATTTATGAAAAGGTTTTCTGAGAAATGGTTGTACCACAGACACCACG
Source organism: Marthasterias glacialis (assembly GCA_911728455.2). Lineage (NCBI taxonomy): Eukaryota > Metazoa > Echinodermata > Asteroidea > Forcipulatida > Asteriidae > Marthasterias > Marthasterias glacialis. The sequence continues at coordinate 22,185,190 of OU452219.1, read as the reverse complement.
CAAGATGCTTTGGATAACTTATCATCATCTTAAGCATATTTAGTAGAAAACATTGGGTATTTAAGATTCTCAATTTAGAGAAGGGATCCTGCTAATTTAACTGTTTTATCTAAATCACCTGCAAATTACTTTTAAATACCTTCAGTTACATTTTTGACACAAACTTTATAGACAAAAAAGTGACATTTACCTTTTTCAAATGTTGTATGAATGACCAGCTGTTGCTCAGGTAGGACTCTATCTGTGATTCATTTTCTATAAAAAAGGGGGAGGAGCAAATTATCAAGGCTTAAATTCAAGGTGAAGTTTGGCTTTCATGTAACAACAAGGCAATTTTTCTTTTCAAAAAAACTTAGACAAGCAGCAGCTGACCGCGACCTTTGACTTGTGAAATAGCGCCCTCATGTTACAGCACCCTCTACTTATGATGGTGTTTCACTTAGATTGTCATTTTCTCTTGGGTGCATTTAAAATAGATACATTCCTTCCCTGAAAATTGGGACATCACGGATTTTAGGGGTTTTAAACTCGAAAATCAAGACAGTTCCGGGAAAAATGAAAGTTAGTAGGCATGCAAAAATGAGGAAATCAGCTGATAAGCTGAAAAGTTACGTACATGTAAAAATGTTGAAGTTAAAAACATAAGAAATGCACAGTATAAAAGGTTTAACAACTTTACAAATTGATGGTTATCATTAAGCAGTATTAAAAAGAGCATTAAAAAAGTATTAATAAATACCCCAGACAGTTTATCCATTCTGATTGGTCGACAGCATGTCACATGGGGGTGTTTAAACGGCTGATAACGACAGCAATTATACTTAACCAGGCAGCCTAGTGCCTAAAGTGAAGAGTAGTGCCTCGGTCTCAAACAGCTGTTTAAAACCTTGCAGGGTCGTGGCCATGTGATAAAGGACCTTGCCGAAACTTTGCATTTCGTTTACAAAAATTTCATGAATTAGGTTTTAACTCAACAAACTGCAAAATTCATTCAGCAGCCACCTGACCTGATATGACATAAAAACACATACCTTTGGATATCTGGTGAATATGCCATGGTATATAGAAAAGTAAGAAAACGATGAATGCAGTGTAAAAGTACAACTCCATGGAAGGCAGTGCTGCATGCTGGAATTCACTCCTTTTCGAGGCAATTGGCTTGGATTTTGCTGGCTCTCTGTACGCACCATGTTCACAGCTTGATGAGGAGGAAAATGGACATCGAAGAACTGTTTTGTTCTCATGAAGTGATGATTTGTCCCTTTTTGAAGTGTTTTCATGCTCCACTTCTTGATCTCTTGAATCCTGTCCACTATTATAGTGAGAAGCCATAGTTTCCTGCAATTGAAACGGTAGTGAATACTGTGTTACTGGGTAATTCTTCCACATCCTGGTAGCCAAGAGGACTACGCTCTCGCCACGCTATTAATACTTTCCGCAATCGATTCTCAAGTCGCCTTTCAAATTTTATATTCATCTTAAACAAAATACAAATATTCTTCTTTTATTAATAAAAATTGACTCCTACATTTAAATGGATAAACTTTTCAGTTTCTGAATTGTGGCTCTCGAGGATTTTTTAAGGAAAATAAAGGAAATTTGTAAATGGTCTGATTCTGATCTCGTAAATACAAAGTCACAACGACAATGTTGGTGCGGAACCAAACTAACATTTTGCACAGTAGAATTTCTAATTCCCCCAAAACAATCACTGCGCATGTTCAGTGCCATTCTGGCTTGATAATGTTTACTAAAAGAAAGCCAGTGCTGGAAAATTTGTACAGAGTATTTGCAAAAAACTCCGACACTGGTTCCCCTCAGGCCTATTATTAATACCCGGACACTGGTTCAACTCGTCAAGAACGACAGGCAGGCCTGCCGTAACTGTGGTTTCAAGAGTGCCAGGGCATTCTGCAATTGAGGGAAATATACACTGCCCAAAAGTGTCATCATTTAAAATTACAATCTGCACATGTACCGTTATTATCTATGTTTCTGGTAATGAAACCAAGGGACAGTCAAAAGTTAGCACTATGACCCATAGGCCTGAAGATATGTTTGTTAAAAAGATAAACATACAGTCCTTTGTATACCTCAAGGCATACAGATTAAACTGTTTGAATTACCACTGTAAAAGTAATACACTTTCTTAAAGTATTCCAGACTGGTTATAAAAGGTCCAGAGTGTAATTTTAATCAGTCTTGGTTAAAAATACCAATGGCGAGGGGATATGAATGTCTGCATGGAGGGGGGGGGGGGATGTGCCCCACATAAATAATTTCCAGTGCCCCCCAAGGTGCCCCCATAAAAAAATGCAGACTCATTAAAAAATGGAGACTCATTAATGTAATCTCATTAAAATTCACGCAATGTTGTAGGTATGTGTGTATGTATCCATAAAAGGCTCTCTTATTGTTCATCTGAAGGCCGTAAAAGTTGCATGGACCATAGATGATGACACGGGACGTGTTGTAACCTATAAATGAACAAAATCCATTCAGAAATGACCCAGATAGGACCGAGAAAAAACCCCATGAAAATCTATGGATTTCAGGGGCAACCGCTGTACATATCATTGACCAATATACAGGTATGAGCTCCTTTGACATGCCACACCACTCACAACACACAGGCTGTGGTCACTGATCTCTATTACTGATATGTGTTAAAAAACTGAGCATCTTCATCATAGCAGTGACTGTGACAAAAGGACAGATAAAATTCGTGCCTGCCTAAAACTTAAATTGCTCCTACGCTTAACACAAGCGTAATTTGGTTAATCTTAATAAATTACACGTAATTGCCTGTTGCGCAATCGCAAAAACATCATAATAAATAGACTGATTGCACGACCCACTTCATGTGACAAGTACATGTAATAGGAAAGTGCGGTACGGTACATGATGATTGTCGCATTTCTTAATTCCATCAAGGCTTTTTGTTTCTCCAAATCCGTGAAAAATATTCCAAACTTTGTACCAATGACCTTCGAATGGCTGGATAAAAGCCAGTAAGGACACTCCCAGAAGTCTTGGAAATTTTACAAGGGACGTATATGTTCTCGATGTGGTAGTACTAGTTGCACGACGGAACGTTTGGGCCAGATGACAGCGATCACACACTTTTCAACACAAGAATTACACAGTTTTGAACCTGAAATCATAAAAAGAAAAGGCTTTCCAAAACTGTGTATTTTTCCTTTGTCTTTTTGAAATTCCACAAGGCTAGGTATAAATGCTCACTTTTCCAACATTCTTTACTTTTTTCTGTTTTTTACAATGATTTACATTACAAACAAAATTACATGTGGGTTGCTCCATCAAAATAAACCTCTTTTGTAGTAGAATACTGCCTGGTAGCTTGTGAAATAGTGTGATTAAAATCAATGTCACAACATACAGTTTTAATAAAAAAAAAGGGCTTAGTGACAGTGTTATTATTACCCAAAACTGACTGTTGGTGTGACTCTGTCGGTCACAGCATGTATTTGCATAAAGTTTGCCATCAGCTCAGATAGTACCCACTGCAGGTCACGTGATGACATGTAAACATTGGTCACGCAATCGGTCAATTAATTGCATACCACTCATGTGTACACAAGTTGACGAACGAAGTTGGCCATTATGCACGAGTGAGGGCACCCTGCAATCAATGTCTAATTACGTTATTACAGGCTATCGTGAATAAAGCATTATAATGGTCATACAAGTTTTGTGCTGAGTATAAGGCCTTTTATCCTTCAGGGGATATGAGGATGTGTTCATGTACAAGTACATGAACAGTCGATTCAACAGAAACACACTTGAAAATCTTTCTGAAAACAGGGGAGTGCATAAGGGGCATGTAGCACAGGCCAAAAAGCTTGAGACTTCAGTAGTAGGCCTATTGATAATTATTTCCTAGGAAACCCGCAATATTGAATGTCACTTTTAAAAAATTGTATATTTCAAAGCATGTACATTGTAATTGCTTGCACTTTGTGTGGTTAACTCCGTCACCGACTTTCAATGTTGGCACCATCCCAATAATGACGATTTGGTTTTTGTTGTCACAAGGTCATTGTGTCTGAACAAATTTCATATCGTTGAAACTTCCTACCATGCTTTAAGATTTTATGCTTACTGCTTATTGTATAAGCAAGGGTAAATGCTTGCTAACCCACGATTAGCACATGACATATTAATGCCAACCCATCATGCCAATCCATCATGAACGTGCATTGCAACGCCAAACTGTTGTTCAGTTGAGAAATTTTAGGGAATACATGCATATTCTATAACATGTATCATTTTTCTGCTATAACTATAAGAAGTATAACCATTTGCTTACCGGTCAACAGCTTTCAAAAATTGCGCAGAGGCAAAATGATATCAAGGCTACATAATAATTTACAAATCTAACTTAAGTTGTTCTAACTGCTCAAGTTAAAATTTACTCATCTAGAGGGGGACCTGCGCGAAGAGCGGGTTCCTATTAGTCCAAATAAATACTCCAAAGTCAAAGTCCAAATAAATACTCCAAAGTCAAAGTCCAAATTTAAACAAAAAGGAGTACAGCGCCCCACCCAGTTACTCTTACTGGGTCCTCTCTATGCTGGGTCTAAGCCTAGCCCACCTTGTTGGGCTGTTAATGTTATGGCTCTCTTCTAACATAGGTCTCATCATAGTCACCATTGTAATCAGGTAATATGGCGACTAATTATGATGAGATTAATGTTAAAACTAAAAGAGAGACAAAACAGCCCAAACAAGGTGGTCTAGGTCTAGGTCTATCTCACAATTTTAAGTAGCCTATCATTATTTATTATGACTTCCATGTAACGAAAAGGAACTTTAGTATAGTATGTTGTTAATAATTTTATGAACTAGGCCCTAATTTGTGATTTTGTCTCACCACTCTCAGTCTCACCATGGAGGAATGGAAGTGTCGTTAACCACCACAGTGGCACTGGCAGTGACAGTCAATGCAATGTGTGGACAACAGTTCTACCTTTTTGAGATATTTTGCACGCCACACTTGTGTCAAAAGTTGATGAAACCTGCCTATCAGTCAATTAAAAGAATTGAAAACATTGTGGCGATGCCTGCATTAACTTGTGTGCTGTACCACAGTAGCAAGTACCGCTGCAAATGGCAGACGACAACACCACCATCGTATCTGCACTTGAGTGTTTGTACTGTGGTATGTCAGGATGTCCATACCGTCATGTCGGTGTCAGAATGAAAAGACTGAAGCTTTAAAAGAAAACACTTTTACACTTACATTTGGACAGCAGAAAGAATTCATGTCCAACCAGGAGACATCTCCAGTAGACACAATATTATGAAATCTTGTTTTCAAGGTCGTAGAGCAGGACCCCAAATTGTCCCGTTAGTGTTTCCTGGTCGCCATTTCGAGAGCGCTTGCTAAAAACCGACGATCGCCCTCTTCCGGCGCCCGTCCTTCGTCTCATTTTCGTTTCGGTGACCCCCACCCCATGGCTCATAGTTCGTGACTTCTTATTGGTGGCCCTCCCCAACGACCCATAGTTAATTATAATATTGGGTTGCATGCTCCTCTTTTTGTGACTTCTTATTGGCTATTACGTTGTGTGCAACCTACGGTCTAAACGATAAGTTATAATATTATGTTGCGCGCTCCTCTTTTCGTGACTTCTAATTGGTTAATAGGAAGACGAATAAGGAGCGCGCTTCAATGACATGTTTGGCCCTTCATTTTTAGGGTTAGGGTTAGGGTTTTAGGGTTAGGGTTAGGGTCAGGTTTTTAAAATTTAATTAATTTTATTACATTTCATCTATTAATTTACATGCTAAAAGCAGTTACATGATATAAAAATGGATACATAAAATTAAAAAGGGTTAGGGTTAGGGTTATAAAAATAGATACATAAAATTAAAAAGGGTTACGGTTAGGTTTATGAAAATAGGTACATAAAATTAAAAGGGGTTAGGGTTAGGGTTAGGGTTAAAATTAGGCTTGTTTTTTTAATTTCATTTTATATTATTTCTTTTATAAATTTTACAGGCTGAAACAGTAGCATGATTTAAAAATAGATACATAAATTTAAAAAGGGTTATGGTTTGGGTTAAGGTTAGGGTTATAAAAATAGATACATAAAATTAAAAGGGGTTAGAGTTAAAATCAGGTGTTTTTTTTCAATTTCATTTTATTTTATTTCATTTATGAATTTTACAGGCTGAAACAGTAACACGATTTAAAAATAGATACATAAAATTAAAAAGGGTTAGGATTAGAAAAAAACTGGCAATATAGCGCTCATTTCCCCGTAAATTAAATTTACGGACGATTTTTCCGTAAAATTTCTCCGTAAAAATACGAACATTTCTTACAGTGTATCTGGGGTATTTAAAAAAATAACAAAATAGATGGATTTGGAAAAGGTCAGCTAAAACCAGCTTGGATGACAAAATCTGAAGTAAATTTTAAGCACGGTGCTCGTTGCCGAAACGTGACAGGCAAAAGCCCCACAGGCCAGTGCATGCTGTCAGTAGGCCGACGCCATAAAATCCCCTTAAAATTAAGATTCCTGCCCAAATTGGGCATACATTACTTGGGAATCAAAGTGACGAAGTTGATGAAAAGGCTTTTTAGGACCTAAACTACGCACGACACAACTAAGTTGTCAACTTTACGTAGAGTTTCAGAGTTTTGTTTTTGTTCAAAGCGTGATGTGTGTGAACTAACGAATTGAAGATTTGTACAATTAGAACAACCAAAATCAAGGCTCTAGGCTGTGGGTTCCAAAAACAAATGCCTCACCCCAAGTAATCGATACTTTAAGTCTCGCCCCCTGACACAACTCAACATATCAACATGTCAAAAGTTATTTTTAAAACAAATCTGAAACAATTTTTTTTTGTTTCAACAAGTTATAATGATGAGGGTATAACAAAGTACATAGCACAGCCACCGAATCTAGCCCTTGATTCAAAACTAACAACAATACTACTAATAATAGAATACACCGGTTCACAAACAAAGAATGGAAAACTTAGATACACCCCCAAATAAAAAGGAATACGAAAATATTGGGGAAGTTTTCGATGCACATCAAGGAACAGGACACAGCTGAAATAAGTAGCAATGCACTATAAAGTATGGTAGCTATGCCAGAAGTGCCATCTTCATCCAACATGGCAACGATACGAACTGGCGCACCACTGCCGTCTTTCAGTTTCATTGGTAGTGCGTTTACTTTAGCACCCATAGTAGGAAGTCTATCCAAGTTGGCGACGTTCTCTAGCGCGTAAATGTCATCCTGAAAAAGTATATAATGAACCGTGAAGTTGATACTCTGTCCATAGTCGATGGATGCCGTGTCGATACCAATACCCGATATCTGGCGATTAGATACTAACCACGATGCTACTTCTGGTGCAACACCTGGGAAATGAAGAAGCGAGTTTCCTTGGTCATCGAGATAAGTGTCGTTCCTCGCTGAACCGAAATATGCCAGACGGTCGGGGTAGAAAGCTCCCCAACCGGTGTAAACAAAGAGCAATGAATCGTCAGGTATTTGTCCGTTGATTTCTTCCCAGTCCTGAAGATCCTTGACTGTCATCAGATAATCGCGGTTCACTGAGGCTTTCTCTGAGATGTCTACACGGACTGCACGCCCAAAAAACCTGCTGACGGGTATGTCATCGACACGTAGCTTGCCTTCTGCAAAGTGGGCTGGTGCGTCGATGTGTGTTCCACCATGTTCTGCCGCGGCATAGTTGTTACTTTCGTACCTTAAAAAACCAATGATCCATCCTCTCAATAAAGCCCAAGCTCAATATTAGTAAAGTGTCTGTAAATGCTTCTATTCTTTGCACAAATCAGGATATTTGTAAAAAAAGAACTGTGAAATTGTCAGCTCATTTCGTTGTTTCGTCGTTTGCGAGAAAACAGTAAAAATACATTCAGCATTTTTGTACGCATTCACATAGGCAGAGTTTCGTCTCACTGAGACGAAAACTAATTATGGATGTTATTTCATTTGTTATTGAAAAAACGATAATACTTCAGGCACAACTATTTCAAGGCAAGTTTTCTACCATCGTTATCTTTATACCATGTATGGTAGGCTACTTGTAAATCTGTGAACATTATGTTTTTCTTCTTGCCAATATTGAGCTTGGGCTTTAACAGAATATAATATATTCCCTACGTGAAAATAAGTCAATATACAAACCAAAAGAGTTATTCTTCAGAATCGGCCAAAGTGGTTGTGTGCACTAAACTTTATCAAACTAGCACAGGATTAAATTTCCCAATTAAAAATTCGTGATTTAATGAACATCAATGTGGCAGACAGTTTTTTCTTACCAGGGTAAAGTTCCTGATGGTCCTCGACTTACAATGGTGCTTTGGAAAACACCCGCACCAGGCCAATAGAGGGTGCTGTCATCAAACTCGTAGGACATATCCAGGAGCTCACCCTTCTCCAAAGCCAATGATAAGACAGGCAACGCCGCCATTAGTAACATCGTTGAGCAGCTAAATCGAAAATCCATTGTCAATCTGAAAAAGGTGATGTCGTATGCTCAGTATGTTTCATGAAGCTTTCACGCGGTTTAAAAAGCATACGGGAAAGGAATTTCCTGCATTGTAGAAGTAAAAACGTGAATTTTGTATGCTTCCTCATGCTCTATTGCAGCACAGAGCACAATAAATATTACATTGAATTGAACGTGAAACCACCACCTTTTGCTATCGACGAAAAGCCAACCAAAATTGTTTAACATTTTTTTAAATGTTACCTTCTATGATAATCAGTGTTGTAGCTTTAAACCTCGCCTTGTGAGCCACTAAATCGCAAGCAAAAGATCAAAGAGAGCACCACAAGTTGGATCACGGAGGAACATGAGCAAAGCACAGTCGTGAATCATGTCATGTTGAAGTTCATGACGTTTAGGGACTATATTTAGCCTGAGTGTTAAATTGTTCCCTGGGCGTGATGAATTCCAACTTAAAGCACTTCGGATGAAAATAGGCTCCGAAAAATTTCCCTATTTTTCTCACAAGCGTAGTTAATGGTGTACTACCTGTTTTTACCATCAATATTTTTTTCTATTTGGAATTTGGCCAGCGTAATGATCCCCTCCCTAAAATTTCAAGCAAAATACCCTCCCACCATTATGGAATTACCCGACCAACTACCTCACACGATATGCGGTGGAGGGCATGTCTATTGTGTTTGCTTTTTAGTGGGGCCGGGGTGAATGTGGTGAGTTTACATAGGCCCATACTGTGAACACTTCATTAAAAATCTGCGTCAGCAACCCCACTTTTTTGTGAAGTGGGGTGCAAAAGCGTTACTCCTTTGGAGCAAGGCCTTCCTCAATGACTCAACTACTGCCCTCTCTAGGCATAAGAACTTGGTCACTAGCAGCGTGTAGGGATACAGTGTATGAGATGAGATCTACATTGTTTAAAATGAAAAGGGGAAAATTGTTTAAAATTGTTTAGAATTAATAGGAATTAATAAACAAGTGGGCACATGAAAAACCAATGGTTTGTGATCAGTATGTATTTTCCAAATCAGAGAGCCTCCCTAACTGGCCACGCTCTAAAACGAACAGGAAGTGTGATATACGGCCACACGCTGTTCCATTGTACCACAGACGGATCTACCTTTTTTTAACAAAAGTTCTATACTCTAAGCATACCGTTTATACCTGTTCAATAACATTAGCCTTTGAAAAAGACTCTGCTGGGGTCAAAACTTGACACCATCAGCGCCGTAACTAGGGTGAAATTTTACGGGGGCACCATTTTTCCTAGGCGGGCACTTTTGGCCAATTAAAAATGTAGTTTTCCGTTTGTATTTTTCACAAACAAGCATCTTTTCAGTGTTCTCTGACGTGTTGACGTAAAACAAAATACAGTATGTGTGTACCAATAAACAGCCATACACCACGGAGCTTTTAAAAGGACGCAGGAAGATTTTTTTCGTTCAAATATTGTTTTCCTTTGAGCGAAGGTAGTCCAGCGTGTTTATGTGGCTAGCCTCACCCTAGCCCTTTCCTAGTCTTGTTCATTTATACTTACACTTCTCAGAAAAAAAAAGACAAGAAGCTTTGGCACAAAAATGTACCCGGCCGCAATTTTCAATATACAAGTCTGTGAACACCGCAGACTGCCGTCCTTATCCGGGGCCAGTCAACACATGTGGCTTTTAAACTTGGCGCCCTCTGCATAGAAAGCACTCCAATGTCTCAAAATTATGCTAATGGAAATCCTTTTGAACATTTTAATTTCTTAAGACAAACAAATTCTCAACTCACCCTCGTCCCTTTTTCAGTTTACACTCGGAACTCCGGCAAAAACGCAAACTTTTGGAGCAAGAGCCATGGATACTTTATAATGTCGTCCATTTTTCTTCAAAGTAACACACGGTAAACAAGGCCGTAGACTTGTCCGAACCTCCGCCGCATGGTCACGCCACCCGGCTCTTATTTGCATAACAAAGCCAGCCTTCTCTTTAGCTAATTATAACCATATTCTGTTCGGAAACGTGGGACGAGACTATTTATTGAAAGGGGGTGGTCAGAATTATATACTCACAAGTACATGAGGTGTACTTGTCTAATTATTAAACCAGTGTTTACCCGGCAGGATTCTGATTGAATGGAGGATTTGCATTTCCTGAAGAGAGCTTTATCCCTTGAAGAGAATGGAACACACGAAGGATCAGAGATTTTTACCAAGAGAGGGTAATGAGAATTATGTAAAAGTTGATCAAGTAAACTGTATTATCTTACTAGCATATCCATGCGCAAAAGGTCCCACGAGCCAGAGCCAGAGCAAGAAAAAGGTCACCAAAGGTTTATTAAAAAAATTGACGCTTTTAACATAAGAAAAATGGATAGGCTATTAGGCCGTGTCTGAATTCACCGGCTATGGCTGGAAACAACAGTGTGCCCGTGGAAGCCGCTAGCTAGCGGCTGAAGTCAATTCCCATTGACTTGTGTGTTATTTACGGCCGTAGCCAAGTCATTGGGAACCGGCCTTAGATACATTAGATACAAACTGACACCAAATGTTATTTTCAAAATTATTAGACCTAAGGCCTACAACCAAATGCTCTGAGAATTGAGTTATTTGTTGTAAACATTATCTATTTAAGCATCAAAAGCTCTGGAAAAAAAGAAGTAATAAAACAAAACAAATAAAAATACAAGTTAGTATTCTTTTTAATGTCACTCGCCTGGGGCCAATTTCTTGGAGCTGCATGGCACAACAAATCAGAGAAAACCAGCTGATTAGCTGAAAAGTAGTTTACCTAACAAATATTGCTAACCAGATTACCAGCAAAATTGTTCAATAATGAATGGTTCCCATTCACGTTTCCCATTCACGTTTCCCATTCACTTTCGCTAAGCAGATACAAATCTGTTGAGCAACGTTTAAAGTTGAATTTATGTACTGAAATTTGCTTTCATGTGTAAAAGCTTCACATGATATTAAACAATCTTGACAATCTTGGATCAAAATGAACTTAATTCCTGAGGCCAATAAAGTTTGTCATTAGCATAAAACGATTGAGTAATGGCGAGATTTCTGCTTAACTCCAGTTGCAGACATAAAATAAACAGAAAACCTTTCAGAAAGTCCCAAAAATCTGCACTGACCACCAAAGGATTAAAACTTAAGCGGTTATCCAAATTATTATTTAACGCAAAATCAAAGGAAACAAAATCTTTTAAACTGTCAACTTGAAGTTCATGATGCAAACAATCACGTGAGGATATTGTAAATGAATTAAATTAATCCTCCTACTCTTGGTAACATTTTCCAGTGAGTTGAACAACCATTTGAAACCATTCAACTGCATGGGTTGTGTATGGTGGCACAACAATTGTGCACAAGTGTGTACTGTGTATATGTATTTACTACATGATATAATCTATCAGGAGTTCATCTATCATTCAAAACCACAGTGGATGATATTGAATGTCAGGCAGTGAGAAGGTTGATTGTATACTTGAACCTTGAACCATACTGTGTAGATGCATTCACCAATCGATATCATATTGCAAGTTTGTCATCGTTTATCTGTCATTCAAAATCACAGCGAATGAGACTGAATGGACAGACAGTTTGCGGGTCAATCATGTATTAAACATTAATGTAATTTAATAGTTGGATCTTCATAATTATCCAACCATCATCTTGATATTATGCTAATAATCCTTTTAAAATTTAATTTATTTCTTCTTCTTTGACTTTGCCTTCTGGAGGTTTGGAGCTGACACTTTCACTTTCCCAGGCAAATTCCTAGACAAATCCGTGTCCTGTCAATAAAAGAAGAAAGCACAATAAGAAAGAGTCCTACTACATAGGCAGTTGACTGTCAATCCATTTCATTTCAACATGACATTTACTTATAGATTGTGCAAGAAGATAGACATGTGTAAAAGAAACAAAGTCAGATTTCAGCAAAGATTAACGAGACAATTAAAATATGAGAACTAATAACAATAAGAAACAAACTATAATGGGGCACTTTCAGAAGCCAAAGGAGGTTTGTGCTGACAACAAAAGTCTGTAATGCGGTCTTGAAGCGACCCACAGACAACTGATTTTTGAAGGCATTGTTAAGACCATTTCATACAATGTGTTGCACCAGTAAATGGAACGTAGATATTTTTACAAGAACTAGCACCACACTGATCTCAAGAACTTATGAAAAGAAGGGCGTTCCAAGTGGAAGTGTGTACAATCTTCACACAGGAAATTCTTTCTGATAATAGTTTATGGTATGGTGATGTTCTAAATGATATATTTTTTTTATTTACCTTCACACTCTTAAAAAGATCCTTCTCTCTGCTCGATGTGTCTTTAGAAAATTGGAACATATGAAGAGCGGCCTTTGCAGCTAAAACAATGAAGAAATAAATCAATAATTAGGATGCATACCTACAGAGCTCCAGGTCTACAGGGCCCTGCAGGGGTGCCATGCCACTTTAAAGATAACAAGATAATTCACCTTACCAAGACGACTTACCAAGACGACCAAGAAGTTGACATGTCATCTTCGTTTCAGGAAGTCGACTTGGCGAGATAACTTATCACCAGCAAGTAAAATTCTTAGGTTCAGTAAGTCGTCTTGGTGAGATTATCTTCCCCAGTGGACTTAATCCATAAATAAGTTGACTTAGCGAGATAAATTGTTACAGTAAGTCTACTTCTTCTTTTCATCCTAGTCCTCTTAGCAAGATAATTGATCTCATTATCTGGATAAGTGGTATGGCACTTCTAAAGCTCAATAGGTACTATTAATATCTGTCAAATCAATCATCAATATAAACATAGAGCAAATACTTGTGCATTACTTCTCCCTGGGGCTCCTGAGACGTACACAATTACATCATAAAACATTACAAGAGAAAATAAACATATCCATCAAAATAGTTAAACAGTTGTACAATGAATTAAAAAAAAAAAGATTGCACTTAATAATGAAGTATTTGAAATAAGTCAAGAACAAAAATCAAACGATACATCTGAGTTTGCACAATTGAAAACAAATCTTGGCCAAAAAAAGCCTTAGTGATTGAGAATAAACAGAATTCCAAATAGGGTGTCTGTGGTTTTTTTTTCGGAAAGACTTGCAAAGTACCAAGTATAAAGTGCTTAAATCATTTGTCAATATTCACAAATACTTATCACACCATCCATTCAAATCCAAGGATGTGTTGTGTGTGAAGCAATCAATAATGAAGTGAGTCAAGATGACCATTAAAGGGGGCTTGAAATCTCAGATTAAATTCTAAATAATTGCCGGCTGGTTTACCTTTTCCTCGTTTGCCTGTTCCTGGAGTTAGCTTGACTTTAAACCTGAGGGATTTAAGAAAACATCATCCATAAATCTACAGTAATAACATAGTAACAACCATTTGGAATCGCAACATCCACACCCGCTTAAAACCTAAGACTACAGTTGCTACCAAAAAAGACATGCAAGTCTAAATTCTGTGAACCTTTGAAAACCTGGTATTGACCCCTTGCACCCACGTCACATGAGGCGACCTTGCCATGCTCACCATTTTGAAAGTCACTAGGTATATGTATAAATGCCACGTCACCTAAAATGCGGACCACACTGGATAACACACACAGTGACATTGACTTCCAAAAAAGTGCAACCAAGATTAAAGTGATGATGACATCAGTTGAATTGGGTCAATACAAGTTTTAAAATGTGAAGAAAAGATATTAGCTCACTTCATTGGGTCCCCAAGCTTGAGTACACACACACTTGCATACATAATATCCATAGGAATAATCTCTACATCAATTTATAAAGGACAACAACAAAATAATGCCCTCTATGTCAACTGTAGACACAGAGTTTCAACACCACGCAACAATCATGTTTGGCTTGTCCCCAGTGCCTGAACCAAAGAATCAACCCAGTGGGGGACGAGTGAACATTCCTGTATGGCAAAATTAACCAGATCAACCAATGGGAAATACGAAATTTGCCGTAAAGCTTAAAATAGCAGCCTGCATGAATTGACTCAAAGAAGATGTGCACAAAAACTACACACCTAGTATTATACGATTTCCATTCACATGATTGTGAACTAGTGTACTTACTTGTAGTTATGCATAACGGAGTATGGAGCACACACTGGAAGACTGAACAATAAGACATCTTCTGCATGAGGACAACCAGACAGTGTGTCCACAATATTCAAACTTTCCTGAAAAGATTCAAAAGAAATATTGTGAAAAAGATGTTGAACAATATGATTTACATCTCTATGTGTTTCTATATAACCTTTACCTATTCTATTACAGACCTGGATAGTTGTTGTTCCTTGTGGTGGACAGTTTTCAATAAAAATGCTTTTCCTTAATTCCCAATGGTTGTAGAACTAGCCCATAATGTCCTTTAATGTACTGAAAAAAAAGATGACTTTTTAGATAGCTCCACAAGAAAACGCATCGGTTTCGACTCTTCACTGTGCAAGTGGTAGCACTACAACATATTTGAAATTGTAGATTGTGGTCCCAAAGAGCCATATAAAGAAAGCTCTCTGGTCGGTAATTTCTTGAACCTCAGGGTACTGAGCCCTTGTACCATCGCCACACATGGCTTCTGTCTACCACGCTCGCCATTTTGGGCGTCAAATTGCACGCACAACTGGTAAGGGTGAAAATGCCACGTAAAATGTGCACTACACTGTGTAACATATGGGGACATTGACTCCCAAAATGGCGCGTCCAAGATTTTTGTGATGATGACGTCAGGTGAATTGGGTCAATTACGTCAAACATCAGGAAGACATTTCAGACATCATGAAGCTAGTCAGTGAATGATTGATGACCATAGAAACAGAACCTGGAGAACGCTGTGTTTTGAGTCATCTGTGTGTATCTGCTTTGAAGCAATTCATGTGTGCTTTCCGATTGGTTGTTCTGGATAATTTTGCCATACAGGCATGTTCCCTGGTATTCATGTTCTATGTCAACAGCATGACACTAACGACAATTGACCTCTGCATTCTCTGTGTTTTAATTCTATGATAGTGACAGAATGGTGTGAATTAAGAGTTTGCCAATTTTACCTTCATGAGTTTAGATTGCTCCTTCTCTTCGTCTGATGCCTGCATTAAAAAAACATCAAAGTATTGTTAACACTAAAGCAGTAGTGGTAGAGATCAATGTTAATTCAAACTTATATCTTCAAAAATCTTCCTATAATGCGTTTTCACGACGACCATTTTTTCAACATTAACATTTTCTGCAAAGTTGATGGCACTAAATTATCAATTTGTTCTCAGAAGTAGTAGCTCAGTGCAGGAAAATTACAGGTTGGTGAGAGGAATAGTTCATCCTCACACGACAGAAGTTTCATACTTTTCTCTTGAGTAATACTGACAAAACAAATACTTTAATTTACAGCGAACTAGGAAAATGACTCAACCAATGATGAAAGAGTTTCACATTATGAATTTTCTCCATGCTTACCTCTCCACCAACTTCATCCTTATTCCATGCATGCTTGAAGACAACTGGCTGAATCAAATCTTCATCTACACAAGAAAAAGAATTCAAGACTTCACACGGTGATTGTTTGGCTACCATGATTTACAGGGAAGTAACAGAAGCTGCAACAGCCAGAAGGAAGATGTTTTGATAATAACGCTGACAGGACCATCGACACCCCCAAGAGGTATATCAAAGCCCTAACACCCTTGGGCGATTTACCAGGGTCCTTTCCTTACTCTAAAAACTTCACCACGAATGGTAAATCAACAACCAATTTGTTGGACTCTGATTATGGTGGTATGCCTTGTCCCATTTAAAGCGTAATCAGTTTACTGGTGCAGTTCTCAGTCCAACACTCAAAACTGTTGAACTCTGATTACGGTGGTATTCCTGATACCATGTAAAGTGAGTTTGCTATTGCAGTCCTTGGTCCAACACCAACAAGTAACTCAAAACCTGAACTATTGGACTCTGATTATGGTGGTATTCCTGATCCCAAGTAAAGCATGATTAGTTTACTAGTGCAGTCCTCTGTCCCAGAAAATCAAACAAAACATGCTGTTTGATTATGAAAGGTTGAGGATGGTTAGGGTTAATCAAATATGGTTACAACATAAAATGTCAGCAGCTTCACACACAAGCCTCATTCTGATCCTTAATGCAACAAAGCTTATTATGGCTAATGTGTGATACAGATTTATTTACGCCCCCCCCACTCCGGAGGTCAACAATCAACGTACTCAGTTGTTAAAAAAAAACCCACATTTATTTAAGGTTCAAGATGTCTGAATACAAAGGCATCTGACCTTGTTCCTCCCTGACAGTCATCCCTTGCATCTTTCCCTCCATCTCAACCGCATCTTCTCCTGCTGTCCTCTCTACAATACCTCCTCTATCCCGCAGCTGCTGTTTCCCTCCTCCTTGTGTCTTCTTCTGTTGATATTTCTGTTTCATCTGTTGATGCTTCTCCTCAAGGAGCTGTTGTTTTCGAGCTTGCTTGGCTTTCTTTCCTTTCAGTTCCCTAGGAACTCCTGCCGACTGTTGTACAAACGGACAAGTTATTCAATGAAAATCTAAAACTTTGTATGGTGGAAAATAATCAAAAACATCTGCAGTAGCCACAAGGACCTATCTCTGAGAGTTGTCGCTTTCAGAAGTAAAGAGCATTAAGTTCTAACACAGGATCGTAGCTCAACAAAACACTTAGTTGGAATGATCAAACATTCAGTTTGTGTGGGATACGTTGTCTATTAGGTGAACTTACAGATTATTTACCCTCCTACTGTCTGATCATTCAATATCATCCATTGTGGTTATGAATGAAAGATCAACTATGCCAGCCTGCAATATGATATCATGTAATGAATGCATACACAATACATACATGTACACAGTTAGTTCTGTGTACAGTTTATTTATTTATTTATTCTGGTTTATTCATTTACTGCACTGGTGGCCAAGCAGGCCGAAAAGTAAATTTACAAATAGAACTTATGCATGCAGATAAAAAAAAATCTATATATATATATAAATAAGAATTACTAGACAGTTGTGCCACCTTACACAACCTGTGCAGCTGAATGGTTTCAAATGGTTGATCAACTCACTGGAAACTGTTACCAAGAGTGGGAGGTTTAATCTTAGTCCGTTTGAATGTCTTGACAATGCATAATTCTGCCTTCTTTCAACACAACCAAGCACATCAAAACCCATCTTCTCTCTTCATCATTTTAACTGATGCAATAATTACATCTAGGATAAATAATATTATTCAGGTTTTTACCCCAACACCGATGTATGCTAAACACTGTATACTCAGTACTTCCCAAGTCCTGCTGAAGAAAAAAATCTGCGAGCTACTCGGTTGAGATTCAAGTCCACAACCCTCTGCGTTCTAGAGTAGATGTCTTAACGTCTGGAACTACCGAGCATAACCGGTCACAAGAGGCCAGTGTAATAGTAAAACCTAAACATTAATTTTCTTTTTCATATTTACATTTTCAGGATGAGGAGTAATCCAAGAATAATGTAAATGAACCGGATGGAATATAAAACAATGACTTCTTAATTTTTTGTTTGTTAAAATGACGTTTGAGTTTCTGTTATCAAGAGAGATACAACAAGTTCAAACGTTTGCTTCTTTGTGAAAACTTACAGCCAAGATTTCCATCTTGAGTCGTCTCTCCTCTTCATCTTGATCTTTATATTTCTGTTTAATCTTCTTTAATTTATTCTGTTGGAATAAAGAAAATATTGCATACAAATAATCCACTGTCGATGCAGTACATGAAATTTTAATCGTCGACTTCACTGCAGAAAAGACTTACGAATTTCACTTGTGGTAGAATGAATAAAAACATGGTAAAAGATATTTGGTTTTGTATTTGAAACTTAACTATAAATATCTGTACCCTTTTTGTTTTTTCAAAAGTTTGTTTTCAAAATGGCAATCCAGAATCAATGTTGAGTTGAACTCACCTTCTGACCTCGTTTGACTTGTGTAGGTTGTGTTAAAACTTCAACCTGAGAGATAAAAGAAAAGCACACATAACTGATGTGATATATACATGGAATCAAGCAAAATCTTAAACGAAGTAAGAATCTTTTTGTGGAACATCATGGTCAAGCTGTCTAGGGCACCATATTCTAGAGTGTGGGTTTGAATCCCGGTCTGGCCGGTCACGATGCTTGTGTCCCTAAGCATGACACTTTACCATAATTGCTTTGTCTTACGGATGTAAAGCCGTAGGTCCTGTGTATTAGGATAGGTAGCGCACATAAAAGAACCCAGAACACTTATCGTGGAAGAGTAGGGGTTTACCTCAGTGTTTCTGGTTTGCTGCAAGCACCCTTGTCTACAGGTTTCCTCATACAGGCTTCGGAGTCAGTGATTAAGTTTGTATTTGAGGCAGCCTTGGCTAGTTGACGATGGTTGGACTAGTCTAGTCGACTATTCTCGACCAGCCTATCGAGGTTGGTCGCATTGTTACAAATAGCTGTTTAGCCGTTTCATAAGCACATTGCAGAGGGGACCAGTTATCAGGAGAGTGATAACGTTGATTTCACCATTTTTTCATGGTTATGTGGACATGACATGACTAGAGTTGTTCGCACTTCAACTTCAGTGCACATGCACTACGTACATCACTAACCGACCACTAGTTAATCATTGGTCCTTGATCAAACTTGCTCTTAGTTGTGCGTTTGGCTATAAAGATGGCCGACTTCACACTGTTTGACATAAGGTGGGAACTATATAAACATAAACTATTTTTTCTCCCAAAGAGAAACTATTTAATTAAGTTATGGTAAACAGCCTTAAAAAATAGACTGTTGCTAAATGAGTTGAAAATTAGTCTGAGAAACGGCAATTCCAAGAATGAGAAGCTATTGACCTACATTGCCACTTTTAGCCACTGCTTGATCTTCTTGTTCTCCCTCTGCATCTTCGAGTCTAGGTAGTCGAGTCTCTGTGTTATCTCTTGGTATTTGTGCCTTCACAGGGATGCCATCCCCAATCTCTTCTATATCTCCGTCTTCTTTCTTGTCATCATCTTCATTGACATCTCCATTTTGCTTTTTCATTTGTTTCTTCATTTGTCTGATGGGAAAATCAACATATCAACTCATTTATTTGTTTTTTACTCAATGTTGTTGTCAGAATAAACAATTAATTGCAAAAAGACTCATGAAGAACGAATACAATAGTATAATTTTGATTTTCTTGCATAAAATAGGTAGAGCTCCAAACATTTGGATTTCAGAAATTGTACTTCTCCTCAAGCCAGTAGTCATTGTGTGGTGTGTCATCACACATAGAGAAAGGTACTATCAAATCCTGTCATTACCATTCTAATCCCTGTTTAAGCAATTCTTGGTAGACATATTTCAAACTGTTATGCAAAAAACACTGTGAAAAGGAACATCCTGCCATGTTGGCCAGTGCATACAATTGTACAAATGTAACTTTCCCATTGGTTGATTTGGTTGTTTTTACCATACGGGCATGTCCAATGGTATTGATACTCTACGTCCACAGCTGACATAGAGTGCATGCAGAACATACACAGATGATACTTGAGCTCTGTGAGATATTTCTATGGTGGATAGATTTTTGCTGCCTTATTGAACATTAAACAAAAGGGAAAGCAAGGAACAATATCTCTCCATAAGGAAATTCTGAAGAGAGGGCTGCTCCACAAGGAATTTTGTGTACAAAATCTATGGGAGGATGTTAACTACAGGGACAAAGGAAATAACAAAAGAAGTCTCCACAAGGATGCGAAAATTGGAATGTGTGTGCCCACAGGTTATTCCCTAAGACTGATCAAGATACAGCAAAAGCTGTAAATATCATATCATCAAATTTCATTTACCTTTTCTGTTTGGCAGACAAGTACTGTTTTTGATTCTGCAAATAAAATAACAAAAGAAAAGCTTTATCAGGGTCTACAATGCTTTAACCAATTAGTGTCGGATGTCATGTATCCACACAAATTGTTGTTATTGCTTTACCTGTTGTTTATTAGTCTTGCTGACACCAAGTACTATAGGCTGATCATCACCAAGGTATACTGTCTCCGTCTCCCCTTCATTTGAATGGTAGCTTCCAGAGCTGAGAACACTTGACCCTCGTGACCTCTGCATCTCCGACCTTAGATAAAGACAGAGAAGAAAACCCATTGGCTGTGAACAGATACATCCCATGCACAAATCTCACGTTATGCTATTTTAAGGTAATAATAATAGTAGTGAGTATTTATATAGCGCCGGTATCCGCCAATATGGCGCTCATGGCGCGCTTTTTAAGCTTTTTACTACAGGTTTTTGAAGGTTTTTTGAATTGTGAGACCCATTTATGTAGCACCTTATAAGGGTTTACAAGGTGTTGCGGCGCATTTAGCAGCCACTGCCAGAAACACCGGGGCAGACCCCTTCTCTTAGCGATAAGTGTCACTGGGTTCTTTACGTGCATTACACAACACACGGGACCTACGGCTTTACGTCCCATCCGAAGGACGAAGCAATAATGGTTAAGTGTCTTGCTTAAGGACACAAGTGTCACGACCAGGATTCGAACCCACACTCTGCTGATCAGAAACACCAGAGCTTGAGTCCGGTGTTCTTATCCGCTCGGCCACGACACACCACTAGATTGTATCTCCATTATGCAAAGTTTCAGCAAACCTTACTAGATTGTATGTCCACCATGCAAAGTTTCAAAGTTTTAAGGTTTGACATAAGCACCTCAAACCCACAAAGGCTGTCAAGGCTGCTTGACAAGGTCATTTTGTCTTGTACAGACAGTCATGCAAGAGACCTTGAACTTGTATATTTACCCCTGGCACTGGCAACTGTCTGCCCATGGTCTGGGTACTGCTCAATAACACACAGTGAATCTGACTGGATCCTAGTGGAGGTGGTTAGGGAGTGTGTGATCACTGAACTATGTCAGTTTGATACAAGCCCAAGGGAAGGGAGGATTGGTCATCAACAGAGTTTTCATGTACATGGTGTTACTACTAGATTGCGTCTCCACCATGCGAGGTTTCAAATCCTACTCATTGTGTTACCGCAAACCTTAAAGGATTATATCTCCAATACGCAAAGTTTCAAATCCTACTCATGTACATGGTGTTACAGCAAACCTTACTAGATTGTATCTCCACCTTGCAAAGTTTCAAATCCTACTCATGTACATGGTGTTCTAGCAAACCTTACTAGATTGTATCTCCACCTTGCAAAGTTTCAAATCCTACTCATGTACATGGTGTTCTAGCAAACCTTACTAGATTGTATCTCCACCTTGCAAAGTTTCAAATCCTACTTCATGTCTACTTACTTAGCTCCTTGTACATGGTACAGTGGAATAGCTGTATCTGGATACGCAGTGTCATCATCAGAACTACTCTCTGCTATTATTGGTTTATCATCCACTTCATCCTGACGTTCTCCATCTTCTTCTGTCTCCTCTATGTCCTCCATCTTCATGGCTTATAAGACAAAGGAAGACAACAACACAATGAGGACAAAACATGGCTAGAAATTAATTTATACTGACAGAGACGATGGAATTAACAGTCAAAATGACAGCCAGGATATGAAAAAAGTAATTAAGATGACAATGGATTGAAATGACAAGAAAATGAGTCATGGATCTGTGGCTCTTTCTCTTCTTCCTAATAAATGACATTTTATAGTTCGTGAAAAATAACCACTACAATTCCTTCAGGTGGTGTTTTGGATTATTGTTGGATTAATAATAATTGGATTTATAAAGCGCCAAATTACCAAAGGATATAAGGTGCTTTTAAAGGGACAAAGACAAAACATGATAGGGATCACCAGCTACAAGTTGAGAACAGATGAGACTTGAGAGCTTTTTTGAAGGACAAAACAGTCTTTGCGATTCTAACAGGAAAGGCAAGCACTGTCACTGGCTGTTTACGTGATAAGCTAACATAAGACATACAATATCAAACTTTGAAGGGAGTAAGAGGAATAACTAAGGTAATAAGTCAAAGGAGCTTAAAATCAGATCACAAGTTGAATAGGAAATGTTCAATTAATAATCACAAAACTAAGTTCAGTAAAGAGGGCTTTTCCTGGGTGCCTTCAGTTATCAGTTACTCACCAGGTTCTTCTTGTGTCTTTTCATCATCACTATCATCATCACCATCATCTTGTAGAGGTATTTCTTCATCGTCCACTAAGCCATCAACCTAATATAAACAAGAATTAAGTCACATTACTCACTCTTATATTTACATTTTAAGGGTTTTGAGTGGAGAGTTTTTCTTACTCTTCAAAATAAACCTTAAGATAAAATTAGCCGGTTAATGCTTCATTTGCTCCAGAGTACCAAGAGGGACAAAAAGTCTGGAATTCATCCTCGAAAACTCCCTTTTCCAGGGATTATTGTGAAATCCCCAATTTCAGACCTTTGTCTTTTGTTGGACAAACAAGGATTACAAAAGATCAATAGGCTGCCACCATTGTTTATCATTGTATTCGGCATGGAAGGTAAGTCCAAGATTCCAGCATGCCATGGTCGAGTATTGCCCGTTGCTCACGGCCATGGTTTGGCTGATTCAGGGTGAACACAAACAAAGTTTAATTTCGATGGAAGTTCAAAAAATTAATCCCATGGGTGAGCTCGGGAAAAAAATTGGAAACCCCAGCAAAAATTGATCAATTACTCTCCAAATCGACCTGTTAATAAAATTATTAAAAAACTGAATTATTGAAAAATCCCTGTAGGATTCACATCACTAGAATCAAGCATGGATGACCTACAGCTACTTACCGTTGACTTTTCATCAGCCATTGACATCTCCTCCTCTTCTAGGGTTCGTATTCTCCTCTCGTCCTTGTGTCTCCATAAACAAGAATCATCCAACTACAATGACATCACCACAATTTAATCATATAACTATTTAGTAATCTAATAATTTTGACATCATCACTATGTAAGTAGTTGATTTAAAGATATCATATGTTGGTTTTTTTAATTAAAAATGTACATAAAACTCCAACAGTCTTATTTTTTTTCAAAATTTCAAGAAAATCTAGTTTTATGTCCATACATTTTACTCTTATGAGCAGAAGCAAAATTATCCCAGATTTACACAAGAACCTATCCCCCAAACTATCTAATGGATGTTAAATTTGCATCTAAAATAAAGAATGTTATTTGTGTTTGACCCATACACCGATGTGTGTTTATGCACTATATACTCAGTACTAAAGATTTAAACTGCCTCTAGCTAATGAGCAAGCTTGGTGGTCTAGTGGTAAGACATCTGCACTAGAATGGCAAAGGTTGTGGGTTTGAATCCCACCAAGTAATTTGCCTGTGGATTTTTTTCACAGGAGTCAAGAAAGTACATGCTATACAGTGCTCATCACAATTTGGTGTATGGGTCAAACACAAATAATATTATTTATCCCGATGCAAACTTAATATCAATTAGATAGCTTTGGGAAGAGTTTCTCGTGTAAATCTGAAATAATTTTGCCACCATCATTGTATGGGTAAAACGTGAATAATATTCAAAACTATCTAGATGTTAATACCTTGAACAAGAATCCAAAGCCCATCATTAGCTGAGCTGGAGGAAGGTAATTCTTCTTCCCTGAAAGAAAACAACCATGTGTTCAGCATCAACTTGGCATGTTCCACTCAACTACAAATGAAAATGATTTCACCCAGAAAAAAGACAACCTAGGAAGTTTATGCGTTTAGGCCTGATCAACTGGGCAATTATTGTGAACTACACAATAATTTATTCTGCGAAGAAAAAAGAAGATAGCAGACAAATTTCATAACAAAAACAATGACATTTTCAATTATTATTTAGTATTTTATCAAGACAAAATCCTGACATGAAAAACCTTCATCTTTGAATATCCAACTAAGATTGATGAAGAGGAATTACAATTCTTATAACAATCTTTGAATAACTCATAACAGCCATCCTGCTAAGTCACATTTTGCAGCACACGCTTTTGTAAAATACATTCTACAATAAAAATTTGTAAAATTGATTTGAGTAAAATGTATAAATAAACAGGTGAATTCTGCCATTACCTCTGATCATGAAACTACCAGTTGTAAGATACTCTCCACTTGGAGCAGTCTTGGATACCTAGAGACAGAGAAGATTCATGATGTCAAAACAGCTTTTTTTCCTTTCTGTTTTTTTAAGACTGTGGCCAACATTGGTAATTGTCAAAGACCAGTATCTGCACTTTATGTGACCCAACACATACATAAAATAAAAAACCTGTGAAACTTTAAGCTCAATCGGTCATCGGACTCATGGGCTTTGGGCTCATGAGATCAAAACTAACTGTTTTACTCATTTCTTAAAAACTATAGCATTTAAAGAAACATATTTTCAAGGGAAGTTTTCCACTATTACCATCTTTATATCATAAGTTATGTGTAAATCTGATTTTAAACATCAACCAGAATTTCCACATTTAGGTCACATAAACAAACACAAGTGAAATAAATATCTGTGTATGACTGTATTGTCTGACAACTTACTGTCTTACCATTCAATATGTGGTTTTGAAAAATATAACTATGCCATCCTGCAATATCATATCGGGGGGAGGAGGGGGTGGGCCTAGGGGGCAGAGGGAGGAGGAGGTGGGTCTAGGGGGACAGAGGGGGCAGAGGGAGGAGGGGGTGGGCCTAGGGGGAAGAGGGAGGAGGGGTGGGCCTAGGGGGCAGAGGGAGGAGGGGGTGGGCCTAGGGGGAAGAGGGAGGAGGGGTGGGCCTAGGGGGCAGAGGGAGGAGGGGTTGGTCTAGGGGGAAGAGGGAGGAGGGGTGGGCCTAGGGGGCAGAGGGAGGAGGGGGTGGGCCTAGGGGGAAGAGGGAGGAGGGGTGGGCCTAGGGGGAAGAGGGAGGAGGGGTGGGTCTAGGGGGGCAGAGGGAGGAGGGGACTGATTCTTACCTGGTCATAGTTGACCCACCAGGCACTGGTTACAACCTTAGCATCCCACGCTACACTATAACACACAGCCATTACACCACCCTCATGGAGTGTCTTTGGGGGTACTGGACCTCCTGATGGGTTCTTGATAATCACACTGCTAGCACCGTGTAGATCAGCATGCACATAAACATCCCCTGTAGAAATAAGAAAAGTCTTATCATCTCTTATGCATTCCATAGCCATTTTGTGGTGTTACTAACAATCTTTTAAATGAACACTACCAACAAGTTTTAAAGAGGTCAACACAAATGAAATCTACATTGACAATGTTTTCTTTCAAAAGTTTAAATTTCAAGACCTACCTACTCTCTAAGACATGTTACTAAGAATAAAATCTAACCTTGTGTAAGGTACTTCTTGACGATCATTTCGTTCTGTTGCTGGTCTCTCCCTGCAATGACCAAGTAATTCTCTGAGCTGATGAAACAGTAAAACTTCTCAAACCTGAACAAAGAGGGGATAAAAAGCAAAGAAGGTTTGAGACCTGTCCCCTGTCTCCATCCGTAAGGATAAAGACAGACCCTGGTCTGTTTAACTGAATTTGTATGCACTGACTTAAGCATTACGATTGGTTCATAGTAGATAGTCCATAGATTGGTCCATAGTTTGTGGGTAGGTCAACGATTGCTACCATAAATTCAGGTAGAAACCGAAGACCCTCAGATATTCAGGCTAAGAAGTTTTATACTGTGACTAATTTATAGAGAGAGCCCTGTATCAATTAGTATCTGTAAATAAACTTATAATTGAATTTAAGCTCAATGTTTGAAACTGTAGATTTGTTGTTACTGATCCAATAAAAAACAGTGTATATTATATATGTCTGCTTACCTCTTTAAATAAATCCAAACTGAAACAGGGGAAGTGTGGGTTTTGAAATGGTGGAGTTGGACCTCTCACATTAAAGTGTCAAAAGAACATAGTCTGGGACTGTGAGTCTAAACGCTTTAAATGTCATGGCTAATAATGGCCTTTGGCAAGAACTAAAAACAAAGACAAGATAAATCTGAAGTGGAAGAGAAGATGTGAAGAGAAATGTAAATGGCAAGGAGGGGATGAGGGTGAGAAGATGTCTTACCAGTATGTCTTCCTTGTCTTATTGATGCTAGCCACTGTTGCTACATCTTTTAATGCTTGCTTTGTCTTGCGTTCAGCTGACTTAATAGCCTGTCAGATGCAGGATGATTTACATCATTAGTGTTTCTAAAAATTGACCCACTCAAAGTAAAACGCATAAATAAAATCAACTGGCAATTCAATTTGTTAAATGACACAATTGACATTTGGGATTGTTTTTCGGACTTGATTGCCTGCCAGGGACAAGATAATTAACTTAGATTGAGGGCTGGAAATTCGCTGACAAACTATCTCTTGACAAACCAAAGGAAGACCTTTGCAGCTTGATGGATTTGCAAAGGTTTGGAATCTAGCCCACCAGCACTCAAATCATATTAAATGATACATCTTATATTTGGGATTGTTTTGTCATTTATTGATCATATCAATTCAAAATCACACTCACTCAAATTCAAACTCAAGTCCTGATTAGCATGGAACTACATGTCAACAAACTTCACTTTGTAAGAACCCCCCAAAAAGTTTGATTTGGTCTCAAACGATGCTTCTAGCCCAAGCATATCCAATCATTCCATTGTTTAAAGGAATCCCCTTCCCATCAGAAGCTTTGACTATTCCTACATATGCATCCATTTCCTGTAAATTCTGCTCTTCATCTGCTACTTATTAAATTTTGTGATTTTTGGAAATAAATGTTTCTCAATGAATGAATGAATCATTACATACCTTCTGAGAAGCATCAACTGTTCGCTGTTCCTTCTTCTTGGAAAACTTCTTCTGATCATAAAACCTAAAGACATAAAAATTGTAACTTGTCAGATGTCTGTAAATAACAAGTAGAATTCTGATCCTCTATTCAAAATTACCATTTATTATTATCATTAATATTGCTACTATTTCTGGTTTATTAAAAAAAGTAGCCCGGGGGCATAATTGCTTCATTGTTTAAAAGATAAAAACAATGAGCTTTACTCAAAATTACAAATAATAAACAGATTGAAAGAAAAGTATGAACTGACCTTCTTGCATTTGCATACGCAGACAAACCAAGGTCAATATCAATATAGTTGGTTTTGTCTTTCTTCTTTTGCTTCTTACTGGATTCATCTTCATCTTCTTCATCAACTTCATATGGATCTCTGCAAACAATGACATCAATGTACGATTAGGGGCTCGTCACACAAAAATCTTTTTTATTAGACACCTTGAGGGCGACCAACTAAACTGCATGGAAGAAAGGAAAACTTTGGCCACACAAGACATGTTTCTAAATGTATCGTACCATCCCTCAAAAACTTATGTGAACGTTGAAAATGTGAATGTTTTTTCTTCTTGGAGATTGCCTGACTTGTACACTATAGACCTATCGTACAAGGAAATCTGATTTGTAACTATAGAACAAGTCATTCACCAATGGTGGTGGTTGATCTTGCATTATGAAGATCAAACTAATCCAATCTACCTGAGACAAAACTAATTCAATAATAATAATAATAGTGTACATTTATAATGCGCCATGTCTGTCATAAACTAATTGTTCTTACTCATTTTTCAAAAACGATAGCATTTCAAGCAAAAATATTCCAAGGGAAGTTTTCCACAATGACCATGTTTATACCATGTAAGTTTTATGCAAATCTGTGAACATTTATATTTTCGATCTTATATAGTTTTCAATGTTATATTTCCAACCAATTTGTGCACAACTTCCAAGACTTCTCTGCAATGTTGGCTTTTTGAATTGTAGTTTCAATGCGAACCACAAGTGATCTAGGAATAAGTTTCCTTTAAGGTTATAACGTAAGAACTAACTTGAGTATCATGGTGATATGATTGACGTCAAGTCTGAGATTCTTGATGGCCAAGGCGACGGGGTCTTGTTGAGCTTGAGCTTCATGGATGATGTTATTGATCTCCGTCCAGTCAATCTGATTAGCTATGGCACTACGGACAACCTTGATGGCCTGATCAACCTGTATGTATCAATCAATCAATCAATCAATCAATCAATCAATCAATCAACCAAGGCTAGTTTTTGTGGGCGTTCCCAGAGAGCATTATTTTCAAAGAAAGAAATCGGACAAATTATATGAAAGGGATCACAACAAGTATATTTTCAGTTGATTTATTATTTATTAAAATAACAAACTTTGACTTGGCATAATGGTCAGGGCAGTATGGCACACATCCTATAAACACGAGGAAACTCAACAAGAAGCCTCCAAACTTACCAATGGAAGATTAGTCTCGATCAGCTCTCCCTTCCGCTTATCAACATCCTGCAAGAAAAAACAACAACAACAAAACCATCAGGAGAACTATTAAAATATTACAATTGTATCCCCTTACTGCCCTTTCCCAGGTTGGGTCATACTCCCTGGCATGCCTGGGTGTGTGATCTCTGGCTAAATGGTAGTATAAGGTTGTATGATATCTAACTGTCGCAACCCCATCCTCCCCCCTCCCCAAACAAAGACCTTGACAAGATAGGGAGACCTCTGACATAGGGCTAGAAACCTGTCCATTTTTCTTCACTCGACCAAAATTCATTTGATTCTAGATACAATAGCATATTGTTATTTCATCTTTCTGGTAATGAAGCAACGGAACCCTCAAAAGTAACCCGTTGGTACCTGTGCAGAGAAGATGTTAAAGAAATATCAGTTTCAGGTGTGGGAGGAAACCCCTTAATCTGGAAAATCCATGCAGACAGGTTGGGACTGAAAACCCAATCCACATGCAAGGCTTCAGATCTGAGGTGGGATTCGAACCGAGGTCCACAGAGGTGAAAGGCAGGGAAGAAACCACTGAATCAACCTGAATGCTGTGTGTATGCACAGAATCTTGATATTATGAATGGTCACTTTTTTAAAGAAAACTAACTGGAAGATTTACAGTGGAAAGACCCAAGAACGGTAGAGAAAGACCTACCTGTGCTCTGGCAAGCTGATCTAGACGTTTCTCATGATCTTTCTTGACGTTCTCTAACTTCTTCAAGGCATCTTTCTCCTAAAGTAAAAAAATAAAGAAACATTATGACCAGAATTAGTTAGGAAATTGATATATTTCAAATATTCTCATAATTTTTTGCGCAGTTTATAGGCCGATACTTAATAAGGTAGAATACTGTGAAACAAGAAAAAATGTTAAAGTTCAATTAATCAATTAAACACCAACGAACACATCTGAAAACTTGACTATCCATTTGATTTACCTGTTGAAGAACCTTAACATCAGCTTTCTGGCTCTCCAACTTGGAGAAAAATTCATCCACCGCCTGAAATCGAACAAGAAGTCATGTGCGTATAACTACAAATCCATGAAACAATAACTAAACAATCTTAATGAATTACCATCATCAGTGATCGACTACAACTTGCGTTTGTGTCGGGCATGATGACAGATGCGCCCATCATCAGTGTTTATATTAGCTAAATAAAAACTCACCTTATTAAATGACTCAAGTTCAATGTAAGGACAGGACTCGTGCTGTTTGTACAGAAACGGATGATATTCATTGTATCTGTGAACAAGAAACCAAACACACCATATTTTTTAGAGAACATAGCCGTGACAAGCGACTTCCATATAAATGCCCACAGCAGCCACAAACAGCTGCAAGATTTTACCACTGTACGCTCACCCCAAAAGGTCAAAGTAAAGGTCATGTCCTGAATTGGCATTTCCAAGGTTTCTCATGTCAACATAGTACCTCCATTTCAATATACACAAAACCAACTTTCTGTTTTGTGTCATTTTTCCAGACATTCAAACTGAACAAATAGTGTCAAATATTATCAATATGAGCCAAGTCTGGCTGTATGGTCATGACTATACAGAAATGAAAGGTCTATACGTTAATACGTAATACCTATCTCCACTTATCATCAGCGATACAAAGTTTTTTTATTTTATTTCCCAACATTGTCAGGGGTCACTCTTGCCAAAGAAACAGATCACAGAACTATCTAAAAACTCACGTCAGTAGCTCTGCATCTTCACTTCCAACCACCGCTGTTGGTTTTTTCTCTTTCTTCTGTATGATGTAGCCCTGAGATTAAGAGAGACAAATGTCAGTCATCTGGAATTAGCCTGGAAACATTTGTTGTAACACAAAGTAATTGAAAAAAGGGTACATTTTATAAACTAAACAGAACAGCATTTGTGGTTTTACCATACACTGATGTGTGATAAGGTCTTTAAACAACTACTCACAATCTGAGAAATCTGGTGTAATACTAAAGACTATGTGAAAAGCAGCAAAGAAAATTTTGTGCGATTTGTTTTTTCAAATATTACCTTCTCATGCGAATGACCGGACCTTTCCATTAATTCTTCTGCTTCCCCTAGGGCCAACAACAGCTTTGGGATTTCTGTAAAAGTAAATTGAAAACTTGTTTAGAAACCTTCATCAGTTCACTGTAAAATCAAACCAAAATCAAACTGAATTTTGATTCTTCAAATTTAGTAGTTTGAAATGATCAACACAGAATTAAGTACAAATAAATTGTGTGTAATTAAAAATTGTCTACATAAATCATTTATGAGATTTTAGTATATCTTTATAAGTCCATTACCTTGGTCCACATTGAAGTCTTTGGTCAATTTGACACCTGCTGGAAATCCTTGTTTGAGCAAACAATGGTCAATCACAGCTGGCCCAAATACTGGAGAATAAAACAAACCACAGAGTGATTGTCAATTCAACCACAGAGCAAGGATTCTACCTATGAAGATGAAATAGGAGTGTGTGTCTATGTGTGTAGCGGGAGGGGGCTGGGGGAGTATTAATGGAGAGGCAAGGAGATCTAAGCTTGCACAAGAAGTCTCATGGAAACTGAGGGGTATTATGAAATAATTACCAAATAAAGATACCTAACAAAACAGTCTACAAACAGCTAACAAACACCAAAATACCTAACAAGAATGTCTGCTCATTTCTGTAAGTGTATTGTTGAATGAACTTTGAACATACCAAAGTGTGGATTAAGGATTTTCCGGATGTAGTCTCCTTCTTTGCCACTTTCTAAGATTTCCTTTAACCTGTATTCAAAGAGTCAAGAAAAAGAAATTGAGCAAATGTATGCTTTGGAATCCTACTGTCTGCCCATTCAATCAACCCCTGTGGTTTCAAATAAACTATGTCAGCCTGCACTATGGTATCATGTGGTAAATGCATCTACAGAGTACAAAGTCAACCCTCCTACTGTCTTACCATTCAATATCATCAACTGTGGTTTTAAATGATAGACAAACTATGCCAGCCTGCACTATGATATCACGTGGTGAATGCATGTACACAATACATACATAGATTCTGCCTTGTGATTGGTTTAGAGCACGTCACAAAACGTCTTATTTTTACTGGAAAGCAGTGCGAATGGGATCAACTATACTTGTAGCAACCAATGTGCTATACCCATAGCAACCACTGTACTTTACCCTTCTTGGTGGCCTATTGTATGGGGTGTTATAAAACAAATATTGTCTGCTTTTACTCATGATGTGGTTAAACTATGACTCCCTTGATGATCCCCAGAGCATTTTCTTTTCCCTCCGCTTCACCTCGGGAAAATAGAACGCACAGGGAATCATCTCGGGAGTCGTAGTTTTAACCATAGCACTTGAAGCAGTCAATATCTGTATACTGTGCACAGTTGTGCCATCAAACACAACCTGTGCAGTTGAACAGTTTCAAAGGATTGTTCAACTCACTAAAAACTTTACCGAGAGTAGAAGGGTTAATAAGAGTTAACTCAAATCCTCTTACTGTTTTATCTCTGATGTAATGCCTCACCTCATCAAAGTTTCATTATGGAGGCAGCCAGGCATTGACACAAGAGATTGGGAGTTCTATTCTGTAGGATTCATAACTTTCTTAGCCATGGCTTTTGATGAATTGAAATGAACAAACTTGGAATTTACTGATTTGGTTCCGGGAGTGGTGAGGGCTTCTTGGCTACGTCCAGTGGATATTTCTCTCTGACGGCAAACCTCACATCATCACTGTCTTTCCTTGTTCGCAGTAGATTCAAGATGATGTATTCATGGTCTGTTAGGATAACATTACCCTAGTGAGAAGAACAGATAAATCATAACAAATATTCATCTGAAAAGTTTATATGAATACCAACATATTCAGCAGTTCTTCCTCTAAAATATATATGTATTTCTTTTTAGGAAACACAAGTTTCAATTCTCAAAACAGTTTCTACCATGGTAGGTGATCAAAGATAGGCATCTTTCAGAGTAAGCTGAATCTCAGGAGCTTTGCAAAAGTTACGAGAATTGTCTTCTCAACTCGAGGATCAGACTGAAGTGGACTTTTGGATAATTTAAAAGTGTATCATTCATTATTCATTTTAAGGGTAGAAGTTATTATTCCAAACATAACATCAATCACTGCGTTATTATAACTGAATCAAATGATCAACTCGTGTGTTTGTAGTGTTACTAACGAAAACATGTCAGAAGGTTATTCGAGTAGTTACAACTACATGCATTTGATGGGCGAGTAGTTAAATTTACTAGTCACCCAGGCTTAGTAAGATTGTATCAAATTAAAAGCTTACTCTGTCATAAAACTCCACAATCAGATGATAGGCAGCTTCATCAGATCCAAACTGCATATCAACAACTCGATCTAAACCCAGCTGACGTAACTGAGTCAAGCGTCTACTCTTGATATGTTTCCTGAGTTTCATGCTGAAGTTGGACGGCATGTTACTCTTGGGCCAGTCAAAATCGGTGCTATTCAGACGATTTCCAGATTCAATGAAAAGCATCTCTTTCTGGTCCGTGCTAGAAAAAAATTATCACAAGATCTGTTATTATTACCATCAGAACAACACCTGTATCATCTACGGATGTCCATCAACGTTTATTTTCCTAAACGGTTGAATGGAAGTTATGACTTTCGGTTAACCGTTTAACCATTTAACCGTTTCTACCGATTCCAATCCAAATTGTTTTCCGGGTACAAAGCAAATAATACGGGCTTGAAAATGATGTTTTACAAGTTAGATACAACACATTCTGACGTACAAAAGGGATGTCAATCATTCTAGCATTTTAGGAATCTAGAATATTAGATTGATGTTTTAAGCTTACCCTTGTAGTTTAATGAGGTATGTTTTACTGTTGATGTCATAAATGTTGATGACTCGAAGACCCATTAACCTGAGGAGTGCAATAACAGTTATATTTTAAGCGCAAAATATTTCCCACAATATCCTCCTAAACAAAAGATATATTTTATTTACGCAATTTGCGCAATTTTCGGATTGTGCATAATATGGCCCAGTCTATTGGCACAATTGTGCGCAAATTCACAAAAGGCGATTCACCAGCATCGATGCGGTCATCAGCTCAGATTTCAGCTGAAAAATTTCTCTTTTTTTCAGAAATGTCTGACACATTCGTACCATCATATTAACCGGCAACATCTCACTTTGTACCTAAGGTGAGTTTGAAGTATGTTGTAGAGGTCTTTGACAGATTTATGGAGCAGTTTTTGTCACTCCATGTTTTGGGAATTTGAATTTGTACACAAGTACCATCAAACACAGACATGAGCGCTCACTGGGACCCTACATACGCCAGGTAATGTTAAAAACCGTTGTAGGACAGAAAATGATCGTGAGTACAAAATGCCAATTATTTTCGTCTTTGAATATCTTGAGAAGCCAGTAGGCCTAGGCGATTTTCCATCTATTTTGTCATGTCCTTGTTGTCATTTTGGGCAATTTCGTGCGGAAAATCGCAGCAAATAGCCCATCATTCTTTCCCTGGGACACTAGCATGACTGCTAATGTCAAAATCTTAAATAAAGGAATACAGCGCCCCAGTCACTGGGTCTACGTCATGTCTGCAAGTGCAAGCGTAAAATGTCTTCTTCATCATGATTTTCCTTTTAGTACAATTACCAAATTGATTGGTTATCCGCAGTGCATAGCCCAACAGAGCTAGTAGTATACGTCTTAAAATGTAGCTTAATAATTATTTTTCAAAATGACATAAAAACTGATGTAAAACAATTTATGCCCGTTCCTATGCCCGTGCCTATATACAGTCCATCGTATGCTACATAACATAAATTCCACTAACCTTGTGCCCAACTCGGCAATGGCTACTCGCAGATCAATCGTTGTAAATCTAGACTTCATGGTGAGTTTTCCAGACTGACCCTTATTCAATATAATCTTATGGTTGGTAATTAAAAATGGATCGTTTGAATTAAACTTTAATGTTGCAAAATGTGCCAAAACGACGTTTGATAACTCATCCTAAACATCACGTATAGTTCGTCTGCGTAAGTACCTCTGTCTAATGCTTGCGATGATGGCGTAAGAGAAACACCGCCCTCAATCGCCCAAAGTGAATTGTCAAAAGAGGCCATCTCCTTGGGTACGTGTAGCCTCACTGAATTTTTGAAAAGAACAATGATGTAATTATATCCTTTTTTAGATAATTGTTCAGCTCTTGTGAAATTGGTCCCTGATTAGCATGATTAATAATCGTCTGTTTCGGTGGCTTCCATTCTTGGTAAAAAAAATATGTATAAAATGAAGTAGGCCAGTTGTTGTGTACAAAGCAGAAGACAAACCAGTGCCGAGGTTGCACTTGAAATCTCTATCTGTGTGCCTGTTTTCTTTTGTTATTGTTGTTATTGTTGTCGCTGTTTCTACTGCTGTTGTTGCTTTTCTTATTTTTTTAATCTCAGTCCAGCCGCCCAGTTCGAATCCCACCGTATCGGTTCCTACCCTGGCTTAGCGATCCCATTAAATTGAATATTCAGTCTTAGACCTAAATGCAGAAAAGAATCCCAACATTTTAGTATAGCTTAGCCTTCTACATTTGAGGCTGTATGTTTCCGCCCAGTGCTTCTCTTTTCAAGTCGAGCCTTCGAAATAATCGCAAGTCGCAACTGTTTCTTATTTCTACAATTGTTTTCCTTTCTAGTCAATACTAACTATTCAAAGGACCCAGCCCTGAAACCATCCCTTGCGCGATCAACACTTACATTATAAACAAAAGAGAAAGAAACAAATTGACAAAATACGAATGTAAATAATGATCCGTAGCAATAGGCTTAAGTGACATTATTAACAATCACAAGAACCCTCAGTTACTTCTTTGTTAGCCTGAAAGACGATGAGCAAAAGTAGCTAAATAAACTTTCGGTTGAACGGCTTTATCTGTCTGTTCCTTCACAACAAGAAGCCAGTGAAAAGTGTCCGCCCTGTGGCAAAAAATAACTTTATGTCCGCCGTCCCGGCAGATCTCTTTGTTTTGCCATTTTGCTCCACGGCGTTTTCCTCTTTTAGATATAAAATAAACAAACTTTGAATTACTAGTTATGTAATGGGATAAGGAAGATCAATGATGCACCGTCCGTTGCCTCCTCCTTAATAACAGCTCAAGACTCTTAGATGGAAGGGTCAAGATAAACAGCGATAAAGTGTTATTGCTACCAAATTATTTGCCAAATAAATTGCTCATATAAAAAAATTAATTAATGACCTATATCAAATAAGATTTTTTCACCATAGTGATAAACAAAATAGTTGCACATGTTCCTTAAGACGTTTCACTTCATTCTTACTATTGAATAAAATCGAAGAAGTAAAGGTAGAAGCTCCAGTAAGAAATCTCAAGGCTGAAACCCCAGGCGGGGGTAGGACAAAGTGACACCCCTTTGTTTGCTGTGCCGCCTATACGTCTTTTATTCACTTCAAATCAATAGGGATTTTTTAAAGAGGACTAAATGCATCAGAGGTAGAACCTAGAGCAATCTTTGGCCCTCCCTGTTCCCTGGTCGTTGGTCCATTATTTAATTTGTTTAGGATTTTTTGTGTATCACAATTACAAACAAAATACATGTTGTATATAAAAATAAGTATTTTACTCACAGTTAAAATGTACTTATTTAGTATAACACAATATTACACCAGCACCATCAGAAATCGACAAAAAAACATAAAAATTAACCAAATAAAGTGAGACCATGGAACAGAAACAGTGGACTTTCCGTCAATGATCCCCAAAATAGGGAACTCGTTTGTGAGCATCCTCAGGAGTTGATCTTCTACGAGAGGGATGTACTTCCACCGGAAGAAGATCCCCGAATAGTGTAGTGGGGATCTCAAACCCCACCCCGTTTTGTTTGTTTTTGTTTTGTTGTTGTTGTTGTTGTTGTTGTTGTTGTTGTTGTTGTTGTTGTTGTTGTTGTTGTTGTTGTTGTTGTTGTTGTTGTTGTTGTTGTTGTTGTTGTTTTTTGGGGGGGGGGGGTTGACTACAATTTGTATACCATGACCTCAAAAGTTACCGAGGAATGAGATTGTCTAAATCTTGCCCACTGTGTGATCTTAATAGGCCTATGTTACAATTCAGTCACTTCTACTTTTGGCAAATAAGTTCATTGTTTTCATAGGCCGATAGTACAGTAGATTAATTCTGTACATTTTAAAACCGTTAATCTTCTCAGAGAGCTTTGAGATGAATGCAATGTTCTGCCCGGTGGTACCCGGGCTCGGTCAAAGCCTACAACCTATAATGACCAAAACCAAGCATACAAAGCAACCAGCAACCGCTGAAGCCTGCCATGATGTAAACATGACCGGAACTACTGCAATTACAACGTATTGGCGATTTGTTTCCACACAATTGCTATTGATATCTTTCAAATTAAAGATGGAGACTACAACCCTTCTTAACCCAATTATGAGCACTGTTCTGCTTATTAACCCTGTGGGGTATGCGCAGCATTGTTTGGTGAACCAAAGGCAAATGGGCAAGTTCCGGCTAAGAACGGTTACACCATCTACAAAAGCCGTTTTATAGTAGTTTAGAATATTCTCTCACTGATCTACTCTCGTATAATGCTTTGGAAAAACTACAAACCGCCGTGTGCCCCGAGGAAGGTCGGAGGGCTGTCTGTATAACCTTTTTCCGGGCACAAAGGTACAACTTTTTGCCCCAGGAGATGATCGCAAGCATGTGGCTCTTCTAAAAAAAATAGGGCATGACTGTTGTTTGCTAGAATTATATCTCCCAAGCTACGTTTTTCTATTCTCACATGCGGAAATCAACTTTCATGCAATGGCTTATTGCAGAAAAACGAACAAACGTTCACACTCGGTTTTCTTTATACACAGTTTGGGAAATGTGCCTTTATTAAATGTAAGTTCTAAATCTAGATGTTCGTGTCATGTACTGATTTGCTTGTATCCCCCATTTTCTTTTGAAATAATAATGATACTGAATACTACTAGACGATTTTTGCTAAAATCCAATCAGAATAATAAAACAAAGACGCTGAGAAAAATAAAGTCCAGAAATCAGTAATGTGGTTTTGAAGCCAAAGTATTTTTTTTTACAGAAACTTGTTTTTCCTGTTCGATATCCTGCCAAATACACACCAAAGAAACCCGGACCACCCTCTTAGTTTAATCTTTTAAAATTCTTTACTTTGAAGTTTGCCAAGACGGAGCAAGTTTTGACAAGACATGGTAAAGTGGTGCGCACAATAGGGGGCTTAATCTCACCTTGAGATAATCTCTTTATTCTCCAGTTCTTTCCTTGTAGGATGCGATTAAGCTCCCATCGATCCCTGGACATAATCCTCGTGGTAATCTTATAGAAAGCTTCCTATTTAGAACTTTTTTTAAGATTCCTTGTGAAAGCGGAAATCATCTTATCTGCTTCCATTACTGGACCGTTTGGAATAATTCAAACCGCTGTGTACTGCCAAACCATGAAACATTTTGGCAGATTTTTGTTGTACTTTTGAGAAGTTCATACAGACAATTCCTGCAGTTTTACAGAGAAAACTGTTACGAGTCGGCTGTCTTTTAAAAGAGAACATGTATTTCATGTGCTGGTCCTCTATAAAACGCTTTATTTTGTACTATCATTTTATTGCGAGCACTTTTTCGATGCTTCAGTAAACAATTTAAAAAAATGTGAATTGTAATCTGCTTATAGAATTATAGGCGATGCGATTCCTCTCCAACCGACAAACATTAAACTTTAAGTATGGCTAAGAAACCAGCATACACATTACATAATATCCAGGTATGGCTGTAAAACGAACTACTTCTAATCTGTAGCATTGACTATTAGAGCTATGCTAATTGCTCCCATGTTACAGTCAGTACCAGCCGCTAGCATTATAGCCGGACGGGGTCGTGCAGGGACACTCCATAACACTGATCAACGATCTTTCCTATGTTCTTAACTGTTAAGTAATTGCGAAATAGGCATCATTTGGAAGGGGAACGGCATTCGGGGCAAAGAAATAACTTTTAAGGGCTTCATACTCTACCAAGAGAAACCATTTGCATGAAGTGCAAGACATCGGCCTACATAACTATTAGTTATTGCTTACAGGTCAAGC
The DNA here is from genome assembly GCA_911728455.2 of Marthasterias glacialis. NCBI lineage: Eukaryota > Metazoa > Echinodermata > Asteroidea > Forcipulatida > Asteriidae > Marthasterias > Marthasterias glacialis. Next base: position 22,146,201 of record OU452219.1, on the reverse strand, counting down.
AAATAAATTTGAGAATTTTGAAAAGCAAACAACTTATTTACCCATTTCTCATTTATTGATCTATTTATTTGTTTATATTTATTTATTTGTGTATTTAGTTAATTATCATTTTGTGTTGGGGGCAAGGGGTTTGATCTCACCCCTTGGTACGCCACTTGCTAAACATCCTGTTTATATTTCAAATCCGATTAATAGCTAACCGTGTTTCTGTAATGAAAGACCCAGGTACGGGGTGCAATGGAGAAGAAAGTTTTAAATAAATGCTTGTTATTTGAAGACGACACTCGACACACAGATAAAAGCATTCGATTAGTTTCGATCCATTTTAGGACCAAAAGAAAAACGGAGGTGGTACTCAGTAATCCACAAACATTGTCTCTGCGATTAAAGCAGTCTTGCCCTCAAGGCAGTGACGGTAAGAATCGTTGTCAATCTGTATGGATGGACGTACATGTAGGTATATCCGGTAGACGTTTTCAACTTGCGGATGTTAATTCTGTTGAATAGGGGTGGTGATTCATGACCCCTTTGCTTATTGAGTGAAAGTCCATTTTGCTTAATCTGCCGCCCACAGCTGTCCTCTTTAGCATACGAAATCAATATCGATAAATAACGGTGAATTTTTACAACCACTAAAAATATTGTGACAAAGACCGAATTAGTATATAAGACTTATTTTTAACAAGTTTCACTTCAATTGTTTCAAAATCTCGGAATAATTATGACACAAATAATGCTTCTAGCTTCATCACCATTTGTTTCTTCAACAACTTGGTGCCACTGAACACTAGATGGCGCTAGGTCTCTCTCCTTTCACACCCGCTTTACATGCTTGCCTACAAATAAAATGGATCATCCCAAAACTTAATGCCGCATGCTGCTGGTAATGCACTAGAGTTGTAATTAGCATAATGCAGTGAAATGAGTACTGTTAAACACACGACGGCTGGTCGATGACGTATGCAGTGTGTTATACGTCACTGGTGTGTCAGTGATGTGGATTCCTCCACCACACATCGCATTGATGATGCGTGTTGCGCTTTATTTAACCACACGACTGTTTTTTGAATTGTGCACACACACTTCTTCCGACGGCTCGTGTGGGCGATGTTGCTAACCATCTGACGAAGAGAGCAATCTAGTGCTCAGAACTTGGTGCAAATTTTAGGAAATACGTTCCTTTTTTACATTCTTGTGGAAATATTTCAACAGAACAATTTGGGATTCTACATTCAAGCTGGTTACCCAAAAAATGGGCTCAAGTTTTATTTAAATCAGAGTCATATATGGAGAGAAAGTTGTTAAACTTTCAAGGCAGCTGACTGTTGGAAGGCACATCTTCACCACATTGTCTGTTCGTTGTTTCTAAAAAAAAAAGAGGCCAGCAGGCTGTTTGTTTACCAATGTGATCATCATTGTTGAACTGTTACAACTCTTCGGTGAACCCATTTTCTTTATCCTGATTTGCAAATGGTTCTCGCCGGGTTTACAAAGGAATATCGCGATCTGGAGTCATACCATCCGTACAGTCCGACCACCACATCCAGTGCAATGCCGCCTCAAGCGCAATCGGCCACCGACCACCACCACCACCAGCCAGCCGTGCCGGTCGGGGTGGTGTCATCTCGGTCCCGTGCACCGACCACTACCTCCAATATCTCCAGAACTGAATCTGCTAATGAAGAGGACATTGAAACCAAAGTGAAATGTGTGCTAATAGGTGACGGTGCAGTAGGGAAGACTAGTCTGGTCGTGAGTTACACAACAAATGGCTACCCATTGCAATATGTGCCAACAGCATTCGACAATTATTCAGGTTTGTAGATAAAAAAGAACCCAATTGTTTATAAAATATATCAAGTTTAAAAACAATGTATAAAAAGCCTGTATGTGTGTTAAACCGTTTGTTTTGTTTTAATCTACCACTTCAATTTCATGTTAATGTTTGTTTTCAGGCTAGATTCTTTTACCTGCATATATTTCCCCTTCGTTTGAATAAATTGTGATAATTTTTTATTTTTACCTTTTTAAACTTATTTGATCTAATGTAATAGTTATACAAACTTTGACTTTGATTTCCGTTAAAAACAAATTTACTTATTAGCAGCAGTGGCTTGAATTTGTATTGTACTTTCAATTCTTGGTAACATACTTTAATTTGAATTTACAAATGCTTATAAATAGAGTAACAATTGTTGAACACTACATTAAACTACCAATGGATGTCTAACAAGGGTGGGAACATTTTAAACAAACTATTTATATTAAAATGTATCCTTGTAGGATCTTCAACCTCTTGATCAGTTAATTTGATGTGAACTAAACTGCGACCTGTTCCTATTCTGGTGTGAATGACCTCTTCAGATATTCACTGAACTCTTTCATCTTCTTCATTTAAGTCACTTGAGCAAACCAAGGCCTATCCTGTAGCCCCTAAACCCATGGTCAATTGTTCACATTGCATAAGCTTAGCATTGTAGGCAGCTAATTTAGGGCCAGTCAGCACAATAGTTTGAATAGGGAGGCAAGTTGTTTGATGTGGGCAGTGCTTCTGGTGTTTGAAGTGTTAATCTGAGAGGAAGAAATTGTTATGAAAACTCATCACAGTAGAAACCAGCAATGAGTCACTACAAGGGGAAGGGGATTCCAATTCCAAGCCACAGAGTTTAATCATCAATGTGGTTTGACCATGGCTTGACAAAAGGGGTTTTATCTTGCCTTTGTCGACTTTGAGCTTGAGTCATTTTAAAGATCTTCGAAAGCAGTTACAAGACACAAAGTCATCTGCTGGTCAAGCTGTGGTTACACAAGTCTACTACAAAGTTGTTGGTTAGAATGTCAAACGGTTTTTTGGGGAGGGGGGATGGAAGTAGGGCTTTGGTAACACCAGAAGTCCCTAGTGATGGAAGTGATGTTGTGTGAGACAAACCATAGATAAGAGCTGGACAAACTAATCACACGATGCTTCCACATGATATTTCCACTGTGTCCCTGTCAGCTGCTTTTAATGCATTGCATTTTTTATTTTGCCAAACTCCCCACCTTGAGCACGCTGATAAAATATTGTAATTTATTAACTGCAAAGTTCGATGGCATTAATACTCTCAAGCTGATCATTAGCTGATCCAGGACCGTCAATGTGAACTCTACACCTTATAGTTTTTTCACATAATTGGACCCATGAGAAACATTGATGGCCTGTAGGCATTTTTGTTCAATCCTGTACGTACATGTGTGAACACCATGCAATAAGAGTAGGGTTCTTCTTGTGGTCGTATCATGGAGTATTGGTTCATGGTTGTATTTACCACACTATCATTAACCAAACAAGAAGACAAAACTCGTAAGAGTTGACCCAAAAGTAGTACGGAAGCTTAAAGTGACAATCTGCATTTCCAAGCCACTGAAGTAATTTATCATGGAAAGATGGAATACTGAAATGTTTAACTTGGAAAGATGGAACAATTATCTTGGAAAGCTGTAATAATCACCTTGGGAAGACTTCTTCCTGAGATAATTCTCTCTGTAATTCTCTCCGTCTTTCCATGATAAGTTACCTCAATAATTTGGAAATGCGGATGGCATTTTTAAGCTTCCGTACAGGAGCCCCCTGAACCTAATAATATTGCAGCAATAGTACTCAGTAGCTGCAGGCAAGTATACCGTACACCAATCGAAGATATGCCTGCTATTTTAATGCACACCAATTTCAATCATGAAAATTTGCAGGAATCTTTATTTCACAGCTGCTGCTGATAAATGGTTTACCAGATAAATAGCCAAAGGAAAGTACATATGTACAGTACAACGCATGAGAAATGACACACAAGTATTGAGTTTATAAGGAATTGATGATAAATTACCATAAATTGTAACTCAACAGTAAAATTTTGTTTCACACAGCACTGAACCTCTGGTTATTTAAGAGTTGTAAAAACTGCATATCTGTTTATAAAAAAAAAATCATGTGCAGTTGGTTGTTATGATTCTGTACAATGTGTTTGTTATTTTATGTGTACCCCAATGGGGGGCCCCTCAGATATTGTTGTCATTTGAAATGCAATCGAGCACAGCCTTGTCATATTGATTAGTCTAGCGATTACTATTCTAGAAGCCAAACAAGAATAAAATCATGTTTCAGATCGGATGAACTCACAAATTCACCAAATGCGCATTATGTTGGGAAATCAATGGTAGGTTTTTTTCTGTGTTTTTTTTTTTAACAACTCGGCCTACCTGTTTCCAATAGATGTTAAATTTGCAACGGGGGTAAAGAATATTACTTATGTTTACCCATACACCAATGTGTTACGTACTGTACACTCAGTACTTTCTGGAGTTTTGACACAGGCATAGTACTGGGGTGGGATTTGAACCCACAACCTTTGCTATTCTAGAGCAGATGTCTCACCAACTAGACCACATAGATTGCCTGATAGCTGGATTCAAATATTTTAATGTTCATTTATTTACATAAATAAAGCCGTAGGCCTAATACAGTTGTTGTTGACATTTTTTGAATTCAGTCATAAATATTGTAAACATTTATTTATCATTGTTGTACATTCTTTTATTTTTACAGTTGTGGTGAGAGTGGACAGGAATCCCATCAAAATACAAATATGTGATACAGCTGGTCAAGTAAGTAATAACTTCAATCTAAATTTACTCTTTCTTAAAAGTCAAGGTTTCCTTTTTATTAAATAAATTCTTCCGGGGCGACAGGGCTGCCAAATGTAAATCCTGATTAACCTTGAGATTCTTTGGACTGCATGACAGAAAAGAGGATGCCAGGCTCCTCTACCAGACAGCATTGAGCATGGCTGGCATTCATCATCACATTCAAGTAAAAATGCAACGACTTTACTTCGATTTGTTTCTGTGATGTTCACCCTTACCCCAGAATGATAACAAGGGGCATTACAAACCGATAATTCCTGTGATCCGTTTCCTAATCCGACAATTGTAGTGATAATGCAGATCAAATCTTAAATCACTTTGTTTATCTGCGGAATTAGTTGACAAAAATTGTTCTTTGTCTGTGACCTCATAATATGAACTTTGACCTTGTTGTATTTGAATGGTATTCCCAGTTGGTAATTTGAAATAATTTGGCAACTTCGGCTATGGTAACCAAATGCATCAATGGTTGAATCCACATAAATTGATAAAACAGTTACTTGGTCTTGTAATTTTCCCATGACACAAATCTTTAATACTTAAACCCTTGGGCTAAAGAGCAAGGTGCCCATGTCAATTTGAAAGATATGCATCGCCAGTGCTATATGTACATCACACATGTGTGTTGATTGGATGGTAATTTCTAAGCACAGCATATATCAGATGGGGGTGTGGGCTGAACTTTGGACCAACTCGTCTACAAATGAGGAGTGCAAGTCTCTGACATTTCTATTTACTTACGAAACTACAGCCTCAATGCTCGTCACAAAACATGAACTACACGTGTGTGTACACGTAAACAAGCCAGAACATTTTAGTTTGCATATTGGCATGTTTGAATACAGTTCATTTTAATATGAAAAATGTATTGGTTTACAACTAAATGTTTATAGATTTGGGAAACCTTTCAAAACAAGCATTATTGCAAAACTAAACTGGATATCACATGAAATTTTAGTAATTTCATGTGACTGATAGTTTTTGACTGATTTAAATTATTTCATCTAGGGCATTCCCCTATTCAGTGTAGCCTTGTACATTTTTACTCTGTGGAGAAGCGAGTCCATTCTGATGGTACCATGGAGGATCCCTTCCTCCTTGGTTGTAGTGACATTGGTCTTATATTGGTCTGTATTTTATTAATTATGCTCTACAGTGTGAATTATACATGGTTTTTAGGAATACGGTGTGGGGGGGGGGGGGTCTTCAGAGCCATTCGCAACCCTAGTAATAAGTGATCACCATGCAGTCTGCCTTTGTACAGCCCTTTCACTTTCGGCTGGCTTCAAATAAAACACCCAGAAAAGACACTTCAAATCGCTAGAGGCGAAATGGTAGCTTAGCCTGTCTGGTTGACAATACCCAATGCTGGGCATTATTAACAATGTTGTACAATGGTAACTGCTTACCGCTGCTTGTCACTGTAGAGGATTCCTTGTGAAGTTATTGTTGACCAGTTTCAATCAATGGTCAGAGTTGGGCCAGAGTTGTATGGCGTCGATCAATAGATATGAGGTTAAAGCATCGCCATGATCAGATCATGTTGGATCACTACAGAGATAGGACAGAGACCTCAGGGAGGTTGGGGGGGGGGGGTGGAGGATGGAGTGAGGGGAGGGACTACTGGAGGTTTTACTCTTACTCTGATCTCAAGTTTCGCTCCCAAATTATATGAACAAAAAATAGTGAAAATTATAGCCAAGGTTTGAGTTAAAAACTGTTCTGTTGTACCCACTTTCATGTCAATTCATTTATTGCTATCCTGGTTTGATTGAAAAGACTCTAAGATTAGTTATCTGCAGCAGGGCTTGACTTTTGCGTATTAAGTTCTTCTATGTAACACATTGATGTATCAGAGTATAACATTAGTAATACTGGTGGGTTTTTCTAGGGAGTGTCTTGTAGTAATTGGTTGTTGTCAGTGGCTCAGCCTAACACTAGTCAAATTTGTACACCCAAAATGACCTTAATAGTGTTATCAATATCAAAGTGACCTGGAGAAAAATAAACAATCAGAAGCAGACATCAAACAATAATTTATTGGATTGTCTCTAATTGTAAAGTGACCATGAGTAGCGGCAGCAATGCTGGGATACCTTATTGAGAAAAGCATTTCTCAATATCAGTTGATCATGGTTAATCAACAAATATCATGTGTATTTTATATGACTTTACAATATTTGTTTAGTGTCGGGTAGAAGCCCTATCTTACCATGCTAAGATTCTAATCTTAAAGTACTATCAGTGTACCATAAAAATATGCACAGTGGACCACAAGGCCTTGATGTCATTGTAGGGATGGAGGTTGCACAGCCTCACTCCCATGGGAAGTACTTATGTTGCCCTATGGTGTCACGCTGTAATTGTATAGTGAGAAAACATGTGTTTGTTCTGTGGAGTGGACCATGGACAGTTGTGGCTTTCTCTAATGAGTTATCCAGACAGTTGACCTCAGGGAAAGGTCTTGTATTCTTGCCAAACATGCCACCTCAAAATCTCCCAATGAGCATGGAGGAACATGGGATACATTCCATGAGCTGAATTTTAGCCTTTAACAATATTGTCATTTTTCTTTTTAGGTTACCGGTTTATGAACTGGATTTCAAAGAATCCTTTTTCCTTTCCCTTTCTGTAAAAGAGGAATCTAAAGAAACACATAATTTTGTATCCTATCTCATTGTAATTTATGTCACTGTCGTTAAGAAGACACCCCTCAATAATTCATCCACATGAAACCCTGACACCACATCCTGATTAAGATGAAAATGATTAAATGGTGAGAAATGGTCACGTTAATAGCTCTATGGTTACACTATGGAACTTACATGTTCACACTAGGATCCTGCATTGCCTGGATCCTTGCCAAGACTGGCTTATTAAGCAGCCAGTGGGCATGGTGGTAATCAATTCTTGATCTCAGTAGTATTTAGGGAAAAGTTGTAAACAAGAAGGTAGAAGTCTTGCTGGGTTACTTTGAAATGTTGTTTGTCTTTTACTAAAGATGGCTATCTTTGGTTTTGTTCTTATCCAGGATGATTTTGACTCCTTAAGGCCGCTCTGCTACCCACAGACTGATGTCTTCCTGCTCTGCTTCAGTGTAGTCTCACCAACTTCGTTTCATAACACACTAGAGAAGTGGTTGCCGGAGGTACGAAGACACAACCCCAAGACTCCAATAATCCTAGTAGGCACTCAGTGTGACTTACGGACTGACGTCAATGTCTTGATTGATCTTGCTAAGTATCATGAGAGGCCAATAACGGAAGAGGAGGCCATTTACCGTGCGGAGCGTATCAACGCTGTCAGCTATGTCGAATGTTCAGCGTTGACACAACATAACTTGAAGGACGTTTTTGACACAGTTATCTTAACTGCGCTCCAGTTTACTGGCCCCCCTAAAGGCAAGAGTAGAAACAGCGCCAAATCCAAGAAATCCAAAAGTAAGCCATCAAACGTCAAGAACGATAAGCCATTGCCGGCCAAACCTAAATCTTCAATCTGGAAGAAGCTTTGTTGCATCGTTTGATTTTCTTAACGTTCTTCATCCTGCACTTCGCACATCCCTTCCGTGTCTTTCCGTACTCTTGTGGAATTGTGCCATAAATTTTCAGCTATTTGTATCCACGTAACACTGTAAACTAAACTGTGGATTATGGACGGGAGGAACTGATTCTGATGAACTGTACTTCCATCATGGCAGAGTGGCATTTGACTATAATGCTAGAGTCCAGGAGACTAGTTTTTCTCCTCTACTGTCAGCAGAAAGTTGATTCTTGACTAAGTTTTGAGACTGCATCATATGGCTGGTCGGTTACCTATATCATTGAAATGGCTGCTGTAGATACATCCAGTGAGTAAACCCACATATCATAAAGAACTATACAAAAAATCAATTCATGTGGTTAATCCACTCGGGTTTCGTAGTAATTGAGAAGTCAATAACTGTCGGTCAATTGAATGAAGACAGAGAGGAAAAAAAAGCGCATTTCCATGTATGCCATAATGCATGTACATGTACTAACTAGTTCTTCCCCTGTGTAACATATTTAAAAGTTGAATGTATATTGTATTCCCATTATAATTTATTGTTAAAACCATATTAAGTACTTACTGGAAATATTACAAGAGAACGCTGAGGTGTAAACTGAGCAATTTTCAAACAAATGACTAATTGAGGAGTGTTACTGAATTCCTATGTGTCAACAGAAGGTTGTAAACATTCTTGAGCATGATCAAAAGAACTTTCTCTGGCCCCTTTCCCACTGAGCAAAATTCCCAGGAGGATCCCAGGAAGTTTGGTTAACCTTTTCATACTTGAATTGCCAACCCTGGCATACTCCGGGGAAATCGTCATTTCCATGGAAATATCTACCCCTGCTTGGGAGTAGGGTTGATAACCCCAGGGTTAGCAAATATAGAATACTCATTATGCATCCAGTGTGAAACGAACATAGGGATGGCAGTGGGGTTAAGATTCCCCAGGAATTTCCTGGGGTTTTATTTCATGGGAATTGGCTCTGTAAAGTGAAACGGGCTTCTGTTAACATGAGGAAGTGCTGCCTAATGTTGAACCGGGTTGTGGAGTTTTACTTTTACTTCTCTAAAGAATTTTTGCCAAATAGAGTATGTTAAGAAATAACAATATAAAAAAATTAAATATTTGGCAGACTCTAATTCTCTGTAGTCTCAAAAGTTTTCAATGTTTGCTGAACCATAATTGCCTTTAAGTTGTAAAATCAGTTAATTAAAGTTTATTTGTTCCATTTTTAATGCAGTTTGTTTCAAAATCAGACACTCTGTTTTCCCCAAGCTTGGTCCTCCTTAGAGTTGCTTACCAGTTTTATTACAATCCCAATGTGTTCTGTTATTTGTTCAGATCTCGTTTTTGGATAAAACGTTGAATCAATTCATTTCATTGGAGTCTTGTTCAAGACTGAAAATCGTGCCATGCATGAGAGAAGTTGTGATCTGACGATCGGTGAATGGAGAAAATGAAAATCTAGTTCTCATAAACAAGTAGTAATTTAAAAAATACAAATTGTTTGATCTGTCACCAAATTTTTGAAAAGCTCAAAATTTAAAACATTTTTACTCTTAAACTTTTGTTTTTTTGTTGTAATATTTATTTTTTTTTAAAAGTTTTTAAATATTACTTGTGCTGGTGTATGTATACCTTGGCCATCATAAAAGAATTCAATATTTACAGGATTTAAAGTACATTCAGATATCTATGAAATAGTTAAATATTTGCGATGACATATGTAGGAATAAAAAGGCAAATTTTGTAAACACATTTTTGATATTAATGAAATTTGAACAGTATGGAACTAATGTGTGACTGTGACAGAGCATGTCAATGTTAAAATCATCAATTTGAGGGAAATTAATACACTGTGAATTGCATGTCATGTTTGGTACATCAGTTAACAAAAGTAACATACAACTGCTAAGCTCAAAATATCTTGCTTAAGCAGAATCAAGCTTTTTAGTCAACAGCTTTCATAAGAGGGTCAAAGTCAATGTTCAATTTTTTGGGTGGGAGTGTTTTTTAGCCTGGGCCTGGCCAGTCAATTCCAATCTATCTCCCCATTGAGTAAAAGTTTCACAAAAGTAATGTTCTTATTTTCATAATATGCAAATTGTTAGTCGGTAACCCAGTGAAATTTGTGCTTCCATACCGAATGAGCTGAAACAGTGTGAATGTAAAGTAAAATGATGTGTCCTTGAGGTTGAGGAGATTCCATACAGACAGTTATGTGTATATCGGTGAATTGCTGTAAGTATTGTTTATTTTATAAAGCCATAATTGAAGATGGACATGGTGACATTTGTTTTTCTCTATTGTGTTGATAAATTTGTAATATTGTGAAATAAAACAGAGCAACTATTGAAGTAAAGAATGAAATGTTGTTGAGTTCCTTTTTTTAGAAGTGTCAACTATCCTTAATATCTAACTGAAGAAAGAGGAATTCAAAATGCAGTTGAGTGTTTTTATATTGTGTTTCACAGAAACTTAATTTTAAGAAATTGAATTTCATTCAACATAATTCCTTTTTTTACTGATTCATCCAGTTTATTATCATTTTTTAAGAATAACATTCCGAATTGTCAAAAAATTCACCGACTATTAGTTAATACAAAATCATTAAGACCTTTTGAATCCCCCCAAAAGAATCTGTTAAGGTTCATTCTTCAATGTAAAACACGTGGACAACATTGGTGACTGTCTAAGACCAGTATCCAAACTCTGTGGAACCCAACATTAACATGAAATGTTAACAAACCCAACAAACCCAACAAATCAGTCATTTGAATCACGAGAACTGTTTAAAAACAAATCTTTTCAACGTTTTCAAACATCAGATTTCGGACTCCCAAGTTATTCTTTTACTCGTTTCTCAAAAACTAAAGCATTTCAGGTAAAAAAAAAACACTTAAAGGAAAGTTTTCCCTCGTGACCAGCTTCATACATATACCATGTAATTAATGTATCTATCTATCTATCTATCTTCTTTAACACCCTCTCATTCCTGAGTTGATATTGGCTGACATAATTACACACAGAGATTTGGGGATGCATCTGCTCTTGTTAATTTGACATTTTCATGATGCAATAAACACAGTCGTTAATGCCACAAGTAAACTACCTTGTGATAAACTCAACAGAAAAGCACAACATGAAATCCCAAATCCTTTTTGTATGTATCTGTTGTAATGTCTTGCAAGGATAAGTCAAAAGGACAATGGGTGACAGAAGAAGACTTGGGAAAATCACTGGGGCAGTGTGGGGTTATTTAATCCGAGCTTAGAGATTGTATGTAAGGTGTTATCAGTATTACCAGAGTCTAAGTCCTCACAATATGGGATTATCTTTCTATTCAAAGTTGTGGCATACAAGGAATAGAGCTTCTTATTTTAGTGGGGCATTGAAAGGGATTGGGTGGAGTTTTTTTTGTCAAGAGTGTAGATGAAAATGATTCACTGGTGGTTTGATTGGTTCTTACTCCAGAAGCAGAATCAGAAATGAAAAAAAAACAGAGTGGGTGCGGTTAAATCTCCATTTAACAACAGACTATCTCTCAGCTGTCCATCACTTCATATCAAAAGAATCTTGAAGCACTTTGACAGACAAAATAATGTAGGCTTTTCAAGTATTAATCCGGTTGGCACATAGGTACACAAATTCTCTTTAAAATATCATAACTTTTTACCATGTACTTTTTCCAGTTAGTCAAATTATTGCGATTGTCGAATAGTGTACAATCATCTGTTTGGTACAATCAAAGTTAAACTACTATCATTTCATAATTCAGCTTGGCATGACCTTCCATTGCTTACCAATACAAAAACAAAACAGTTACATGTTATTATTTTATTACTACATGTACATCTTTCTGGTGATGAAACCAAGGTACACTAAAAAGTGCATAGCACTGTGACCCAGAGGCCTGAAGATACCAGTGTAGAGGAAATATCAGTTTTAGATGTGGGAGGAAAACCCCAAATAGTGAAAACCCACACAATCGGGTAGGGACTGAAAACCCAATCCACACGAAAGGCTCCGGTCCGAGATTCAAACCGGGTCCACAAAGGTCAAAGGCAGGGAAGAAACCACTGACACAACCTGACTGCCAAAATGTCTTCCTAAATATTGAAGAAAAAGACATTTTCAAATTAAATATGAATAATGTCTTGTACAGTGACTTGCCTGGTCACTATTAAATGCTTAGTTTTCAATTCCTCAGACTAAAAATACTATTACTGCATCACATGGTTCTGGGCAAGCTTTTACATAGCAACATCCGGATCAGCAAAGACTGGTATCTTTTGTGCCACACATTTCACTGGATATTGTTTATGGGTTTTTTGGTTATCCCTTATAAATAATTATGTAAGTATTCAAGAGCTTGCCCCGAATCATGCGACAAAGCAACACTGGATTTAGTCTGAGAAATTCCAATTGAGCATTCACTTGTCACTGAGCAAGGCATTGCACCTGACATCATTGAAATCTAACTCTCAAGTGGCTTATTTCGTAGAGCTTCATCCAGAAATTATTTTGACTACAACGAAGAGGTCTAGAACTAGAAGACATCTCATCTGAAACAGCACCACGATATGAAACAACTCTGTCAGCTCATGAATGAACGACAAACTGTGTACAGAATCAATACCCCCAACATAAAACAAGCCGCTATGTCCTCCAATGCTGGTCAATTGCAAACACTTCACCCTAAAAAAATAGTCACCCAAGAATGCAAGGTGAAAACCCAACCGTGTATCTTCCAGCAACATCTTTGGTAAATACGCCCGGATCTGGGCGTAAACTCTCCAAAGAGAGGGAGCTTAGCGGGTACACAGGGTTAATTGAAAAGTCAATAAAGTGAAAAAGATCTGGCGGTAACTGCAGCCAATGGTGATATCTTAATGATACTCGTCAAGTTTGATGGCAAATAGTGATGCGGTGTGAAGATCTATTGACAAGACAAGCGCTTTTTAAATAGTTTGTGCAAGCTATTGTCCAACACTATTGCATTGACATGAGATGGGTGGAGGATAATGCAGAGAATACCAGGGTGGCGCCAGATAAGAATTTAACAACTACCAACCAGACATTGACAAACAAGGAAACTGTCTCAGGAAAGTGTCAGGTACCATAATTTCTTGCATTGATGTGCCTGGCTTCAGGATCATCTCAAGAGTGTTAAAAAAACTTCATGACATGACATTCAAAATCACAATGAAATGTTATTTATGTAACATGTCTATAAAAATAGATAAAACTTAAATGGTGGGAACAGATAATAATAACAAGCCTGAGGAATATGCCTGTGTATTTTTTTCACAACTCGGGGAAAGTACTGAGTATACAGTGCTTAACACACATCGGTGTATGGGTAAAAAACACAAATAACATAAAGATAAGCGTGTTGTATAAGATTGCTTTGGAGTAGTGATGGCTCTGAGAAGAGCTGGTTTGTACTTGAAGTTTCCACCAGAATGCTGTGTCGTCTTCTGGAAAAATGTCTTACGTCTAAACAAGTAAACTTACATAACTCAATGGGTCTACTCCAAATAACACTAAATCAACAAATAGACACACCTGTTGCATTTCAATTCCAGTCAGTTTATTTAACCTGAATAAATCTATAACTTATTGAAAATGAAACAAAACATATTTGTTTAGTCCAGTCACAAGAACCACTAGGCTCATAGGACATTTTAATATTAAACTCCAAAAGGTAAACAAAAACCCAAACAGACTGACACAAGGAATGTAAATAAAAAAAACACAGACAAATTTAGTTTTGTATTAAGACTGCGACAGTTGCATTGTCACACCTTTTTGTGTGTTACAAGAGTTTTATTTTGAATATCATGGAATATACATTTGTCTTTGCTATTGCCAATGGGATGGTTACATACATTGTTTCTTGCTTGAAATATGAACTTATGAAAATATAGGCTACATAAATGCTTTTCGCAATACAGCAAAGAGATACTAACAAAATGTGAAAATAAGGAATTGTACATGTTCGTAAAATTTTACACAGTTATTGTTTAGAATATTTTGGTCACATATATATGAATTTGATTTTTCTTTCCACTGTGCTTAAAGACAGATTTTTACAAATAAATACTGGCAAACTACAGTACATGTAGTAACTTTTTTCCTTTGACATTCATTGCATGAGAAGAGTGCAATTTTTTTTTCAAACTGGGAACAAATTTGACCTCGGTCCAAAACTAGGGTAAGGAACACTTGGTTGCTCATCCGAGTCTCCCTATTGAATGAAGGAGCAGTAAAATGCAGCACCATCACCAACAATAATGCATTGATGTATTACGCTCTTTGTTACCTGGAAGTGCTGTGGTCACGCATCGTCACATCATTTAAGAAATCCACATATTTGTACTGTGTCAACTTCAACCGTTATGGGAACTTTACTGAGTGGGGAAAGTTGTGAAAGAAATTTGAGGGGAAAAAAAGAACTTTTTCTTTCTGGTATGGCATGCTAATGGGTTGGGTACTTTTAGTTCATAAAAGAAAAGGAATAGTAAAAAAAAAAAAAGTATTTTATATGTAAAAAGGAGCAACGTGACATCGTGGGATAGAGGTAAAGATCAAGTTCATGGTTACTGGCTATGGACATTAAAAAGTAAAGTGCCCCCTTCAAAATTGGAAAGCAGAGAAAGATTGTAAAGTATAATGATTTCTATGGTTTTAATGACAATTTTATGTAGTCATATGACGTACTCAAGGTTTTACGACACAACCAGTTTTCAAAGCTGAATGCCAATGTGGTTGGGCACAGAGCAAAAAGAGGGCGGGGCACATATTGAAGCTTCAATTTTCTTTGAAGCTTCATGTACAAAATAACATTTTGTGGACTTGCCTTTCAGATGTTTTCCAACACCCCATGGTCTTCTCAGAATTTCTGAAGAAGTGCCATGAAAACTAAGATCTTCTCTTTACAGGTATCTTCAGATATACGGGTTACAAGGCAAGGCCCCTATGAGGGTTCCTTGATAATACCAGAAATATATAACAATTAATGAGTGTTTTTTTGGTAAAATTAGGCACAAACGTATTCCAGACTTGGAGCCAGAAGTAGCCCAAAACTTGTGCATGCATCAGATGCGCATTTATGTAATGTACTGACTATAAACCAACAGGATACTGACCAGAGACTTCACTACCTCAGCTACCAAGGAAAAACCAAACTACCAAGGTACTGATGGAGTTGATATTAATGACCACAGTTGATATTGACATGAGCTATGCAGAGAAACCCTTAAGTGTCTTCCCAGAATATGATAAGCCTAAATTAGAGATGTCATATGGAGTCTGTTATCTTCATCTGAGCTTCTAGATGACCTTCACGTTGAGATAACTCTCCTCCAAGAAACCTCAGTGAAATCAATTCAGATATGCATCCCTGATATGTTAACCATCAGATGATGTGACATTGTCAACTTCTGATAATCCTTCCAACCACTCGCTGACTGATGAAAGTTCAAAATACGATGTTCATTGGCATGTTTTTCTGAAACTGTTAAAACAAATATAACGCCTAGTTCATTATCCCTGCATGCATAACCATGCCAGGAATCTGTGGCGAGACTGTGGATTGAACAGCAGATTGGCTACTTGCCAGTTATTTATCCAGGGGAAGGTTAAACTTTAGAGTTCAGCAGCTACTGCTAGGAGGTGGAGCATTGCAAACCCCTTCCTACAAATGAATGATGTTAAATATCTACTCGGGAAGAACTTGACACTTTATAGACAGAAGCAATTAAGAGGGGCACTTTTCATGATTAAAAATAAAAAATCATGTGAACATTTTTAGTTTTGATCTATAGGGCCTACTGGTTTATAATTATGATACAAAAGTACCACTTTCAACATAAGCCCCATTCACACCAGAGAAAGTTCCTGGGAAATTCTCAGGAAATCTTGTTCACATTTGAATTGCCAACCCTCGCAAACTCCTAGACGAGATAACCCTGGGGTTTAATAGCATACTGAGTGTTCATTTGTCCTAGTGGCGGTGGGGTTAAAATTCCCCAGGAATTTCCTCGGGCTTTATTTTCTGGGAATTGGCTTTGAGTGTGAAGGGCTATAGACTGAAGTAGCGTAGGCTTATGGGAATTAAATTGTCAAATTGGCAAGTAAGTAAAGACTATTCTCATCAGAGGTGCCTAGAATCAGAGCTTCAAAGGCTCATGTTAGCCACATCTTAACGTGATTACAAATTCAAGGTTATCCAAAAGACAAAACTCATTATTTTTATTATTCATTTCTGGTAATGAAACCAAAGCTCCCTCAAATGCAAACTTAATCACTGACTCCAAAGCCTGTATGAGGAAACCTGTAGACAAGGGTGCTTGCAGAAAACCAGAAACACTGAGGTAAACCCCTACTCTTCCACGATAAGTGTTCTGGGTTCTTTTATGTGCACTACCTACCCTAATACACAGGACCTAAGGCTTTACATCCCATCCGATGGACAGAGCAATTATGGTAAAGTATCTTACTCAAGGCGACAAGCATTG
The DNA here is from genome assembly GCA_911728455.2 of Marthasterias glacialis. Lineage (NCBI taxonomy): Eukaryota > Metazoa > Echinodermata > Asteroidea > Forcipulatida > Asteriidae > Marthasterias > Marthasterias glacialis. Next base: position 22,129,464 of record OU452219.1, on the reverse strand, counting down.
TGACCGGCCAGACCGGGATTCCAACCCACACTCTGTGAACGACAGAACTTGAATATAGTACACTAGACCACTCGGCCACGACACTCCACAATTAAATATCAGTCAGGATATTCTAGCCAAAAGATATTGGTTGGATATTTTGGGTACGTTTGAAAAGTAGAAAAGGTGGGTTTGGATTCTACAGATGAATTATCATGACAACAATCCCACACTACTGTGTACTTGGAGTGCAATGACCCCCAACTTCTACAATCTCCTCAAGGAGAGAGGGTCACTATTACACACTGTGAAATCCTTCATTTGACACCGTATTTGCTAATTTTCTTAACCAGGGACAACAAGTTGAGGAAACAACCTTGTCGGCCCAGCACCTGCTCAAATATACTGGTGTCTGACTACGGAGTACCTGTGGAGAATTGCATCTTATAATCTTCAGAAGTCTGTGACTTATTTCCCGCCATTGGCCTTCCCAGGGGAGTGTCAACCTTCAATACTTCAGTGTCCCTGTGGAGGGACAACATCCAACAGTCCTCATGAAGTCACATGGAATGGAAACTTTAATTTGCATCCTGCATAATGACAAAAACCCCAAACAAACACTTTAGTTATATACATTTTTGGTTAGACCAATTATTGGATATTAAAACATTCAGGTATGCTGTGAAAGATGGTAAATGCTAGTGAATGTAAAGAATGTTAGTTTATTGCAAAGTCAATCTTGGTGTGATTTGTTTTTCTAGTATGTCGGAATGATGAAAACTAAACCCTCAGGGAGATATAATATAACAATTACAGACAGCTGATCAGTAAAAACACACACACACACCTACTCTCTAATTGGGCTTGCCTTGCAGTGTGATGGCCATCAGCCTACAATAAGCACGCAGCAGATATGCCATTATTCTGCAGTAAACATGCAGGGTATTGGCCATTAACCTACAGCGAAGCACGTACGTCCACTTCTTGATCAGCCTGGCTCCACTCCCTGTGGACTGCTGATGAAACTAGATCAGCCACGTGGATATTTCTCCTTAAATCGGAATCCTCTTTAATGAAACCTCCCATGGACTATGACTACCAGGTGCGTCTGTCCAGCAGGTTTGTCATTTTTGGAGAGGAATGTTAAACATTGGTTTCTTGTCATTGGTTCAACGTCCAGTTTGACCATCATGGCACACACAAAAAATTAGAAAACATCGACTCCTATAATTTATGAACAAACTTGTCTAAAATCATGCACTGAATGTTGAGACATAAACACCTAAAATCAGCCCCTCCCGAAACTGGTTCAAATCAGCCCCTCCCCACACTGCTTCAAATCAGCCCCTCCCAACACTGCTTCAAATCAGCCCCTCCCCACACTGCTTTAAATCAGCCCCTCCCCACACTGCTTTAAATCAGCCCCTCCCGAAACTGGTTCAAATCAGCCCCTCCCCACACTGCTTCAAATCAGCCCCTCCCAACACTGCTTCAAATCAGCCCCTCCCCACACTGCTTTAAATCAGCCCCTCCCCACACTGCTTCAAATCAGCCCCTCCCCACACTTCTTCAAATCAGCCCCTCCCAACACTGCTTCAAATCAGCCCCTTCCAACACTGCTTCAAATCAGCCCCTCCCAACACTGCTTCAAATCAGCCCCCTCCAAAACTACTTCAAATCAGCCCCTCCAAAACTGCTTCCAATCAGCCCCTCCAAAACTGCTTCAAATCAGCCCCTCCCCACACTGCTTCAAATCAGTCCCTCCCAAAACTGCTTCAAATCAGCCCCTCCCCACACTGCTTCAAATCAAGCCTTCCCAAAACTGCTTCAAATCAGCCCCTCCCACACTGCTTCAAATCAGCCCCTCCCAACACTGCTTCCAACTTTAATAATGAGTGCTTGATGAAGAATTATTACATTTGTTCCTGTTTGTCTTGCAAACTTTTTCATTTTGCAGAATGCAGAAAATCTTAATAACTGTATGGGGCAACTGAACTCTATTGTAATTAGAATATCTGAATTAATGTCACTTCTAATAATTATACTCTGACTGTCCTGAATTTACTCAGTCAGTACAGGTTACAACACACAAAGGTTAGCATCAGCTGTAAGGTCAGATGTAAACTATCAAAGTCAGCACATTGGCCTGCACAAATTTTGTCTCACTACAATCTTCTAGTTACAGAAGATTTGTGGTCTACCCATAAGTTTATAGCTTTGTGGTCTAACTGGGTGTAAGTGTCCCCGAGTCATCATCATTAATCATGAAGCAAGATGACCATAGTTCTCAGACTCAATATTGTGTCATTTGTATACAAGTTCGTGTGAACACCAAGATGAAATTGTTGTGGTACCTGCTGCTGAAATGTATGATTTGACCTGGCCTCTAGCTACTGGGCAAGCTCAATGGTCTAATGGTATTTTATCTGCTCTAGATTGGCCAAGGTTGTGGGTTCGAATCCCAACCAAGTAATGACTATTACGTCTGTGGATTTTGTTTTTCCACAGGACTTGGGTATACAGTGCTTAAGACACATCGGTGTAGGGTAAAACACAATTAATATTCATTATACCGAAGCAAATTTAACCTCTATTAGGATGAAATAACATGACACATTCAAATATTGTGTTAACATGACAGGCTGATGTTAAGGAATACTTGACTTCATAGTGAAATGATGAACAGATCGTAATGTTACATTCATCCCCAGATTTCAAATCCAATCTTTTTTTAAAGGGATTGTAAAACAGTGTGAGTTAATCATTTTAAAACATTTCTCTTTAAACTAACCTGTTATTTAAAGAATCAAAATTAGCATTCAAGTTTTCCTACAAGCTAGTAGTTAAAGATTTTGTTATTTTTCCATACTTTTCATATGCTTACTTTTTTCATTGCAAGGCCAGAGAAATGGTATCAAATTCTAACTTGATTTTTCTCACAGATAAGAAGATTTCAAAGGGGAAAAATTATGGGATAATTGGTAACGGAACTAAATGTAAACATTTAGCTTAAGTATTGCTATTTCATCTTCCAAGATGGTTGCTGGAATGATGTTGCATATATCAGTCACAATGACAGGAGTCTGTTTGCATGACACACTATTACTATTAGGAGACATTCCATGGGTAGACATACAGTTGTTTTAGTTATCATAATAACCACTCAGTATCTACACCTGGGTCTTAACTCACTCCAAGGGCATTGGTTTCAGTTACTGCATCATGTACAGTCGCTGAGAGAGTTTGCACTTTGATGTTTAGAAACTAATTTCTTATCTTATGAACTAGTTTGCTGGTTATCATGAGGTATGTGACAACGAACTCATCAACTGCAGACTACTGAAGTGTATCTAACCATAGAGCAATGACGAACAGGATGAGTCAAATCAAAGACAAGATGGACGGGAAGCTTTGAAAATAGAGACTGATTATTCCTCATTACATAACACTCTCTTAAATAGTTAGATTGAAAATTCATCTAATTAGATTGAAAATCCCTCTTTTCGATTGAGGCCAGGGAAAAATCTTTTGCAGTTTGTCCATAGTTTCAATCGAATAGAGTAAATTTCACTCGACAATTTTAAGAGAGCAACCAAGTAGATTCTTGTCATTTGATTGGAGGACTGTAGGTCATGTGGCATTCATTAATCACACCATTACATCATAAATTGTGGTTCTATATTTGCCGTGCATTTTTGTCCCATCCCATCAGATCTACTGCATGCTAAACTACGTCATGCGTTACACACAGCAGTACAAAGCGCCCTCATAGAGGATGCCAGAATACAATCTTTTACATTTTGTTTTTTCTTCTTCATAAATTTATAACAATGGAGAGAATAATTTCATTCCTTGAAAATAAATTGTACAAACAACACTAAAACAATGCGTACAACTTCAACAGACAGTTAAAATTCAAGTCGGCTGCACCACGTTGAATGGAGCATTCCATCTTTCAACTCACATAAAAAGAAATTCTCACCATTGCATTCATAAACATTCATTAGTTGTGTACTATTCATAGATACACCTCATTTCTGGCCTTAACAAGAAATCAACAAATGACGTCCTCCGCATCTTCCAGAAGAAGGTCAAAGTGAAGCAGACATATCCAGCAACCAAACCCTACAGGCAGCTATTAGTAGCAACCGCATACTCCACAGACGTGTCCCCATGGGGCTAACATAAATAACAGAGGATGCTTCCTGCTGTGTGGAGACCATTCCTCCACCACAAACTTTATATGGCTTTGCTAATAAGCTGATACGTGAGCATGCCTTATAGAACCAGATGATGGAACCAATGGGACCTCCAATGTATTCACAGCACTACATGTATGCTCCATTGGAAGTATCTAGAAGGGTTTTTAAAATGTCATCCAAAATTTATATTTATCTGCTATGACCTGGTTAATATAATAACAATGATTCAGAGGTAATTGCATGTCTTCTTTTCCACTTGCATCTACAGAGTAAAAGATAAAAACTATAAATTGCTCTGGAATGCACGGGTCATGGGTTCGAATCCCACTGGAGTAGTATGCCTGTGGACTTTTTCCTGCAGGGTTCTGTACATATTACTCTTGCTTTTACATCCATCCGCCGATTACCGTTGAATTATGCAAATAAAACCTGGTTTCCGCCCATGCCCTCACGTGCCCTCAAAAGCCCCACTCTCACATTCACTTTCTAAATGATAGAGAAGTGACATTGTGTTAATGGACACTGCTCTCTTCTCTACCTTGTCAGATCCACTATACACTAATAGATAATGGGAAGCTGTTTTCCTCGGCCCATTATTCGACCAGAATAATCAAAACAAGAATATTAGAGTTGCTTTTAACTCATCAAATGGTTGCATGCTTTCTTTCTTGCTATCGTCTTCTGACCACTTTGATATCAAATTAAATTTCTGGTCTTTATCAACTACAAGGTCTGAATAGAGTGGAAACTGTGGCCATTTCCAAGAAGACCCCATTACACTCATCTTGGTGGTGTGAAAGCTTTATCATTTTATGTACAGGCAGCAGCTCGTTCCATCACACTGTCATTCTGCTAGTGTGACCTATCTCAATTATTCCCTCACACCATGGCAGACTGTTTCAAAGTAGGGTAATTTGGTGGCTTGGGTCTTCCTTCAACAAAACATCTCTGGAATTCACAGACAATGAAAGATGCTAAAAAGTCGGAACCAACAAAGTTGTTTGGTCCTGATCCTGGTCTATTTACGCGGCAGCAGATGAGAGTCCATGTAGGGCCATGGGAGAGGTTTCCAAAGAATAGATGTCAATTAGATCTTTAGGGAATATTAGATATCCTGCATATTGGATCCATTCTCCGCCTTTCAGGATTGTTTCCTACCACATTACAAAGGAAATAACCTGCCTGAATAGCATGTGGCCATTTGAAGTATTTAGAGGTGTAATTAAGGTCAATGGATAACCTTTGTGGAAAAGCACAATTGGGATGGAAGTTAAGAATAGAAAGCACCCTGTAGGTTTGAAAAGTGTGTGGTCTAAAAAGCAGAGACCAGCATTTCAGGTGTTCATCAGGAGCTGTGGGTACCAGTACACTACTGGTGGTAAATTAGATCACAGAGAAATGCATGATCTACGTGTTCCAAAACCCAGCTACTCAGCACCAACATCCCAAATGGTAGTTTGTTGTGGAGGTGTTAGGTAGATCTATAGATGCTAAGACTTGTATATATCAAATGGACTCTGAACAACCGCAATATAAACAAAGTATTTCCCAGGTCAGAATCGGGGTCAACGTTATTTGACTTGTTCAGAGCATGGAATATTTACACTCAACAGACTTTGTAAGGGGTGTGAAGTTATACCGGTGTCCTATCATGCAGTATGTATGCACCAAGATGGAATTATTGACGACTATTCCCTAAATTCAAAATATTAATCAGTATGGAAATCGTTATGGAAGATGGTAATCAGTAAGAGGGGAGGAGTTTGGCTGGATTCATCCCTTTCTTATTCCTATGACTTCTCAATGATAGTGCTACAAGTGTGTTCTCCTAGCTTGTCTCGCAATAGGCATACATCAGACTTTTGTTATCTATTTCTCTAATTAATCCATTAACTTTTCATTCATAACCCAATATTTGTATTGAGTATTGTCCTTTTGCACTGCATGTAATGAAGGCAAGCTTACGAAGCGTAGTTTTTTGTACTTATTGTTAACGATGGCTACAATATGAGAAAAAATAGCTACAATCTTTGCAACTAACAATCAACCCAATGATGATACAGTCATTATACCATACATCACAACACTAGAAATTTAACACAGAAACCCCTTAGTACTCAGCTAGAACAGCCCCAGACAGCCTGCAAGTGCAATAAAACCCCGGCCAGAACCTTGTACAAGAGCCAAGTGAAATCAATACAGTCTACCTCCAATGCCTTCTGATTGCTTCCCTGGAGAGACATACATAGACTTGGCTGGGTGCCAAGGACCCAGGCCTTCAGTGTTGTTGTAATGGTCTTTTGATCTGGTACCTGCGCTGTATACCAGTATAAAGGGTAGTGTTTATTTTTCTGAATCGTCAAAGGGAAGGCATAACATTAGTTTTGGGGCAGCGTGGTTATTTCAATCCTGTTTTTATGCCGAATGCCGTAAAACTTGTTTGTGTTGTTGGAAAATAACACGGTGAATGAAATTTCATGTTTTGACAGTTATTCACCAAATAATTTTTATGTGCAAGCACTTCAAAAAAGTGGGTTTTTTTTGCAGGATGATTTCAACCAACTTTAATTAACTGACTGATGGAATTTGTCTTTGATGCAGTTTGATCTCAGGGTAGTCTAGAAGGTTGAAGCATCTCAGGTTTATCGAGGGCATGTCCTTAGGATACCAGACCTTTATTGATAAGTAGAGCAAGTCTACTCACTCTCCTCCACACTACTTAACCTTATCCAAGGACAGCGAAACATAACACTCCTTAAAATTTGAAATGGTTTTTAAAAAAACTGGGGGAAAATGTATCCACAGCAGGAAATTAACTGCTGAGGTGGTGTTTATTTGCTTTGATCACGTAACAAAAATAATAATCTGCCAATCCAATCCTGCAGTGTGGTGCACGCGAATAACTTTGGAAAGAGCTCTTCTCAACAATACCAGCAGAGCAGTTTATAGCGCTCCTCATATTTCTTAAAAATGAAGGACAGGGATAACCCTCCTGATCAGCCACTACTACACTGAGACGCCACAAAATGGGCGCCACCTTTGATAGTTAAGTTATATTAGGCTACCAAGAGAACCAACAAACAACTCAAATGATGCTTTCTTTTATAATCATCCTTTCATAAAGAACACTAGCATCATACAAACGACTGAGAATTAAAAGTAACGGATATCAGAAGCTAATCTCAATTCATTTTTGTTCCCCAACGGTCTAGTTAAGGAATTTGCAACGTCATTGTTACTGTGCTACCTCTTCTTCGGTTTTACTATCTGATAAAAGATGAGCATGGCTGGGACAGTATGTCAAAACAGCTTCATAAAGATAAGCTGTGAGATTGTTTCTATGGTGCAGTGAAAACATGACGTTATAACTGCTGATGGTGATCATTTAGTGTCGATGATATTGCATCACACTGATATTGCAAAACATTACCTTCAAATGTCACAATGTATTCTTATTTAAGTTTCGAGGCAATGCATAAATGCCTCGGTTTTTACGGTTTGCGTTAACATATTCTTCCAATGCATTCAAGTCACACAAAGAAAACTGTTAAAGTGGTAAAGTAATCTTGTGACAGTGTTATGCTTTATTTTTTATTTGAACCTCTGGTTTAACACCAATCAGGGGTGAGATTGTACAGAGAAAAAAAATCCTGAACATTTGACAACAAGCTCCTTGAAGAAATAGAATGTTATTTCCAGAGATTTATAGACTCTTTACCCTATGATGGCAAGGTCGTCTCTTTAAAAAATCTGAAGGCCAAGGAAGGTCAATGAAAAATCATGAAATCAGGAAAAATCATAATCTCGACCAATTTAGTAAATTGACATAAAAATGTTTCAATTGCTTGTTTCTACTTGATTTGATATCAATAACTTTATACATTAACGACAGCTTTCTTTTAATAACAAAACAAATATAGAGCTGACATTATTAAACAAGTAAAATATAAATTTGAAACTAGGCACAAATTTTATTTTAAGACTAAAAAAAAAAAACTTCCCGGATATGAAGTCAGATTTCAAACAACAATCTTGCTAAATGCAAGTTAAGAACCGCACCCTTATATTTTGGGCATTTGTACTGACAAGTCAAATTGATTGTTCTTCCAAAGAATAGCGGCGGAAACAGCTGAGGTAAAAGGCTGCCGCATTACTAATCCCTTGTTGGGTCACCTTGCACAAAAGCACGGGAAATTGGCAAAGCTTCATAAAACAAATTTCTTAACACCTTGGGGGAAGCAAAATAGGTGAAAACTGTCTGTATGCCTGGGGGCTGGAAGTTTCTGCTTTAGGTAAGCATGTTAGTTTGCATGGCTGCACTGGTTTGAGGAAACAACAAATTTCACAGATTTGCTGTTATTTTGAATGAGGTCGTTGCACTGGGTCTAATCGTACCTAATTAGACAATCAGGTTTTTTACTCTTGGACAGTTTCTCACTAAATCAAGCTTCTGCAAGCAGACTAGAAATTGATCAGTTCATAGCCTCAGGTAGAGAGGTAAATAGATCTTGTTGCACTTTAATTTTGTTGACTGGAATAAAACCATGAGGAAAAAGCGGGCGAAAATTTTAAATAGCCATCAAGGTGATTACAGAAACTTCACTGATATGAGAATATTTATTTAAGAAGTTTAGAAGAGTTTAAACCTTAGCCATAAATGGGCTTCAACTACAAGTCACGATTGCAAAGTTCCTATCGATCAGGATGGCCCACCCACTTTATTTGTCTCAAAGCTAAACAAACAGATCACATTTAAATCTGATAATTCCTGATCAGTAAATGACAAACACTTCTACAGGCATGGCAGGGTCTGACTAAAACAAAATTGTTTAGCTTTGTAAAAAAAAAAACCATTGAAATCATCCAGCGAAGGGTAGGAGGTGGCACGATTATCATAAAGCCTAATTAAATAACAACTCAAAATATTTCCAAGTTATAAAGCTCTTAAAATAGTACAGGTTATTGCATTGGTGGCTGTAATGCTCTGACTATCTCTGACGTATTTGAGTTCTTTATTTGGGATAATATTTGCTGTTAACAGCCCCACAGTATCAGATTGACATTCTTCAGCATAGTAAAATTGTTGCAGTCACACCTTGAGTTCTGAGCTTGCATCATAGTTACTGTTTAAGCACTTGATGATGTAACTTGCAGTCTTATTGATTGCAGATGGATGAAGAAGCCAAAACAAAATATGTTGGAATGTCCAGCTTAAAGCACACATGGGGATGGATTCGTGATTATCCATAAAAAAAAGATCCTCTTCCTTTGGGTGCTCTGCTTGTCCCCAAAACCCTTGAGACAGTTTTCTTTTCCCAAACCTCTTTGTATAATTTGACATTTTCAGTCATCTGTCTGACTCTACACCATGGATTTGTGACTCAATACACAGAACCCACATAAAATACAACATTCGTTTAGAGAGTTCAATATGCAGGATCATGCACAGTACTGTTTGGAAGAGTGCCTGATGGCTGAGCTTGTGGCTGGGTTTCATTTCAATGCATAGTGCTGTGTTTTGCTGTGATTGTATTCATTTCTGTTTCCTCTAGCATGACCTCACAATAATCACCCAGGAACAATTTCACAGAGTTCCTTAATGGAAAATGTAGATATCTTTGCTAAGCACAAAATTGCAGACCGGTTACAAACAAACAAACATCACAGGAACTTTTGAATTTCACTGGTAACCTGTTTTCACTAAGCAGTTTAATGCTCAGCAGATTTTTCTACCAAGAGCAGCTCCAACAAAATGGCTGCAGGTCACAGATTGGGAAATTGCTAAACGGAACTTGGACTTTTTCAATAAATACACTGGAATCAAAGAAGTTCCTTCAGAAATCACAGGACAATGTTCTATTGATATCAGTTACAGATTGTCAACACAACAGCAATTAGGTCAAGCCAGCCCTGACCCATGTACAAAATATTTTCCCCCTCCAAACTTTCTCTAGAATTGCGGGACATCAAAGATACAAAACAAGTTGGGTCTGCATTGAATCTGATGTATGCCATCCCCCTTGCCTCCCATGCTTTTGTTGGAGTGATTGAACAGGATCAAGATTGGAGAAATTGACCCTCTTTTTCAGATCTTTTTTGTGGTTTTGTAGTGTGTCTTCAGGGGTCTGTCCAAAGGTGAGAAGGACAAGAGGTCATTGGTAGGAGATGATGGATCGTTTGGTCGTGGTGGCTGGCCGAAGGAACGTTGGAAGATTTGGTTAGAGATCCATTCTACCCACCTGAAACATTTAGTATTTTCAATAACTTCTTTTACAAGATGTTTCAGGAGTGTTTTAATGATTGATAATTGTTGATTGCTGAAAAAAAACTATTGATTTCTAACAATTGCAACATTACAATCCTGGAACAGCAATACAATTTATTACAAGTTTAACAGGTTGATTCAAGTTTTTTAAACCATTTAGTCTATGAATACAAATTTTCAAACCTTGGCTGGAAGTACAGCTATTATTATGAGGGTCTTTCACAAAGCACTCTGTCGCAAAAAAAAATTAGATTACAATCTCAACTCTTGCGACCTTGCGCGGACAATTAACAGAAAATGAGTAAAATATGACCCTTTTGAAAATCCATTTCCGTTTGGAGTTGGCAAACAATGAAATGAAGCTGGGCTAAATACACCATTCATATCAAACCAATTGAAAATACCTATAAAGTGTTAAATGCACACTTCAGGACAACTGGGTAAGACTCGACAAATGGCAGTAAGGAAATCCCATTCTTCCTTTTGCTGCATCCAAAAAGTGATTAAACTTCAAAGTAGGACAAAACCTGACAGAAAAAGCTTTTAATGTAAATTGTTTTCAAAAAGGTTCCCGATGGTGGACTTTCAGACTGAGAAACAATCTGGTTTTTTGGGGGGTGAACTTGTGGTTTTAGTAGTTGTCAACAATGACTTCCAGTTGAATATAACACCAACTAAACCTGTGGAGCCACTGTATGGGAATAGACGATTAACATTTATCTAACCTCAACCCTTTACTTCATTGTGGGCTGTCTGACCAGATTCTCTAACCCACAAACTACTAGCACAGATGGTGGTGAGGGCAGTGGCTGATAACATGGTAAAACTCATAAGAACCCGTTATGGTTTCTGTACAAAGGTTAATAGGTGGTCAAAGTTAGACCCTTGGATGTTTTGGTTGTTGAAGGGTGAGGCAAAGTTCAACATTTATTACTTTCTTAATAACTCTACTTTTCAGGGACTGTAGAAGTCAGGGGCGATTTGGATGAACATCTGAAGAGGTTATTTGTGGAAATGATTTTGTAAATTGAATTAGCCCACAAAAATTTTTTTTATATTAAATTAACAGACGGCTTTGATGTATGATTTAAAATTAGAAGTCAGACAGACAGACAAGCACTGAACTTATTTCTCTGTGATTTTTTATCATTGAGGGCATTGAACTTCTGTCCAAACAGTATTTAATTTAATATACTTCAAGTCACTAACATTTTCTTTGCAACAAGAACAGCTCCAACTACAGTTATTTCCAACATTTCAATATTTTGTTTCCATTACTAGTAGTTCTGATAACCCAATCCACATGCAAGGCCTCTGTCCGAGGTTGGATTCGAACCAAGGAGCTGAAAGGCTGGGCAAGAAACCACTAAGCCAACCAAGCAGTGTAGTTGTAGCGCTGTATGGACAAGACTAACAAGTTAAATGCGAAACCCTAATGTAGAAATTCAATGCAAGGCTCCGGTCTGGGATTCGAACCCAGGACCACAGAGGAAGAGAAAGAAGCTGACAGAGCTGGTAGTTATTTCCAAACCTGAAAAGCATATCATGTTGACCAAAATAAACCAAATACAGACGAATCAACACATTGACAACAAACACATGAAGATATTTCTCTCAACCATGACCCAATTGAATTGAACTTTGGACTAAATACAAATCACAAACCTTTGATTTTAAGATATCAAATCAATAACTCGACCACAGTAACACCAATATTCATACAAGATAGCCATCTACTGCACGCCAATTCTCCCCTATAAAACTACACACTTAAACCACTTGATCTCTGCCCTTCATATCAATGTACACAATCACTGAGCTCTACCTGTCCTAACAGAAGGAAAACAATAGGATAAATGATCACACTAAATGCGGCAAACTACAAACGAGCTGTGTAAGAGTTCCAAGGTTGGAATTTTGATGAGTTTATTCCTCTTAAATAAACATTGCAAGATGACATTAGGATGTTTAAATACAGGAACAATTGTCATAATTAAAATTGATTGTGGGATCTGGAATTTAATCTTGTATAAACATCAAACAAATAGTTTTAAATTGATTAATTTTTTTGAAATGTTATAGAATTTAAAAGCTGTATATATTATATCAAAGTCATGATAAAAATAAATGTAATAAACAGGAGCATCCTCTGTCATCATGAGAAATATTCTCGCTTGAACTTTGTATTTGTTTTGAGAAATTTGTTTGAATCCAATCTGATTTGTCTCATCAGACCCAATTTCATAAAGCTGATATTAAACATCAAACAAATGCTTAGCACACACAAATGACACTTAGCAAAAAATATTAGATTACCAGCTTAAACACCATAGTATAATGTATGTTGTTTGTGGTTCCCTGCTAATTTTGGCTAAGCAGGAATATTTGCTAAGCACCATTTTCTGCTCATAGCTTTATGAAATTGGACCGTGCTCAATAATGAGTTTAACAAAGATACTCTTGCCTTATGTATGCTGTGCACCAATTTCATGAACTTTTCTTGAAAAAACATATGTACCAAATTTATGACATTGTAATATTTTGTAACTTCTGTGTCAAGATTTCTTGTTGCAAGTTGATGATGCTAGTTGCTATGATTTTGGAACTCTGCAAATTTCAAGAGGTTCACAGTAAAAAACATTTTGTCTTCGTTTTATATTTTATAAAGACACCATTCTATTCTTAGTGTATGCTCATAGAATGACAATCAAAGACTGTTTGCTTTTCTATAAAAAAAACTCGGAAATGGCTGAATCTTTGCACAACTCGGGTCACTCTGTTCAAATATTTGAGAAAGAGTAAATCTCCTGATGGTGCCTGTCAGTGAAGCATTTGGCTAAATCCTAAATCAAATACGTGATCTTTCAATCAGAAAGTCTGCACATTACACAATGAGCAGGAAGCCGACACTTCTGACAGAAAATACAACTTTTGTGAGGTGCATTTGCTTGAACTGCTGTTGGAGATTCACAGCTGAGGTTTTCCTATTAATTGGAATGCAGTAGTTGGTGTAAATCACTTGTTATGACATGAAAGTGCAGGTGAATTTTTCAGACCAATTAACGTTGAATCTCAATGATCAAAGACAACAAGAATTGAAACAGGTTGTCCGAGACCTGGATTAGGTTTTTTTTAAAGCGAGCTAGATGAGATTTGAAGACCAAGTTTGAGCCCTATAACCTTTGCTTCACTGGAGGACCTTGTCTGTACAAGTGCGGGTCTTCTTAATGTCTTGTGTGTCTTTGTCTGGCATTCCCATTTAAATCTGTGTAATGAGATCATAGAGTGAGACACACCTGCCCCTCATGCTTTTTCCATTCACTATTCATGTCCTGTATCTTTCTGGTAATGAAACCAAAGAACCCTCAAAAGTGTCTAGCATTGTAACCCAAAGGTCTGAAGATACCTGAAGATACCTTCTCAAAGAGAAGATGATGAAAAAAGATTAATTTTAGATGTGAGAGGAAAAACCCCAAATAGGGAAAACCCATGCGATCAAGTAGTGACTGAAAACACACTCCACAATGCAAAGTCCACAGAGGTTTTAAGGTAGAGAAGAAACCACTAAGCCAACCTGAATGCCAAATTGCAAATTCTAAAATGAAAAGACAACCAGAAAGTTATGATTAAAGTGTAAGTGTACTGTTTAGCTAGTTTGCATGAAGCTTTACTGTTAAAGTATTGGAGTTTCATAAAATCATTACGCTGAACGCATGCACAGTGATTAAGTCATAGAATAATGACGCTAGCTGAGAGGAACCCACTGAATATGTGCATCATCAAAAAGCCTTTGTTCCTCTATTGTATTTTGAATCCATGGTGGTAAGAGTCCATCCTGATCATCTTAATTGTCAATACACACAACACAACGTCCACACTAAACATCGTCACACTATGCCACTTCAAAACCACCCAAGGTGCAATACAAGCTCCCCGTCTCCTTCTTCGTCTTCAAAGAGCTTCATCATTGAGAGCAAACAGAACATCTTAGCAGTTACTGGGAGAGTTCTTATTAGACAGGCCTCCTTACCTTGTATTGGTCCCCTGCATTGAACTATTATTACCCCCATTGTATCTGGGTTAATCTGCAATGCAATTATGCTGTGAGGTACAAAGGTACCAACCCATAGCTAACAGAGGCTGGCTGACATGATAAAGGAAACCAGGGGAGTTGTGAAGCAGGGATAAATGAATATAACTGAAGCACAAAACCACATGAATAATGAATCCTTCTGTAAAGTGGGGGATTGGCTTGAGTGATAATGGAATGAATTAAGCCCAAGGGGGTGAACCTGAGAGGTTATCAGAGGTCAGACATGGTGATTATCATTTGGGTTTCATTAATAAAATATTCTACATGACATTATGATGGTTGACGAACAAGATGCCAGATGCTGTTTTAGTAAACAGTTAGTATGTTCTTTGTTAAGTTGTCTAAAATGTTTCCTTGTTTTCAATAACATATTACATATATTGAAAATATTACAGGTGTACAAGTAGTTACACTGGGTACACACTGGGTACACACTGGATAAGACTAGCCCCTGGGATATACTATATAAAACACTGGGTATACACTGGATACTACACCGAGTATACACTGGATAAGACACTGGGGATATACTGGATAACACACTGGGTATATACTGGGTATATACTGGGTATACACAGGATAAGACAATGGGTATACACTCAATAAGACCAGCCATACACTGAGAAAATAGTAAAGCTCTGCACCTTCTCCAAAAACACTGTATCAAATAACATGAAATGCACCTTAACAAATCAACAACACTCTTTTGAAAATAAAATCGGAAAAAAAACAGGATAAACATCATTTGAAACGTGCATTCCCAAAACTGCAACATATTGGATGTGGAATCCACCTGACTTGAAGTTTATGCTGACATGGCATGTGCTGTTCCTCTAATTTCCCAAGAGAACTACTTGACAATTCAGCAGTAGCCAGACGGAGATTCTTTTCATGTTGGGTTCATAACTTGGCAAATTGGTTGACATATTTGCAATACTGGAAAAGGCTTTTCCCAAAGTAATTCACTTTGCAGATAGATAGGAATGAAAGTATGGAATGAAAACAAGTGGATACCCTGCAGATATTTGAAACAGCAAACTCTGTAACATATCATGTCCGTGTACGTCATCACAGTGTGTTTGAGCTTGAGGTGTTTGAACTGGTTTTCCAGAGGCTAGCTCCTATGGTTGACCTTGGGTACGAGATCATCAATACAACAGATATTCAACTTTAGATAATCGAAAACTCACCCAATGCAAAACAACAACACTTCAGTCAATTCCTCAATTTCTTTTTTATATTAGGTCATATCTGCATGGACAAAGTAAAGTTGATTAATTTGAAGTGTATTGTGTTCCTAGGAAGATCTAAGAAGATTAAAGACTTTCAGAAGTAACGTACTTGGAAGTCTTTTGATAACCTCCTTTGATGGATCAATTTGTTGTTCATTCATAAGAAAGTGTTATGTCGGAAAAGCTTAAGATTAATGGCAGGCAGGATACAATAAAATAAGCAGACTCACAGATGAAGCACTAGACGTCCATTGTATGCTGTCAAACTGATCAATGCATCCTCTCTGGTATAAAGAGCTGATGATAACTCTTGAGATTGTAAAAAACAGATCTGAAGGGTTTGATCTCTACTCAGAAAGTCAAATGAAGTAATAAACAACACAAACATCTTTAGCTACTTTCATTGAGCTGGTACTCGGTCATTAGTCGGTAATAAGCCATTTGCGAGTTAGATTTGAATGATGTCTGGTACAATGACTTGCTTAGTCACAAGTTACCACTTATATTTGAATTCCTCAGACTAAAGAGACAGTTGCTTTGTCAAATGGTTTGGGGCAAGCTTTTGTATAGCAACCTCCAAATGGACAAAGCCTGGTACCATTGTGCCGTGCACATGCATTCAAAATTGTGTATGGGTGTTCGCTGTCTCTTATGTAACTATGCAAAAGCTTGCCCCTAATCATGTGACATAGCAACTGTCTCTTTAGACTGAGGAATTCAGATTTAAGCAGTAAGTTGTGACTAAAGCAAGTTATTGTACCAGACAATACTCAAATCTAACTCGCAAATGGCTTATTGGCTAAATGCTTAGCAACCTGAGGTCAGTAAGCCAAGGTGAATTGTCTACCTCATCATGACCCAGGTTCCAATCCCGTCTGGGTATATATGTAAAGTTTGAATGGTCACCATTCAGACCCTATTTGACCTTGTGTATTCTGACCATCATACCTGACCATTGATTAGAGGGCTAACTCAAGTTCATCACTTCAATGTATCTCCATGAAGAACACACTGTAAAATGAAAGCTGACTAATCAAAAGCTAAATCAATTGAATCCAAATAAAGTTTTATTTTGGATTTCTGAAATAACATCCACAAATATTTCTTCTACATCAAAAAATCTATTTAAACAAAATCCAGGCCTGGAAATAAATGGACGCCACGAAGGCCTGGCCTCTTTTGCCCTGGACCCTTGGTGCCCCTTCAAAAGTTTCCCATAGACTTAAAGATTTTCCATTGGGAGTGTCTTTTGCAAAATAAAAATGGTCTAACCTTCTCAAAGATGAAATTCCAGAACTGAAAAACCTGAATAGTGAACAAGACTTTTAAGCCATTTACATTTGGTGTAATCATCAGAGTATGCAGAGGGTGTAGTGTCCACACCATTTAAACACCTCAAATATCTTTCTAAATTTACCCACCCATAAATCAAGCCAGACACAATGCAGAAGACAACATCAACCCTGCCGCCCCTTCCCAACCTCCAGCCAAACAAAAGATTCAGTTAGCACCACCCACTTATAGCAAACAGCTATAAGCGGTTAATCCCTTGCTAGAATACAAACTCAATATCATGATACAATATTTTAAGTCGAATGACAAACTCCTGCAGTCAACTTGTCGTTCCCTGGTACACGTCTTTCGATGATGCAAGAATGAGATTAATAAGCTCTACTCCAACAAGAGGACCTTAGATGTGTACTCCAGCCAGAGTAGATGTATGCTTCCTCTCTATAATATCATGAACTCTGCAAACTTTAGTTTGATAAAGTCCATCATATTAAACAGCATAGCATCCGAACCCCTGCCTTCTCCCTATAGAAAACAACATATATCTTACACTTCATTCAGATCATGAAGTTAGGGGGGGGGGTGCTCCTATGAAATTCAAATTTTACCTAACAACTCTATTCTAATTTATAAAGAAGACGGAAAAAGAAGAGATTTCTCATGGAGTCACTGCAAAACTATTCTTTAGTGTTTAACCACCTAGCAAACATTTCAGCTCTGTTTATTATTTGTTAGTTCCAGTTCTTTTCTTTTTATATAAGTCAACTTTAAATATTTTGAAAGCGTTATAACCAATTTGAATTTTCATGAATGAAATGAGCTTAAAGTCTCCTTATAGGTGATTTCTATACAGCATGTCCAAACTTTTGTAAGCGTCTTTCACACCAGACAGATTTCCCATGAAACTACCTGGAAAATTTGTTTGACCTTTTCACAATTTAATCGCTAACCCTGGCAAAATCTTATATTTGCAACTTTCCCTTGGAAATAGTTACCCCTGTTTGGGTGTAGGATTAAGCAAGATGACATTATGGTTAGCACACTCAGTATTCATTTTCCCCAAGAAAATCACATCAAGTGTGAATTGACCATAGGGTGGTGGTGGGGGTTAACATTCCCCAGGAATTTCCTGGGGTTCATTCCTGGGAATTGGCTTGGTAGTGTGAAGGGGGCAACGCAGATTTTTGTAAAGGGCTTTTATGTAAACAGTTACATTGTACACTAGCTATAACCAAAACTTGATGTCTCTATTACTGATCTGTAAATTAGTTGACTGAATAAATTTCCCTTCAAAAACATAAAAAACATTAAAGGAATTCATCAAACAATTAAAAATTCTTGAACTGTCTCATTATTACACATGCTCTAGGCAAGAAAAACATGAGGTGTTTATCCTGACTACTATTGCTTCCTTTCAACACAGCTTTGTTGACCGTCTAATGCCCCAAGGATGATGGGATAGCCTCCCTATGGGGATCTGACATTGTACCCTCCATCAACAACCATTACTGTTACATTTTCGGCACAAAACAATCCAAATATTGGCGACTAACATGCCCCAGGGTTTATCCTCGGGGAAGGTAAGGTCCAATAGATGTCACCGATCAACCCCAAGGGGTTGCTTTCACACCTTGTATGGATCAGACTTTCCTGAAGACTTCAAGTTTCAGGTGCTCATATTTCATTATCAGCAGATGTAGTAACTGGATTTTTTAATCAAAGTTTTAGTATAATCTATGAAAACAATTAGGTGGAGGTATTTTTTGTAATCATAAGAATGATACTTTTGGAATTATTAGTCTCTGCAAATGAGTCCTAGAAGTGAACCCAAGAAAGTTTCAGGGCCATTAAGAAACAATTTGTGTCTGACATGAAACCATTCATCATTCTGCATAGCTTCCTACTGAAAGCCCTTTAACCTTGTCGTAATTATTCCAACATCAAAATCCTCACCACTGTCACAAGGGCTCCACTTTCTACCAAGGGTACCTTGCAGGTTGAACACTAAACCTCTCCACCAATCCTATACAAGCTGTCACTGCCTAACCGTTATTCAAATTATCACCCAGACTTCTCCTTAATATAGCAATGATGTCGTTCATAGCAACCTTGTATCAACAAAGAGAGTCACTTTTCACGGCCTTTTATTAAAAAAAAATTTCAGCTGCTCCGATGAAAAGCTTGCTCTAATTTTCCTGAGTTGAACAATACACTTTGCAAACAAAGGCTTTATTATTACATCCGAGCACTTGCCCAGGAAAAACCTACAACGAACAAAAACAATCCATTTTAAAAATCAATAGCTGCTCTGACCAACAGCATCTGACCAACCGGGCCTAAAACAACAATTGATCGCAGGTTCACAATATTCAAAAATTAGTATTTTTCCAGGGGCACAACAAACAAGGATGTGCCTCTGTTGTATTTCTACAAGCCCAGAAGCAAGCTGGTTATTGCAAAAAAACACCTGCACATGCAAGCTGCTACTTGTCTACGCCAAGTAACAATATCACAACAGAAAAAAACCCAAGTATCAAGAGAAATTGGTGCATTCTGACAAAGCTGCCTTATTCAGGCCTTGAACAATGTAATAAATGACTGAATTATCCACGCAAAAAGGCCTAATAAATTTATTTGCTAGACACACCCAGTTTTCTAACTCAAAATCTTTGTAATTTTTATTACTCATTAAGGGAAGTACTGCTGGTGGAGCCATGTACTTCAGTGGTTTAGTGCAATGGATTACAGTTCGTCTGGTGGTGTAGTTTATTGTCAGACAGACAGTTTAAATGCCAGATTAGATTGGCCAGTTATGAGGCTGAATCCTTCAAGCAATGCTCCTCTTAATTTTTCACGTTTTTCAACCCAGATGTATCACTGGGAAACTGTAAGGGCTGAGATTTGAGGTTGATTAATCCCTTTGGTCTGATTAGTTTCTTGAGGTTTGGGGGAAATGTGAAAGTTTCAGGAATGTACTAAATATGGCTAGGGACCAATGAGTAATAACATACATACCATAGCACTAGCAGTTTGGAATGTACTAAGTTTCTAATAAGGTAATTATGATTAGTCTACGTTTTTCCGTGGATTTTGTTGGCACTGAACAAAAAATTGTTTAATTAGACATTTGGTATGGACTAGACTTCATAATCATAACAATAGCCCAGGAAAAAAGTTACCAACCAAAATACCATGTAATGTGTGTGGTTTTCGGCTGGTTCCCCACTTATTTGTCCCAGTAGAAATTTGTTAGATATTTTTGCCTAAACTGTGCAATAAAACTTTGCCCTGGTGTGGGTGTGGTGAGTAGGCTGGTGAGGTAAGATGATGGTGAGTGATTGATTAGTCATTGGACGGGTGTACAACCAGACAGCTTTACCTGGCTGATTCATTAAGCAAGGTGTTTAAAATCTAATTTGGTTGATTGAACAAAAGACTTGAAGTGATAAATCATTGTAATTTAGAAATACAGACAAAAGATGAAATGATGTCAACACATCTTCAAGAGTGACGCAAATTAGCTTCCCTGATTAACCTCGCTGTGACCACATTAGAAACACCTAGCGTGTCATGACCAGCTGTTTCAAGAATTTCAACCAACAACGAAATATGATATTATTTGTTCAGTTATCAATCATCAAATATTAGAGAAATAATGACACATTCTGAGGTCAGAAGAGGACATTCCTGGCATTTAATTGGTAATCGTTGAATGCCACATTAAAAAACTACCCCCCCTTTATCCAATTATATCAATTTCCAAATAACAAATGAGGCCTAAAGTGCCAATGGATTTGTCGTTTATTCACACCAGTTGGTGTGGTCGAGTCGTTAACACAAAGGATTCTGGGTAACACCTGGTTAACTAACTACCAAGGCTAAGTAGAACCGGCCATTGAATTATACTTTAATGGTGTACATTAGCATGTCATAATACAATACAAAGGCATGTCATATTTGCAATTTAGTTCCTTTGTAACACAGAATAATGATGAGCTATGGTAAGTGGTATGTTTAGATGCTAAATTGATAAGATTAGTATTATTTTGGATTTACGCTTATACCAATAGCACTGTATACTATGTACTATCTTGGTCCTACAGAAAACAAAAATCCATAGGCTACTCGGGTAATAGGGCTGGAACAGGCCCGTGGATACAGTACTTATGGCACATTGGTGTAAGGGTAAAAACAACACAATATGCTAGATTTATCATAAAGCACTCTGCCAAACCTTATACAGGACAGCTTACTCTGTCTCAAAATTATTTTCATCCGAAGAAAAATCTACAACGTTTTAGAGGGGAGGGAGTTGAAGGGAGTGACTTTGGTCCTTAACTGTGCAAAAAGTCTGAAGTATTACCTCCTGCTCTTCAATATAATTGGTGGGAATGGGGATC
The DNA here is from genome assembly GCA_911728455.2 of Marthasterias glacialis. Taxonomy (NCBI): domain Eukaryota; kingdom Metazoa; phylum Echinodermata; class Asteroidea; order Forcipulatida; family Asteriidae; genus Marthasterias; species Marthasterias glacialis. The sequence continues at coordinate 22,108,003 of OU452219.1, read as the reverse complement.
AATCCATCCTGCTCTTGGAGGTGTTTTTGATGATGATAATAAATAAAACAAGATATTTTTACAGTACAACAGCTTCAAAGTGGAGTTTATGATGAAAATGCTGTAATCTCATGTAGGGGGTTGTGGCCGAGGGGTCAAGAGCGTCAAATTCTGATGGCGGAGTCATCAGAGTAAGGGTTTGAATCCCAGTCATGTCATTTGTGTCTTTGGGCAAGACACTTAATTGCTTCTGATCACCCAGGAGTAAATGGGTACCTGAGAGGGTAGAGCTTGTTGATGTGAATGATAAGCAACCTGTGTGCCAATTTGGCCGTCAGTGCTGCATACTCCTAAGGAGTTGAGATGCTTTCAAACAATGTTTAATAGCACCTAATAAAATGCCTTTTAGTTTTACTGTGTTATTAAAATGAAAGAACAGATCTAAAGTCAGAATTATGAATCTACAGGATTACAAGTGGATGAATAAAGGAATGTATGAATCTGCCAACCAAAAGGGCAAAAATTTCCAGGATTTGACTTGATTGAGAATTCAAGAAGCCAGATGTCTCATCTGAGACTGAATGAAAATTGGAATCTAAAACATGTTGACCAAGTCATCTATTGTAATGTAGCTAGGGAATGAAAAATGTGTCTTATTTCATATACTTATCTTATTTAATTCATATCTTGTTTCATATTTTTCTCAGCTGTATCTTGGAGGAAAAGAGCTGTCCATGGAAAAGCTCAATTTCTCTGAAAACTTCTTATTGTCCTATGAATCACTCTAAAAGTATCCACATCAATTTAACATCTGTTTCAAATGCCCAAAGGTAAATAACATGATGTAGACAGCGCCTCATCAAACCATGAATGTATATCAAAACAAATAAGAGAGGGAAAAACAAGGTGACAAGACCCTGTGGGCCTGTATGGCGTGAATTTGACCCCGTGCATGGGGTCACAAGGTCACGATAAGTCACTTACGCCATGATGTAATGACAAAGCTATGTTGATTGATAGCTACCCGCCTTCCTATTGGTTCTAAGTTTGGCAATTTAGTCCCAAAATGCGAGCATCAAAACCACTTTTGAGGTTGGGGTTAGGGTTGAAGGTTAAACGGGGTCAAGTGTATTGACCACAGCTGCTACATTCTTTTCAGTTATCTTTTCACTGCAAAACTGTTTATGACAATGTAATATCCAAAGAAACCCAAATCTAATATATACTGAACTTTCCTCAATCCATAAAGTAGAAGATAGGGCCTGCATTATTGTTACTAAAAAAACTGGTCATCGTTACAGAGTTTGCCCTTTCCTTTTTTAGTGACTGGCCAGCAGGACCAGCCTTTCACTGGCCCGCCATTTTTTTCACTACTCTGAACCAGCCAGCCAGACCATTTAGAGAGAATTTTGACAAGACATTGGGTGTTTAAACAAAGCATTTGGCCAGCAAACCAAGGAGATGGCCCCATTAAATGAAATATTTACCCTTTCCTATGAAAACACCAGCTGGTTGTTCAGAAGATTCATTATGAATGCAATCCAATCTTTCATATTATTTCAGATAATTTATAACAACTGTCTACAATTTACTTTGTAGGCCTACATCTGACAGTAAACTGCAGAAAATTTATTCCAGGGATCAAATTCCAATTACCTGTTCATTTCACACATGAGACAATGCTTTACTTTAATTACTTTGTCCATGAACGAAGGAAAGTCTCCATGCTTTGTCACTTTGGTGGACTTTTCCTGGAAACTGCTCTGAAATTGGATGTATTCACCTAAACATGGGTTTTGGGTTTCAGCCTTCAAGGCTGTAAACATCATAACTCAAGTTGTTTTTACCAAAATAGCTGTAGTGGTGATGTGAATATTGACAATAAAAAAAGCATCATTACCAAGGGAACTATTAAAACTTCTTGTTGCAAGAGTTTTGTAAAATGAGGTTAGACTAGGTGCTTGTCTACTCTCCTGGTCATCACAACCTCAAGGTTCCACTGCTTGTACTATTATTAGAGATTAATAATGGCATTTGAAGTAACCTTTCAGTCACTATAAGACTGCTCAGCTTTTTAGAGTTTTTCCTTTTAATTAACATGATACTTTTTTTTGAAAAAGAACCCTTTTTTGAAAGAGAAGTCAATTTCTGATTCAAGTAACTTCGGCAACAGCTGTGGCTGTTGTGACAATGTTGAATAACAGGTCTTTTCAGTGATTCTTCTACAGCCACAGCTGAAGCTCTCAAGTCAGATACAGCCTATGAGATGATGAGACTATGGCCATTTTCAAAACCATGACTTTGGCTTGGGCTTCAGCTCCAGTTGCCTATTTGAAGCCCTGTACTGAAAAAACACATTTTCAAAATAACTGTAGCCCAAACTGAAGCTAAGATTCCCAAAAGGGTCTAATGACCCCCCTGCACGCATGTCACACACACACGGCGGTGCCACACTCACCAATTTGGAAGTAAACAGGTTTACGTGTAAACGCTGCAAATGTGCACTACTATGTATAACTCACAGTGAAATTGACTTCCAAAATGGCACAACCAAGATTTTTGTGATGATGACGTCAGGTGAATTGGTTCAATAAATGCACGGGTACAGATCCATCCCGCTGGGCCAAATTTCATGGTGCTGCTTATCGCGGGTTTATGCGCTTACGGCTCATAGAATCACATTGTTTACAGGGCGCCGTTAGTGAAGAATTCAGTGGTAAGCAGCGCTATGAAGTTGGGCCAAGGCATCCTTCCATCTGCCTGTCTAGGTTTAGAAGGGGAGTGGGTTGGATGGTTTATGACGGGTGCTGCTTCAAGTCATGCAACAATATTTGCCTTAAGCCAAACATTTACTCCTTCTTCATAATGGATGATTTATTCACTGTATAAAGAGGTTATTAAATCTCCTATAATGTTATTTTCTGGACAGTTGCAGTGTAAATCAATACACTTCGGCATTTTACCACACTTTATAAATTTAGCAACCTGATTTGAATACAATACTTTCCATCAAGTTGTAGGAGCTAAATCTGATGTGCACAGGTCATCATGTATGTATATGACCAACATCCGATACGGCCTAAAGCTTTTATGTAAGATCTGCCAGAATGCATCCAAGCTCACGCTTAATTCAAACACTACACTCCTTTAAACCCCATGCAGTACAAACCATCTAGGGATCATAGGCTAATCCACCCCCACCCACTAATCCAACCCCCTCAACCCCTTGCCAAGACGAGTGATTATCTCACTTCACTAGTCTAACAAGTTCACAACTGTAAAACAAATCAAGCCAGACTCCCCAGGGATCAAAATATTGCAGAGAAAAACAAGTTTCTGGTGACTCATAATATTAGCAGCACCAAGGTTTTGTTGTGGCCTCACTGGGGTTGTTTTCTGAGGAGACAAGGAGATGTCTTGAGACCTTGTGTCATGTCATGTATCCTTGCTTTACATCAAGACTCATTCATTACATTCATGTTACATTCTGGTTGAGTGGAAATGTGATGTCAGTATAATTAAGAATCTGACAACTACTGGTTTAGTCCGATAATGGGATTTTGAAGATCAGTCAAGATCCTTTACTGAACATCAGGGCATTCAGGTTGGCTTCATGGTTTCTTTCCTGCCTTTCACCTCTGTGGACCCTGGTTCGAATCCCAGACCGAAGCCTTGTATGTGGATTCAGTTTTTTAGTCCCGACTGGATTGTGTGGGTTTTCCCCAGTGGCGTTTTCCCTCCCACATCTAAAACTGACATTTCTTTATCATCTTCTCTTCACAGGTATCTTCACATAGGTTACGGTGCTAGTTGCTTTTGGGGGTCCTTTGGTTGCATTACCAGGAAGAGTTAATAATTTCATAACTTCAGAATCATAGTTTGAAAAAGGACATTGTATCATTAATGATTCTGTTGATTGTCATTAATAGCCATTGGCAATTGGGTACGGAAGTCTACTGGCCACTGGCAATAGGTCGAGCAGTATAATGGATATCACTACATCTTCATGTGACATACACATTGTCCAATCAAATTGGGATTAACTGTTTTGGGGTTTCATCAGGTTTTTATTTTTTATTTTAGGGACAACTTATACATTCAAAATCACCTGCCAGTGCCACCATTTCAAGTTCATATTTCCCTTTTGAGGGGATTGTGACTTTTACATGAGAAAAGGAACTCAAAGGATCAAGTGCTTCCTAAACAAACATACCATTGTAATCTCTGTAAAAGAGGCTCAATAGGATCAGAGAGTTGTTCAACTACTCCAAACTCACAGTCTAACCAGGCATCATGCATTTTGCATGCAATAACTGACTGTTACAAACCATCAATCATACAGGTTTCCAGATGTCTGGCATAGCCTCACTGTAATGAAGACAGTCTGCAACTTCTGCAGCTGGTCATAAAATGACTGATGAGATTGGTAAAACTCAGAACAATATGAGAGGAGATTCAAAATGGATAAATTCTTGTTTAGCAAGGTCGATGAACCCCGAGGCACAACTAACTTATGCATTAAAGGATAATTCTCTGTGAAATATTAGAAAAATATCTTCATACTCCCACTGACAGACCAGAGCTTGAGATCAAAAGATTGCCAAGGTACATTAGCTTTAGTTGGATTACAAGGCTGGATCATGGATCATAGGAGCCTGCGTTCATGGTTGTACCATTCACTGAATGATTGAGGAATAAAAAAAGCTACCCAGTGTTTCACAGCGGGAGACCTATGTATGGCCACATAAACAAATATCAAACAATCATTTGTTCTTTTTCTGTAATGTGCATGGTGAGAAACTGTCAAGTCACAAGAAGAGTATTTCAACCTGTGTGTTTGAAAGAAAAAACAACCCACATATGGATACTGATATTTATTGGTTTTACCCAACACTGATGTGAGATAAGCTCTGTATTCTCGGTGCTTCCTGAGTCCAAACTACTCAGGAGGGATTTGAACCCATGACCCCCACATTCTGAAGCAGGCATCTTAACCAATGTCACCTCAGGACTACCTATTTTATTATTCTTTATCCCCAATGCAAATTAGTAATATATCAAATCAGAATATGTACTAAATAAATGATCTTGGAGGTTTCCAGTTATTTTTTTTAGCATCAAGATTGGTTCATTTAATGTTCGATATGGTTCAGAGATTAAACCCTGTACACTTTGCAAGTAGTATTGAAGAGTTAAACTCATATCATCTCATTTCATTTTGTTTCACTTATTAATTCTGGTTGTGAAGCCAAAGATTCTCAGAAAAGCAAACTAATTAATCACTTTACTAGCCAAGAACCCCATGGAGAGAAGACACGGAAGGAACAGTCAGTTTTAGATGTGGGAGGAAAACCCCAGAGAAATATGCCAGGGAAAACCCATGCAATCAGGTAGGGACTGAAAAACCCAACCCAGTGCCCCTGACGGGATTCGAACCGGGGTCCTAGAGATGGAAGGCGAGGAAAGATACCCCTACGCCAACCTGACCACCCCATCTGAACTTGTACTTTAAATTCAACCTCCTCCATGGTTCCATTCATACGAAGCAGCCATCTTGGTACTCATACAATAACATCACGACTGAAAGGTCCAAAAAGTGTGTTCCCCATTTTTGTTTTAAAAATGAGGATAGATTATTGCTAATGCCCACATGGAACGTGACATGATGGCAGCCTAATCACAGCCTGATGATGGTGTGTTTTCTCCTAACAGTTGAAAAAGCTTCATGGTTCAGAACATACAATGTAAATATTGGTGTACGGTTGAGTGTGTTAAACTAAACACATTTCCATAATTACATGTTAGTTTGTTGTCAGTGTTTACGTTGATGGATTCTCAGTCAAACTAATCGATCTCCCTTCATGGTATCACCTTGAATTCTCGATCAACTCATAAAGCAAGAAACAGAATTGTAGAAAAGAATTTCTCATTGTTAAGAAATACGTAATGGAAATGGAAGAGCTATATCATGGGAAATGCTTGTGTCCCTCTCGTTCCAAACTTAATACTGGTATGGTATAGTTTACAGTTCTTTCACTGCCTTGGTAGAGGGAAAGAGGGAAACACTTTGTGAAACTTTAACGGTCCAGGAGGGGATGAGAGAGAGGAAGGGGGTAGGGAAGCAGAAGGGAGAGTAGGTCATTTTTCTTCACTTGTTTTGTGGCTGACCACTATACATAATGGTGTCTGAACAATTATGTATATTCTGGGGTGTTTTTTCTGGATTGGCGGTTTAGGCATAAAATGGGCATACTATGAAAGACTTAGTTTTCGTTTGCACGCAATGAATGAAATTGTCTGCCATGGATTAAAAGTATTTAAAAAAAAACCACACAAACAAATGTTCATTGCTTCAATGGCAGGCACCTTTAACCCCCAAGTTTCTTTCTTAAGGTAAAGTTCAAGATCAGGCTTTGGCTTATAGGATCCCAAAGTTGTTATCCAGATGCTCAAGAAATCATGCTTACGTTGAATTTTTCTTAGAAACAACACATGTTAAAAATACTAACAAATTATAAGGCCAACCCCACTTCTGCAGAAATCCTAAACTGACTGAAGCACGCAACCACCTGCAAAGTGGTCCTCAGGGGCCACATCTTCCATGGTGTCAGGTGCAACAGGATTTAACGGAAATTGCAATCTGAGAATGTCATCAATTAATGTCAGAATACCTCTAGGGACTTCAGCAGCAATTCAGTCAAGGCAAACAAGGTCATTTTCAATTTAAACTTTAATTGCCAAAATACCAGTCAGCCTTCCTGGTAACAATGTGTCAACTCACGATAAGAAATGGGAAAAGGGGTGTGGTTGAAATTCGCTGAAACTGTGATTAAAAGTATACATATGAAATTTCAATTCATTGACTTTAGTTATTCCAATTATTACAAACTGCTCACTCCATTTCCAAATAAATATAGAAGCAGATTTGTAACTCTTCAGCAGCTCAAATCAAGAACAGATCATGAGCACAACATAATGTTTATAAACTGTGAAACAGTGCGGCTTTTTACCAGTAATAGTAAGATCATGGGTGCAGCGACCTGAGGGTATCGGGGTGTAACACCCCACCAATAATTTTTACCAGTCTGTGTTTTGAGCCTCAGTTGGCAACACTAAATCAAGTAGAACAAGGGTATCCAGACTAAACTTCAGTCATTTTGGCGACCAGAAATCATACTTTTTTCTTTCATTAAGCACCTAGATTTACAAAACATGTTTGTTGTTTTGACAATTTTTTAAACCAGTGTGGTTCTGAGCTGGGGCGTGCTAGTCTTTCTTTACATAGTTAAGAGTGGAGACTATTCGTAGTCGGCAAACTCACTTCCATACAGCCCCCCCAAGAAGGAATTGCCAGTATGCAAAATGGCTTGGTGGGATGCATGGAGTAATGAACTAGAATCAGCTCAACTTGTAGAAGAATGTTCTCTCTGATGTAATAACATAATTGGTTAAAATAAACAGGTCGTACAGACTTCAGACTTGAAGGATCTGCAGTTATCATAAAAGAGGACAACCCTTAGCATAACGACTGAGCAATGAGGAAAAAACCTCTAAGAGCTAAATGACCAACCCACCATGGGCATCATCAAGGTTGTGATCAGCAGTGTGAGTAGACTTGCTACTAAAAGTCTGCATCTCAATTGGTTTCAACTCCATACCATATCAGCCAGCCGTGATGTGATAGGTGAGGATAACAAGATAACATGATATTAAGCAAACGCTGGACAATCTCTTGGGATTTAATGAAATCCCCTTGCTAAAGTGAAATTTGATAGTCTTCAGTTTCTAATGAGACAGTCTTCTATTTGTAACAGGATAGCTTCCTTTCCCATCATGAGTTTCAATGACCTTAATTGGTTTACACATGGGCGCTGATGAATTCTATGTAATTACAGAAGGTTGTACTAGGTCATTTAATATGGAATATTAATGTGAAAGTTAAATCCAGATTGTTAGATGAAATTCTACATGTATTGGATTACATGGCAAACCTTGGTCTACGATTGGATCAAGATATAGAAGGCTCTGACACGCAACTATTTCTAAACATTTCTACCAAACTTTACCAGTGTTATTAGTTTCCCAGGCCATTACTGAGCTGATTTGTGACACACTGGTTCCCAGCATGAACAAGTCTGCCCCAACCCCCAGGCCTTGTTTACTATGGTAACGACCACAGAGCCATTGTCTCATGATTACAATGATTTGATATCAATTGATTGACAAATTGGCATGGATGTATCCTTGCTATGTCATCTCTCAGTGGTCTCAGTGTGGTGTAGAGAGAATTCTGAAGGTTACACCCGTACCCCATGGGTCTGATGATTTGTGTTGCTACTGTACAAACAATGTTAAAATAAACAAAAATTTCAAATAAGAGGAATGTCATAACCAAAGTGATGTTTTTCTCAGTATTTTTTTCTCAATACTTTTTGTTCGGGCTGGGGGGGGGGGGCTTGGGCAGAGGAAGGGGGACAGAGGCAAGGGGAGAAGGAGGGGGAGGGGAGAAGGAGGGGGAGGGGAGAGGAAGGGGGGGATTGGCAGGAGAGAAAAAGTAATACAATAAAGCTCGATAAATACATTACCTGTCTGTTTTGCAATATCAAATAAGTACAGATGTTTCATACATGATATTTTACTTTCATTTTTATGAAGCCTAGGGACCCTCAAAAGTGACTGAAGCACTGTATCATGTACTGTAGGTCTGAAGATGCCTGTGTAGAGAATGAAAATCTGAGTCGGTATTCGAACCGGGGTCCACAGAGGTGAAAGGCAGGGCAAGATATCACTAAGACAATCTGACCACCCCTCCCTCCATTCACTTCCTCATATTGAAATGAAACACAATGACATGATGAAAAGCTCCCAAACAACCTCTGTCATAAAAACATCATGTTGTAATTATCAAGAACACTTCCTTTTGTGAATTATTCACACATGGAGTACAAGGACAAGGTAAGAATCACAGTCTTTCAACTCAAGGAGGAACTACAACCCTCCCAATCCTCCCATAGAGTTGATTAAGCATCTCTGATCCAATTATATGTTTAACCCTGAGTTCCCAGGAATTTCCAGCTACCAAACCTATGGACCTTCATGCCCACATGTCAGTCTACCAGTATGACGTAATTTCATTTCAAGGAATCTTCAAATATGTTGACATAAAAACAACTGCAACAAATGACATAATAGACAGAGAATGTGTTTGCGACAGGAGAAAAACGTGTTTAGAAATGCATGAGGTTGAAAGGCTTCTTAAAATTTTATCAATGGTAGTTTTGATTTCCTTCAACAAGACGGAAATGACCGATGAATAATGAGCTAAATGAATCGTGAGAAATTTCTCTAGATGATGGTGAACTTTTACAAAAATGTCAAAGCGATTAATATTGGGATACTTCTATTCAAGAATACCAATTGCTGTGGTTAACCAGACAATGATTTCAAATAATCCCTCACTATTTATTTCACTCATGGGATCTGCTCGCTGACTTCACCTTCACGGACGTGTTCTTTGCAATTTTTCAAAGAAGTCCATATGATTTGTTCCCTCTTTGTTTGCCGACAATAGAACCACAAGGCTAACCGGAATATTCATCACGTTTTCTTGATTTGAACACTGTAACCGTAGTGACAAACAATATCTGCCCATGTCACTGTACTGGTTGTTGGATCATCGTAAAATTAGTGGTTATTTAATTGTACTTGCTAACCTTGCTAATAGATATTTAGCTGCACTATTGTCAGGAATATAGGCGGTAATGTCACTAATTGAATAGACTTCAGGAGGGTTCACTACAGACAGGAGTTGATGAAAACCTCTCGGCCGTTGAACTCCAAGAGCTTACTATTTGACTCCAGGACTGTCAGTTTCTGTGATTGCACTATCTAGGGGCATGGGAGTGACCACAGGGTTATCAATTTCACAGGTGTTGCTTATTTAAACTATGAATCAACACTAACTAAAGCAGAGTGTTTTCAGAGTGTTTAGCAGAGGAAATTTGGTTAGTTAGTGTTGCTTTTAACAAAGGATTACTCTCTCTTTTAGAGTGTTTGAAGAGTTTAGCAAAGAGATTTGGCTAGCTTGTGTTGCTTTTAACAAAGAATTCCTCTTTCTTGCAGAATGTTTTCAAAGCTTTCACGCTCATTTATTTTTGCTCATAAATTGCTTACGATCTTTTGCTGAACACACTCTTGTTATGTCCTTCTGTCGGGCACAGGGCAAATTACAACAATCAAGCTACATGATTAACCTCTTAAAGTTTGAAACTGTCCAACAAGGGACATATCCCATGGCTTTTTACCCCTCACTAAAAGAATTGTACCACCATTGAGCAAGGCTTCTGTTCATTAACGTTAGCAAATCAAGAGATATTTTTACAAAACAAATCAAAAGACAGAGTTCTAGGAATGGATGTTTGCAGCAGTCTGGGAATTGTTCATTCAGGAGGGAACCCCACTGGGTCTTTAAAAACTGGCAAGGTAAAGGATTCATGGGCTGTTTGATTTGTTATTAACATCTCAGTGGTAGACATATGCAAAGGATCATCCTTGTAGACAGTCAATATCCAGTGACCTCATGGTGACCTCAAGACAAGGTCAGTGACCCCTTCCCTGATATGTTTATCTAAGTGTAATGGTTACACACAAACACCATCTGTTATACAAGTGTATATTTACAGTGACACTCCACATGATCTTCAGTTTCCTTGTATGTCATCATGCTACAGGAAATATAAATGCAACAAACCAAAAGAAACAACAAGGATACACAATGGAAAATGAAATACAATCCTCAACATTAATATGCGATATATGAGATTTACAAAACATTGTTTTCCTCACTGCTGAGCTGAGAAATGAGCAATGCATTTCTCTGACATTGCAAAAGGTTCATTGCCAGAGGGTTCACTGCACGTTCTGTGTACAAATTAACATCAAATCTGCAGCCCAACTTCAAACCTAAACCACATTTTTACAGAATAGCAATCTGCAACCTGCATTCTGAACCCAATGCCTTGCCATACATTCACCTTATAATGAGCACAGGGTAAATGCCATCAGACTAGACATGCACCATATGGCTCCTAATATCTTACGGTTTATTAGTCAAAATGCCATAAATTCTGGGAAACCCTATCAGCATTTCAAATTTTAAAAGAGCTTTTATGCAGGTAGATACCGCAGGATGCAGGATGATACCAGTAACCGTGAAGCAATTAGGTGCTTTTATAAGAATGATTCACAGCGAGAAATAGGTCACATTGAATAGGGTCATTTCTGAATGCTTCAATGAGGTTGAAATTGTTACAACCAACCACCGGAGTACAAACGAATTCACATCTTTATAGGTCATCTAAATAGGCGAGTTTGGTTTAGATAAAGACAACTTTGGCTTAGATTATAAACAATTCCTTCTTGAGATGTGTGTAGACACTCTTAAGCTTTGACTCTCATGAAGTACCAATAGGACATGCTGGTATGTTCATTTGGTTGGCCTTTTTGCTTGGTATATTATCCATCATTTTTTTTTTACAGTGAACAAAAATAATAATAATAAAATAAAAAGAAAAATATTGCCCTCCAAAGACAATGTTACATGCAAAATTACTTTATATGTATTATGCAAAGTAGGGCCTAACTATCACTTAAACTGAGGTACCAACCCTGATTACATTTTATACATTGACGAATGAGCAATTGGCCTACTCAGTCTTCAAACACATTCATTTGACTTTTTCAGAGTTAAGCATAAAAAATAACCAGCTTAAATTTTCATGAAAGAAAAAATGTAGCAGATTTCTTTTTAGAAGAGAATTGACAGTTGTATAATGATATGTTTTTATACATGTTTATGTAATCAGGGAAGTGGTTGATTGTACAAAACTGAAATATCCCAACAAATGAGATGCAGTCTAAAAAAACCCCATGAATTTACAAAGTTTTTCTTCCTCAACATATTACTCCAGACAAAAAGCTCCAGGATTTTAGCCGCTATGTCTTTCTCCCTTTGGTGCCAAGTCAATCGTTTCAAGTCAAGACAGTCTGAAGGCAAGGAGGGATCTATATGAAAAATTCTCAAAATCAGAAAAACAGACAAATAACTGTCCTGTGTAATGCTTGATCATGGTTTCTCATGCCTAGCCAGACAATCCCAATAAAATCCCAATAAAATCCCAGTACTTCAGACAAAAATATTTTTTAATGGTACCAGTGTAAATAATATTTATAACTACATTTACACCAAAAGGAATAGGTTTGCGGTGACACCATGTGAACAACCTCTTTTGACTGTGTTACGATTTCTGAGTAGAACTGATACTCAACAGTGTTTTCTGTTCATCGTCAGGAAAAAAACATAAATCTTTATACCTTAAGCCTTTCAAACAATGACCTATTAACAGAGTATTGTTTAATTGACAGCATTTCACTCATGATAGCACTCTACATATGAGAAAGAGTAAAACATTTTACTCTCTTGCCCGAGTGGTGTCGGTTTGGTAGTGATACTCACTGTGCATCACCCTTTTTGAGTGAAATTGGAGTGAACTTTACTTTGATTCAAGTCTCAAATACCTGTCTTGAACCATAAAAAAGAGATGTCTGTCATAATGGTCTTTGCAAGAGTGGTATGGCAGACAAAACAAGTGATGTTTAACTCTTTTACATTTAGAGAGCACTGTAGGAAGGAAGCCCAGTATTTTTTATACATTTTGTTATCGACTCTGTCCATGTACCAGGAAATATATTTTTTTTTAAATATACAAGACGTGAAAGTAATGAGTCACTCATCTAATTACATACTTTAGAGATACAGTTCTGACTTTACCTAAAGTCATCAAACCTGGATCTAGGTGAAGCACCCAGCTACCCACACACCAAATAACCTTTTACCGCTGTGTGTTCATTATAAACAATAGAGATATTTCCCATAACACAGGAAGTCTGTCCATTTATCATAATGTAAATTTGGAGTGAGTTCAAACCATCAGTGATGAGAACTATTGAGCAATAAAATCATATCTGTTTTATGTCTGTCTTGAGATGCACTTTAAAGTCTTAATGTTTAAACAACAACCCCCCTCTCAGAACACAAAGAGGAATCTGGTAACCATCAGTAAAATCAGACCACCATATTCACAACTCCTTGACCCTCACCGAGGCATATCCTAATCCTCACCTTCAAGAACCTTTTATGATATCACCCAAGAGTATAAACACTTCACCTTCATCCATCTTAATGTCCATTTTACAGCAACCTAGTGATTCTGATGCAATATATCATTTTCACAGATATCTAGAATTGTTCTCTTTTCGGCCCAAACTTCTTACATAGGTTTTCCATGATTGAGTCTCTAGATGGGTAATGTGAATCTTGAGTGAGTTAAGACAGACGGAACTTTGCTTCATAAATCCCAAGAGTGCAGTTTGTCTGTGGATTTGTTGATCTTTTGGTTTGAACTAAGTTCAAGTTGATCATTGCAGGATGCCGTCTTTCCTGTTTTGGCTACAGATTGGTTTTTATGAGTTTAAATATTTTACTTTAAAAGATTCACACAAATGAAGCAAGTTGACCCAGGGTGGGTGAAATAGGTGAAGGTGAAATTGGACATTAACAAACTGAGAGACATATGGCACAGAATTAGCAGCCACCTCGTTTTCGATTGACAGAGACATATGGCACAGAATTAGCAGACACCTCGGTTTCTGATTAACAAATAATTCACCGAGGGTAAAGTTGGCATTAATCCCCCTGAGTAAACATATCCATTTCAAGTTCTCTATCTCTTGTATTTCTCTGGGGAAAAACGATGCAAAAGAATTGCATCACTGAAAAAATTGTTGAGCAAGACAAATCTTAAAACGAAGTAACACTACAATTATACATTTTAACTGACACCAGCAGTTTTGATATTTTCTTGGAAGAAGGGAGAATTGGAATGAGTTTTCTTGCGAGCACAAATTCAATACCAACCCATTCAACAAAGCAAAGCAGAACAAAAGTTCCCGTTTGGCTTCACAATGTGAAAACCTACAAAAAAATTTGCAAGTTGTCAGTGTACTTCAGATAATTTTGTTCATACCTATAGCATTAGAATAGCACGTCTGAAGGCAAACCCACAACAACAGGTTAGGTATGGCCCAGGTTCCATACTGATTCCAATAGTCTAAAAAGATGGCTGCTCATGCAAGCAAAAATGAGGTGATCTTCACCATGATAGAACCATATCAGTCTTTATAATGAAAGCAAATCGGTATTATGATGATTAATGAAATGACAATGTCCAAATTAGTAACTAAGGTGGCCAATTAGCGTGAAAAAGGTTCGAGAATCAACACGTAGATGTGACAGAGAATGATAAACATGTGTAAAGTCCATGAATGATGGCCCACTTCACAATGCAATGGGTGATAGTGTAAGCAACAACAGTCGACAACCCCCCCCCCTCCCCCAATGAAAAAATTTTGAAAATAAAACGAGTGTTAGATTCTCCTTGATACCACATCTTTAAAAAATAAACAGTAACACCAGTGCGACAAAAAAAAGCCTTTGTTCAGGAAATGATAAATAATCATACATCAAAACCAGTAGGTATTGTTTACGTAAAATTTCCAGAACAGACTTCTCCTTGTTTTTGTTTATTTGTTGAGTACTTCACTTCCTCTTTAGTACACACTGAACATGCTCTTTGCTTCGGCGAAAAGGTCAATCAAAGCTTCAATAACCTTAACTAAAATTGATGCAAAAATGCAATGAATCTTTGAAGAGATTTTCAGATAAATATTTGAGTACATTCTTATTTTTGGGGGGAGGTGGAAGAAATAATGGAAAGGTTGAGGATACAAAGAAGAGCCGCTGTCCCTCCCAGAGTGTGATAAACATTTGCTTTATCATCGATATCAAAAAGCCACCCTGGATGCTTCAATCTGCCATTAACATGTCTGTCATTATAGAATGACACAGGTCTTATGAATCTACCACTAAACCACAAGGGGCTGTGTGTGGTCCGTGATTAAAATACTCACTTTTATACTTAAGGCCCTACATGGTCATGATATCTTCACACCTTCCCGGTAAGTGTTTGTCGGTCCGTATGTAAAATTTGATGATTTATGAATCCTTCTTTTGACTTAGCTGTTTTGAAATTAAAAGTCTCTGGTCTTAACCATGGTGGATAGAACTTATCGCAACAGGTCAAATATCAAATTTCATTTAATTATGTTGTCGTTATTCTTTTTGTCTCTGCCTTGATTGTTCCGTCTCTTGTCTTTGTTTTTTCCTTGTCCGTCTGTGTGCTTATTGTATAATATTGTCTGTATAAAGGCTGTTCTCTGCGAGCCTTGGCTTACTATGAACAGCCCCATAATTTTCACTCTCTGTTGTTATTTTTTTTTTGATTATAATTAAGATTTCAACCATTAATTTATTTTGTATTCCTTGATGTACATACGGAAATGGAACGTATGGAAATAAATGTTGTATTGATTTGAATTAAGCTAACTATCGACATAAGGGAAGGGAAAGGTCACAAATTTTAACCTTTGACCTCCGGCCTCTTCTTATTTAGTAGTGTTTCATATTAATGTCTTACATTCTTTCCTGCAGGTACACAATCAACATTTTCAAACGGACATTTTCAAATCTGGGAAAATGTTAACAATTATGAAACACTAGAACAAGAAGACTTTCCAAGAAGTTCTTTTCCTCTTAGGTGTTAATCAAATTATCAACAATACTCACAAAAATAACTCACAAGACTTGTTATACCCTTTCCTGTTAGTTTCTAATACAGCTGTCCCAATCAGTTGATGCAGACACCACTATTAAAAATTGCAAGATTTATGAGCGTTTCTATATTTTTTATGGAGCCAAAAATATACAAATGAGGTCCTCTGTGTGATTTTGTTTTGACCTGTCAGGATCTTGCCAAAGGTGAAGCAGTTAAATAAACAAGTGATTAAGGAATGACAGGAGTGGTTTTGAATTTATTTATTTTCTAAAGTAATGGTCTGATAAGCAGTGTATACATGTACATCAACCTGGCCTGGTGTTCTGTTGGGTTCCTGGTCACACACAGTCATCACTTCTCATGACATTGATACAAATTGGCATCATTGTCCCATGGAAGCTGCATACCTGAGATAGAGGAAAGCATCGTTTCTGTGTTGATATTGGAGGAGATAAGACCTGTGAAAGAGAGGCTTCTATCAAAGGTCTTTTTAATTGGGTAATTGGAAGACCGTTGACAAGATCATCTTGATGAGTGAATGACAAACAAACTGTCATCATCAGGTCTGTAAGCTATGTCCATTTAAGGATATTTGAACCTTCTACTTTGGTACTTTTGTAGATTCAACACTTTGATTTTTATCATTAATAGCTTAATTATTGTGGTTTGTGGTATTCAAGGGGATGACACAACCAAAAGTGATTGGAAAGCAATAAATAAATGATTTTGAATCTTGTGGTTTACTGATTACTCATGAGATGTTGGAAAAATTGTCTACAGCCATCAAGGGGAGTGTGAAGGGGGGGGGGAAGGTAATTCCCCTTCACACTAACTATTTGTTCCTGACCAAGAGATGACTTAAGTGAGTATATTAAGCAATGTGAGTAGGGAAACCGTCTACAGCAGATGAAAATACGTTTAGTCAACATTTAAAAAGAGGGATGAACATTTAAAAAGAGGGATGAGTTGGAAATGTACATTGGAGCCATGTAGCACAATGAGAGATGTATGGATAGTTTCTATGTTGTGCCCCAAGCTTAAACAAGCAGTGGATTATCAATGGTTGAAACTTGTTCTTTTTGCTCTTCCCTTCATACCAACACTTCCTACATTGTTAGGTGTTGTGGGTGCAAACCTCGGACAAGTAGCCTGTGGACTTTCTTTTGGCAGTTTTTTTCAGTCCTGAAAACACTTGGCAACACAAAGAAAGCGTTACCAGCCAAGTGTCTAGGACTTGAAACCAACGTGACAACCAATCCAAACAGTTATTGACTTGTTACAAACATGTTTTTCCCAATTTAACTGTCCCAGTTTCTCCCGATGTTTTGATGAACCTCACAGACAAACAAGAGCATTGACCATTCAGCTGGGTAGTAAAACAAGCCCTATTTAAGCCTTATGTCTCGACAAAAACAAACACAAACACATCTGCAGTAAGAAGGGAGACTGGGACATTCATAAGGAATAAACCACTGTTGAGGCATTTATGTTGAGCTACATAAACACAGATGTGGTCCACAGAATCTAACTCTCAACATTACACCTAACTCTGTACTTTGATTTACTGTGTAATTGGGATAGTCTTATGGTGCAGGAAAACTAATCATAAATCTATCACATCCTACCACCCAAGCGCACCAAGAAAGAAAAACATGGAACATAGATGAGAACAAATAAATATTACAACCTAAAACAGTTGTAAGACTCTAATGAAAGAACGTGGCGTCCTTGTCAAAGGCAATAACACTACAACTCAACCAGGAGATTCACTTTCATTAGTCATCACTGAGTAGCATACAGCAACTTTAAGGGAAAAACTTGGATTTTGTCCTTACTGACCCAAATGACCTGATGTTATCACCAACAATAAATCTTTGTTACGCCATTTAAGGCGTCAGATTTCCCTGTGGTACAAGCACGTGGTAAAGCGGGCACCATGTCTTTAAGTGTAATTCAAATCTCAAAATGGCAGACTTTGGGAAGGCAGTATTAGCCACATGTGACATCAATGCAGAAGTCTATACTCAAACTTCATCGTTTATTCAAAACAATAATATAGTAATAAAATAGTTAGTTCCACCATGTAAAACTTTAATGAAGTACACAGGAACTAGACCGTGCACTTTGATTGATATAGCTTAAGTGGATAATTGGTCAGTAAAATTTAATAGATCAGAAGGATCGGCTGAGCCTTACATTGTGGATTGGGTTATCCTGGTCCTTGCTCTATGGGTTATCAGTCCCTACCTAATTGAAGGGGTTTTCCCTATTTGAGGTTGTCCTCCCCTAAACTTGAATATTCCTTCATCATCTTCTCTACACAGGTATCTTCATGCCTTTGAGAGTCCCTTGGTTTCATTACCAAAAAAATAAAATATCAGACTAAAAGCATCTAGTTGATGTGCCTCGATGACGTTGACTTCATCAAGTTCATCTTCAGATTAGGTGAACTCATCCCAAAGTCTAAAACTACATCCTCACATTGCTGAAGGAAGAAACAAACTGGAAAGTACATACTTGTGAACTAATAAAGAAAAAGGGATTAGACTTGGTTGTGATTGAAGCAACTTGGGACCAATTATTCCCCTTTAGGTTGAAAACTAAGACGAGACATACGGGGTAAGGCTGGCAGGCAATGTGAAGGAGACAGATACAGTAATTTGCTGTAAGCGCTGAATTCCATGGTAAGCAGCACTATGAAGTTGGGACAGGTTAGGATTTATCACTGAGAGATTTCACTGCAGATTCATAGCCGGATGAGACTCACTGTGAGACTGTACTGATACCAAGGGGGTTTAAAAGACAAGAAAGAAGGAGCAAGCACTTGTACCTTCTGAGGCAGAAGGTGATGCAGGCAGACGGGGTAACATTACACATGTTGACTGGGAATGGAGAATTAAAGCTTACAGTGCAATAGGCAGAGAAAGTCCTTGGAGTAACACTGGTAAGACAACACTTCCGATTCTAAACACACATCGAAATGCAACAAAAATAATAACAAGACCATCCCTGAACTTTAATCCAAATGCAAACATGACAAGTTTCTTCTGGAAGTAGTCATTTAGAAGTAAGCACATCCATGCTGTTTGATGATGCGCATAATTTATATGTTCCCCGTGAGTGGAAGACTCTTTTTGAAACCAGTGGAGTGAAAAATGGACTTTCAAAAGAGATGACTGTGACGGCAGACTGCTGGAGCCACTGATGTCACTACATAAATCAACCAAGAAAAATATAACCAGCTTTCACTACTACTATAGTAGTAAAAACTTCCAAGATAAATGCCAAGAAGGTTATATCTGCGTACAACAAAATGTTCCACTCATTATTGTGTGTGATATTGAATTGTAAACAAAACCTCTCAGCCTTGGAGCCAGATACAGCTAAATACAAATCTGACAGATTTTGCTGCAGTTTATGCAGGGAAAATTGATTGTCTCTGATTCGGTTCTGTTTTGTGGACTTGGGATCAATAGGAGGAGAATTGCCTGAGGTCGAGAGTTAAAATGATTAACTGAGCAAATACAAGGTGATTGGGCAACCACAATGCTATGCTAAGATTTAAAGTGTTGATGAGTCACTGTGGAGAATAACCTGAGGTGGACTCACACTTCCACAACAATGCACCCATTCTAAAAAGAAGACAGCATCTAATGGCTGGAATTGGAGTCAGTCAGGTCCGTCATTGCTCAGTCATTATGTGCATTCATTAAAGCATTATGATTAATTGTTTGGTTGGTTAGACACTTAAGATGAAATCAATGCGTGGTTGTTTAGAACACTCGAAAGAAATGAGTCACTCTGTGGATCCTGGATCAGGTGAAAAAAAGGTTGAAAAGGGTTGGCGATGGAAATTTCAAGAAATACAGATTCACCACATACTTTGTTTTCGTAAGGACAAGGCAGTTTGTCCATATGGAAAGGGCATTTCTATGAGGAAAATTTAAATTTGGAATACTTGAACATTTCAAGGACACCAAGGCAAGACCAGGGGGCATGGAGGCAATTGTCTCAATAAAGTATCTGGCCTGATAAAGGGATGTCTCACTTTTATGGTCGTATATCCTTTATACCTTGATAATAATTATGGTAATTATAATTTTAATTTAACGAGTTGTATTTTTACAGCAAAGTCCTGCTCCTGCACTACAGTGGACCACTGTCCTGGACAATTTGTATTTTCCTTTTATAAATTTTCAATAAAGTGATTTTATATTTATAATAATAAACATCCCGGTATACTTATAAAAAACTTTCAATGCAGGATATTTTATTCCAATTACTAGAACCCTAAATCTCTCTGAAATATCCTAAACAACCCAAAGGCTGCTCTACATCTGACCCTGTTACTGATATTGGCTTTCCATAAGCTCCACAAAGCCTACAGATTTCTTCAAATAACACAAAGTTTTTTTACAGAAGCCAGAGAGCTTTGTTATTGTTTTTACTTCTCAAGTTCTTGGTGTATGATTGGACAGGACATTAACCACAAGTTGACAGTAGAGGGCTGGCCCATACCTGATGGATGAGTAACCTATAGAAACCAACTGTGAAGATCAACAGACATGATTTCATCTCTTTATGGACTTGGTTTGACAACATCATGGCAACCAAAAGAATGTCACAACACTACTCTACACCTTTTATGCAGTCCAAACATTCAGTCATTTCACCTTGATCTGAGAGTTGGGTGAACATTCCCCGAACATTCCCCAAAATCAGTCAAAAGTGATGAAGTTCACAGACCTTGGTTTGGTTCTTATTCAAAGAAAAATATGTTTTAAATTACATTCCATTGTCACATTTCAAAACTACAGACACAATTTACTTTTTACTTAAGCTACAGTCAGACTTCTTCAAGTAAAAAATACATAAATTTAAGTGTCTTGGAGAAATCATCAACCTTGGTGTCATCTTATGACATGACAACATGATGAATTTAAGACAAAGTGTTCACTTTAATAGTTAATCAAATAGTTGACAAATTATGAGATTTAACTGGTGTCAAGATACTAATGGTTTCTCAATATCTTCCAATCAGCATGGACCCAGTTATAGATCCTTATAGGCGGCCATTGCCGAGGACAAACAATGGAAATACGCAGGTGTGTACGCGCCACTAACAACTCTCAGTGAATGATATGTTTTTCCTTTGACATCAGTGAGGGCGCTGTTTGAGCTGGTGATGTCATATGCAAAGGGGTCTAAAAGACAAAATAACACGACTGCTAAATTCAATGCAACGTGTCAAACTCAAATCCTATGACTGGGTAACCACAGAGCATGGCATATCAATTTAGGCTGCATCTGATTGGTGGATGCGGCTTTGGCTGTTGCTAAGGGTGTTGCTATGAGCCTCCTATGCTTCAATGCATGTTAATGCAGCGATCAAGCTGCAGCTGCTAATTCAAACTCGCCTCACACTTGCTTGTTTTGATTGATTGACCTGGGCTTGCAGGGTAAGCATGGGGTCTTTACTTGAAAATAATCCATATAATTATATCTGTTTTTATACACACACACACACACACACAATTCCCTGAAATAGGAATTGTTACTTCCATCAGAGAGGCTTAAGTTTGCTCTTAGTCTATGGGACAATGAATTGTCATAGAGGTGGTTTGTGTTATATTATAAGAATAGGAGTGTGGACGTTCTAATTAACATACAACTGGAACAGTTGAGCTGTAATAATAACGGTGCTAATCCAAGGGGTAGGTTGAATAAATACACAAAGTATGTGTAACTGTAAAATCAATCAATATGGAGTGTCTGAGCCCCAGTCAGCTACAACAAGTTGCAGGTAGCTGAGTTCCCTAGCCAAACAACACCCTTCTTGTACTTTCAATGCTCTTTACTGAATTTATCAATTTGATAAATATTCTGTTACACTCCTACAGCAAACAAAAATATTGAGAATAACCCTACAATAATGTCTTGCAGAGTTAAAACTTCTTTGGCTTAGGCTACTTGCTTCAGGGAGACTTCCAATACTGTTTCACCAACATCATTCTGGATGGAAATATAGAATCATATGCTTTTACAGGGTGCCGTAAGCATGGAATTCTGCGGTAAGCAGAACCATTAAGTTGAGCCCGTTACATGCTCTATTAAATTCTCTTCTGGTACTTCTGAACCATTGTGATGTTTAAACCTTATGGGAACTTGACTGAGGAGCTTGAATTGTTGACAGCATCCATCATGTCGATATCATATCATGTGATTGATCATTACATGTTTACTGTTCAACCCTAAGAAATCCAAAACAAATGTTTAGTTCTGAACTTGGTTTTGTGTCAGGTAAGAGATGGGCTAACCATATGGGTGTGCAAGATTTTGACATTGGAAAAGCTGTGTTTGATTCTAATGTGTTGGAACATATGGCGTTTGGCAATGAGATGTACTGAAGCATGGAGTAACAAAATATCAAAGAATCTCTTTGTATACAAACATCAAAGGGCACCGTTAACACCCACTCAAAAGAGAAAAAGGTAACGCATGAGTGGCGTGTATACAAACTTGGAGTAACAACTTTCTTTGGCGCACTTTCCCCAGTTAAGTTGGCGTCTGAAGCAATGAGTCAAAATGACGGCAATGAATTTCATGGAAGTCTGGGTGACAAATTCTGACTGTCTTAGTGTGGCAATTAAACTCAAGCTAATCACAACATTGACCTGTTTGGTTTCCTTTCAAGGAAACAAATGAACTACATGTATTTGTAATTTACTATATCACAACATGTTAAGGTCTTTGGATCAAGAAGGAAACAATCATTCAAATGGTATCCATTTATTACTTCATCATCCTGATGGAAACTTCCCTTGAAATACTTTTGCTTGAAATGATGTAGTTTTTGAGAAATGAGTAAAACAATTAGTTTTGATCTCGGGAATCCAAAACCCTATGTTTGAAAACAGTGAAAACATGTAACAGTGTTTTCACTAGTTTTTACTTGTGACTCAGATGACCAAATGAGCTTAAACTTTCACAGGTTGATACTTAGGTCACATAAAGTGTGGATACTGGTCTTTGACAATTACCAAAGTTTTCCAGGTGCTTCAAGGGAGGTGTAGACCTACAGAAAAATTATACGGCTTTAATATAAAACTGTGACTACAAACAAATGTGAATAGAGTTAAGTTCAATTTAAATAATGTGCAGGAAGTCTTACATGATTAAAGTAATCCCTACATCTGTCATTTTGACAACCATAAAAATTCCAATATTTGTACATCAGAAATACCTTTATTGTTTGAATCCTTCTATATATTTTTCCTTACTTATCACCTCAACGTTTTGCTTTATTATGCTTAAGCTGTCTTCCGTAACGTGGGTAATCTCTGCCCAAATTTAAAAGGAAACTTATAGAGCCAAAAATAAAGCCTTGGGCATGAGAGTTAAGGTTTTGAATGGAATGAAATTCTTGTGGATATTTGGCACTTTTGGGGATTATTTAGGGTCAGGAGTCGTTAAATGATATAATGGTTTAGGGGTAGTGCATGGGTTGGATACCGAGGGTATGGATAGTGCCTGGGGGTTCAAAGCTTGCATCGTTTTTCTTGAATCTATCAGACAGACCTGATGGATTCATTGGTATTTTATAGAGTCTATTTGGCTTAAAATTGATCTGAGGAATGGTAGATTTATGGAGTATTGAAAGCAGAAGTTATGATACAGTGAGGTTAAATCACGGGTAATGAAAATGCCTTCCTGTGATGGATACAAATTCACCCTGATTATTGGATGTAATCAGGCACTATGGCCATGTCACACAAGGCAATTTACAGGCAACCAGTTCCAGGCAATCTCCAAGAAGGTGAAACACTCACATCTCAGTTTTCTCATTACATTTTCTTGGGATAGTAAGACAATGTTAAAAAAGTCCCTTGTACCACTGAAGGGTTCCTGTTTGATGCTGTACAGTTGGTTGCCTCTAAGTTGCTTTTACAAATTGCCTGGTGTGACAAGACCTTTTTAAGCATTCCTTTGAGTGCCTAAAGTGGAATTATTTATAAGACAAGTCACAACATCAAACACAAATTGGGTTTCTACTTTTCTAGTAAATAATGACTTGGTTTGAAAGGAAAACTCAAAACTTATTCTTGCATGTTTTTAGTCACATTCTGCTCTTAATTTGTCCATAAAAATCAACAAATTTTGTCTTGTCCTTTCTTGCAAAAAGAAATTTGATATATTGCTTAATCACAACTGTACAAGTTTGCAGTTTGAAGTTTGCGGTTTGATTGATCTTTTTATCGCAAGAAAAGTAAATAAAAGGTGGGATTTATCACTTGGTTTGAACGACTGGAAAACAACAAACAAGCAATCAGGAACACCTCTTAGGTATAGAATTGGACTTACTTATCAGCCTTTAAGCCGGACAGGGGGTAGGATAGTCAATAACAGGACCAAAGTCAAGTTGGTAATTACACATCAAGTACTTATATTTTGTGTAGTATTTCAATTGTTATGACACTCAATAAAGGCTTGGGTGTCTGGAATAGCGTGCCCATTAGAGATGATTGTTATTAGCACCATATGAATAAGTGTGATTTGTGGCCTGAATGATGATGTCGATGATTGTTTCTAAACATAGAAACTTACATCACCCTAATGAGAGCGGATCTGATCACGTGGTTTAAACACAAGCATGATGGCATGCAGTAATTACATGTACACTTTGTTGACGGAAGTTATTTTAATGCATAAAATGACATTTTGAAATCTTTTTTTTTTTATGTTTGAGTTCAAACAGATATTTTAAAGTTATACTAAATTCAAACTTTTGTTTGACTCAGAATTTTGCAGTCTAGTGAGGTTTGCGGAGACACCATGTACATAAAAATCTCTTTGAGTTGTGATGGTTCTGAAAAGAACTGGTGGTATGACAACTCGACATTTCGATCAGTATGCTCTGATCCTCTTTAGGGCAATGCTGGACTCTGTTGCTGTGTGCTGCTTAGTCTTGGCGACATCAGGTTGGAGATGATCAGAGCATACTGATCAAAACATCAAGTTGTTAAACCAACGGTTCTTTTCAAAACCACCACAACTCACAGAGAGAGTTTTATGTACATGGTGTCTCCGAGCAAACCTCATTAAATTGTATTCCCACCGTGCAAAGAAGTTTCAAATCTTACTTAAAATTTTGCAGGGATTACTTTCATGACATTGAGGAGTGGCAGATGATGAAATTATTAGCGTTATCAATATGTCCGGTGTCAGCCATAGATCATTCCTGCTTAGCGATAGACTCAGACCGACTTGAGAGATTTATTAGAATGTGTATGATACTATGACCCTGTTGTGTTATCAGCTGTAGGGCAGCAGTAGCCGCTAGCTAGACCTGGGCTACTTTTTATCCCAGTGAACTTTAGCAGGGTTGAAACCTATCCATCATCAATTGAGCCGACTCCTGGGTGCTCAGACTGCAATGGCCGACCGTTCTCTGCTAAGATCCTGATATGTTTGTGTAATCTTTGATAAATGATCTTTGAAACCTGGAAGTTTGAACTTAACTGTATCAAACCAAAAGCAGTTCTAAACACAACACTGCAAAAGACTCACACGTAACACTCTTAATCCTGCTACATGCAAAAATGCAGCAGTAACACCAATGATAAGGATCTCTTTTGTTACACCTATCCAAAACTTTGTTGATTGAAAATCTTTCTGAAAAATTGATTGATGTTTGGGGTAATGTTTGGCAAATCTACCGAATTGTCAGTATGGTTCACTGTGAATCAGAACCCTGTACCTTTATTCAATGTTCACAACCTTGATTATGATCTCACAAATCAATGATCTCCATCAGTTAAATCAACTCACAGCCTAACTTGCAATGCAGAATGAGATGACCAGCCAAACTACCAAGAGATGTATTTTTTTATGGCTGGTTCTCTGCTAATGTCTGCTAAGCTAATAAACTTATTAACAAGCTTTTTGCTTCATAAAATTGGGCCAATGAACGTATAGATTACCTAAAACATTCAGACGATTTATACACCAAGTTGAAGCCATCCCAGAAATAAATGTTTGTAGCAAATTGTTGACAAACTGTTTAATCAGAGAACATGTATCTCAATGGTTGGATGAATTAGTTTTGTTCATCAGTCACACTTTTCCAATTAGAAAAGCTGGATTCCTTTCTTTTAATGGCCGTGATAAACGGTGTAAGGGCAAAACAAAAATAATATTCATCCCTAATGCAATGATTACATATTAAAAGTGTTGTGGTATACCTGCTGCTAATATAAAGGATTCAAACTAGCCTCTTGTCAATGGGCAAGCTCGGTGGTCTAGTGGTGAGACAGCTGCTCTAGAATGGCACTAGGTTGTTGGTTCAAACCCCACCCAAGTAGCCTGCCTGTGGGTTTTTCTGCATTGGACTCAGGAAAGAACTGAGCATACAGTGTTGATCACAATCAGTAAAGGATTAAAACAAAGATAAAATATATTCCTATCTATTAGGCCAACCCATAATGTAACAGACATGTAATTACCACAAAAATGAGGAAACAAACATTTGTAAAGAGTTTTTCAATTTTCAATGGCACAAAAATCCATGAAAAAAGAAGAAATCAGATGATAAAGTTGAAGTAAACAACATCAATCTTTCTTCAAAACCTTTTTGACGACAATGAATGTTGGACTTTATTTTGATTAGGTAAGAAACCTTATTGTCACATACACAACCTTGTTAAAGTTCTTTATGATCTTGCCCTTGCCATGTGTTGTAAAGCCCGAAACAGAAAGTACATTGAAACAAGTCGGTGTTGATTTTCACACTACAGTCTTGATATCCTGGTAAGCTGGACAGCTGATATCCCATAATATGTTTACCCACTCAGCATTACGCCATTGTAAGCAACCAAATAACATCCGTATTTGACAATATGAAACCTTGAGTTTTTTCCCAAGTTGGCACTGTAATCCACAGGAAGTAAAGGAAGTTTCTGGTGAGTGTTAACACCAACGCTGTGGAGAGATATCCCCTACCTTATGGAGTCTTTAGACAAAACGAACAGCAAGGAACAATGTGTCTCCTGAGAGAAATTCTAAAGAGAGAGATGCTCCACAAGGAATTTTGTGTATTAAGTATATGGGAGGATGTTAAGAACAAGGACAAACGAAACAACAAAAGAACTCTCCACAGGGATGCAAAAAATAACTTCTGTGTGTATGAACTTATGTTCGATAACTTTTTGTGTGTTAACTTTCAGTTAGTTTTCGGGTGAACAAAGAAAAATTTACAAGAACAGGATTTGGAACCGCGACCTCTGGATTAACATGCCGGCGCTCTACCAACAGCCCTATGGGGGTAGATAGCTCAGTTGGTAGAGCGCCAGTACATTGATCGGGAGGTCGCAGGTTCAAATCCTGTTCTAGTCATTTTTTCTTTGTTCATCTGAAAATTTGATTAAGTTTACCCCATCAGGTTCCATTATGGTTTATTACTTGATCTCTAAGTTCAGTTACAATGTTAACTTAATACTGTGTACCTACGATAAACCTAGAGTTATCTCACCCGACCAGAAAGGACTACTATCCTTTCTCTCTTTTCTCTCTGTCTCACCTAACCCTAAAACTAAGCTGGGGTAACCATTTCCTTGGAGGGAAAAAAGGTACTTCTTGGGATTTTCCTGGGATTTTCCGGGGTTGGCAGTTCAAGATTAGAAAGCCAACCAAATTAAAAAAAATAAATAAAAATCCCCTTGAGGGTTTTTTGCATCATAGATTACAGGAAAACACAACATTGATCTTCATCTAACTGTCTCTGACAAGCAGGATACTGTCATCACAAAAGCTTTCATTTTTAAAAAATGACTCTAAGATTTCAAAGGAAACAGAAACCAAAAACAGCCTGCAATTTTAAAAGATAAATTTACCCTAATAAAGCCTTTTTAATAATGCCGTCAGGGAAACTCTATATTTGAGGTTTGCTACATTTCTCATTAGTGGTTTGTTTGCTTCAAAATGTCCTTGTTTGAAAAATCAACTAATTGTAGATGTTTGCTTCATATCTCCTTGATAAAAATAGTTTACTTCTTTATATTTGCAAAAAAAAAAGCATTGTAATGATATCCACATTCTTTGAGTTTCAATGAAAAATTTAAAAGAGATTAAAACAGATATGTTGATGACCAAGACAGGTATATAAATACGATGTTCCAATAACAAAAACATATTGTGTAAAAAAACATCTCAACAACAAGACAAGTACCCGTATAGCAAGACAGTAAAACAAGCACGGGTTTCAAGATTAGTCATAAGTCAACAACAAAGATTTAACATCAATGACGACTTTCACACCGGAGTACAACATGAACATTGGATAAGGCAAACACAGATGAAACATGCCTGGAGATAAAATACATTTCAGTCTTCCTACTTCCTAACTGACCCGAAACCAACCCAATTTAGTGCTTGACTCTTAGCAGTCATCAGGATTTTTGAAAACCACAGCTTCAGTTCCACCATATAATAGGATCTTCACCATAAGTGCCTGATAAACAAATTACTTTTTGAGACATAGATAGAGTGAAGCCAAAGTTGAAGTCATGGCTGAGTTTATGAAATCCTCCTCAGATATCCATTAAAACACCTACAACAAAAGATTCCCTTGGTTATATTGGTACATCTTTCAGGTGATTTCACTCTTGAGTTTCTATTAGACTAGTTTTTATGGGATGGGTTATTGCCTCGAAAACCCCCTGACTTATGCAGTAAATATTTCACAGTATAAATAGTGCATTAGTTCCAGAGGGACCATGTAGCTCATACCCGATAGCTCATACCCCACACATTTAAACCCTTATGTTTTATAGTTGTTATAATGTTTATCCATAGACATCTTCTTGGGTAAAGGGTCTTATCAAAGATCATCTAAAATGATGCAGAAATTGTAAAAGCTCTGTATTTACTCAAATCTTATGGGGTAAACCATGCAATAAACTCTTTTGAAAAAAGTGGTGGCTCTGAAATGAACTGTTGCTCGTTAGATTTGTTCTCAACATTTTTAACCAGTGTACTCCCACCATCATCAGTTCTGTAGCTCTTAGTCTGCAGAAAATCCACCAAACAGTGAAAACATCAGCTTTCAAAAGTTGTAAATCATCGATTTGTTGAATCAGTAACATAATAGGCCTATCAGTATGCATGAAATCTGAGTCATTGAGGTTGTCTAATAACCAGGCCTTCCAGGTGCATTGCCGTTTACAGTTCTACCCCACCTGTTTCCCATGACAACCCCCAGACTGTCCTAGGAAAAACCCCTGGTGTGTTTTGACGCAGTCTGTAGTCTCACCCGACAATGCTGATTTTAAAATTCTGCACTTTTGGGACAAAAAGCAATAACAAGCCAAGCCCTGTAGTCTCCCCACTGCAGGCCTACCCCACCTGTTATAGAGAAATGTCACTTGCTGCGTGATGACGTGAGGTTGCATGGAAGGGGCTCATAGGTTAAGGGGATAATTCTTGTTGTCAGGATACAAGAGAAAGAACTAGAACAAGTCTGTTTTATCTACAGGACCCCAATGTGGTTTTGTCCTTGTGTAAGAAATTGACAGTAACCTTGAGTTATTAGGAGATATTTTGAATAGAAATGAACTTCCTGCTGGGATTGCGGCTCTAGGCTAGGGGATTTTATCATGTGACAGCTGGGATGTGAAAATTCCCCCTCGGAGGTAAACGACGTCAATGTGTACATTCTTACATTCATGTTCTTATTGACGTAAACATCCTACCAGATGCTGAAAGTGACAATGTGGAAGTAGATCGGTGGGAAAATGGGAACCAGTTGAACCCAGAGTGGAAATGGGTGGAGCCAATATTGAAAGGGGTTTAGAAAATGAATTGTGGTTGGAATACTGAGTGAGTGTCATACTAGGGATGGGCAAAGTGGTGGGAAAATTGAATATGAGAAATGCTGAAATGAACTATTCCAACATGCTGAAAAATCATTGCATGAGTAACACCCAGTCTGAACTCAAGAGATACAGAGGGGGTGGAACGAGAAATACCCTTTTAGCGATGTCAATGTAAGATCAGATGTCCAACCAAAGATCGCATCACTTAAACAAATAAAAGGTAAAACCAGCGCTGTAATAAGACACTTGCATGAAAATTCAATTACTGAGACATAGAGACAAGGAGACTTGATGAAAGGGAAATATGAAACTGTACAATGTGCAGGAGGAAGAAGACCAAATTAACGTTTAATGTTTCAAAGTTATTAGTTTCCATGCAGCATTTAGAAAATCTCAGTAACGTTTCACGTAAACATTATTATCAGGTATCCACAGTTAATATCAAATATTGGTGAGGTAACAGACACACTTGAAGTCATCAAGGGTTTTGGAAAAATCAAATGTGAACCTAACGTCTGCCTTCAGAGAATGTATTCAGTATTGATTATACCTTTATTGGATTGCATACATGAATGCACGCCTACAACCGCGCACGCAGGCACACAACAACAACAATCCTCCAGTGGCAAATTAAAGCAAACAGGTCTCCAAATTCAAACTAAACATGAGTGGATTTCTGTCCACTTAGAGAAGGAATTCCGAAGATCTTTCAGGTGTCAATGCACCTGTTGTAACTAAATTGCTAGCAGTGGGCGACCTCTAATTTCATCCATGGTCCATTCTTAAACACATCTCCACTAAGACCTCCTCAGTGTCCATCCTCTTTATTAAGACATCTCCCTGGACCTCCTCTGTGTCCATTTTCGGTATTAAGCCATCTTCACTGGACCTCCTCAGTAAACCATCTTCAGAATTAAGTAATCTCAACAAGACCTCCTCAGTGTTAAATTTCTATTTCCGAACAAAGCTTCTTCAATGCCACAAGGTCTCTTCTCAACCAAGGTCAGATTTCTTATTAAACTGGCTAGTTAGTAGAGAAACTTGCTGGGGGATGCAAAATGGTTTTGTTTTCCAGAAACTTACTTCAGGCCCAATACTTCAATCTTGTCCAAGCAAAGCAATTTTTCCTTAGTAGAGGGCACCTTTGTGAGGGAAGTAATAATTGTATGAAAATGTTTCAAAGGGCTCCAAGGCAATGACTTTTATAGGGGCGTTGAGGCCATTGCCTCCTTGAAGTGTCGGGCCTGCTGGTTACCTCCTAAAATACCATGAGATGTACACTGTTTGTAACTGGTTCTCTTGCTAGTTGTGCTCAGCCGATGTTTTTTGTTGAGCAACAATTTCTGCTTAACAGTTAATTTTATGTCATTGCAAACTTGACATCATTGACAGAAGTAATTTGACTGCATCGATATATGCCAGGCTTTTTAAGCACAAGTATGCATAGAGGATGCCATAATAGGTCTAAGACCAATTAACGTATCCCAAACATCAACCATATGTGACTGGCTCTGGCAAAAACCTCAAATTTGA
This sequence comes from Marthasterias glacialis, assembly GCA_911728455.2. NCBI lineage: Eukaryota > Metazoa > Echinodermata > Asteroidea > Forcipulatida > Asteriidae > Marthasterias > Marthasterias glacialis. The sequence goes on along the minus strand of OU452219.1, from coordinate 22,076,892 downwards.
CTCGATTTTCAAATATGAGATGTCAGTACTTGATCATGAAAGTTAACAATGTTGCCAACAACATTTTTGAATTATCTTTTTCCATCAGAATCTAGAGGTATTTTTTTATATGGTAACACGAGCATCTCAAATTGGTCCCTGGGGTGATTCTTTGACCTGTTCATGGCTGAATGCGTTTATTCCGGTTTCGCCAGAATAGATCTCAAATATTCCAAACAGAACAGCACAATTTATTTGAGGGTTGTCCCTTCTTTCTTTTTTAACTCTTAGGTACAATGTAAAACACATTAAAACTAAAAAGTGCATAACTATGCCTGCTCATGAAAATGACCCACAACAAAATCCCTTCAGTTTTGTTCTCATCAATTAGTTTGCTGAATCCAATTCATTACCTAAGTCATATATCCCTTGCCCAGAAAAGGACTTGAAGTTTACCAATTACTTGCAGGGGTTATTGAGGGTAAGAACAAGAAATAAACAAACAAACAAACCAGAAGGCTGATGCTGTTTCTTCATCTGACTGGTCTTCACTTCAGACCAAGATTGTGGCACACAAACTCCAGCATGAAGAGTGAATGGGATTGGTTTGAGGCTAGGATAAGGGTAAGACGGAAGGTGATAGGGTGACTGATTAGGATAATATAGGATATACACCTCCATCAAAAGACTACAATATATCCTAAAAGTCACTGAGAAGTCAACCCTAAGGTGTGTTGTTCTTTCTCCAAAGCTCCAAAAGGAAAACTTCAAAGGATTCTTTCCTCCTATGAATGGATTATTGTATTCTTAATTCTAACAACAATCAAAAGCAGCCAGAAAAATTTCTGGGCTTGGATTCCATGAAGCGAAGCTTAGGAAAGTAAAAAAGAAATGTCAATGGGTCAGTAAAATGAGTCCATACTATGATAGGCTCACTTTAATCCCTTTTCTGTACGAGTATGGTGATGCCATAGCCTTCTTGAAATTGTAGTTTTATGTATCGTCGTGCACTTCGTGCAGGCTGCCTGCAGTAATGTTAGAACTACTAAAACACATCGTGCTGAAATTACTTTTGATTTTTCATCAAATTGCAGATAGGGTAAAGCATCTGCAATAGTTACAAATACATGAATCCTAAACATCAAATTTTTTGTCTAACCTAAAAATAGTTTATGAAAAGACCTTATAAGTAATTGGTTTTAGTTATTGGTAGCTTTACAATATAAGTTCATAACTTGGAAATAATTAAATTGACATGATAGGTATTGGGGTTGGTAATGATTGATGTATTTAGTTGTTCCATTCTGCACTACATGTCCACCTGAATAAAATAAAGCCAGCGTAACCTTGATCCCTAAAATCTAACTGGGTTCATCATGGGTCCACGTTACTGTAGGAATTAAAGCAAGGGAGTAGTGGGTCCAAGCCTTCCTCCATGGTCCAAGTAAAGCCATTCATATACAGACATGGACATTAAACAAAAGCTAACACCCCTTCAAATACGTCATTCAGTTGTTACCGGGTGGTTATGGTGTCAGTAGTCTAGTGTCAGGCAATTGCTATGTAACCAGTCATCCAAATCACTCCCAATTGTGACTTTGAGATAAAAGGAAACCGCTGGATGGTTGAACCCCGAGCCTGGGTGGGCCTGCGGCGTGAGAAAAACAAACAGTGTTTATTTAACACAATCCACTGCTGCACACTGCGAAGAGGATGGCAGACTTTTGGTGCCACTTTCAAAAAGTTAACCTCGTTGATTTACTCTACGTACTTTCTATGAATCTTGCTGTATGTATTTTTCTCTGCTTCAATTCATATTTTTGACAGTTGACGGGGACATGGTATGGTCCACTGCTCAATTTTTAACAAGTGGTTTACATTTTGGCGACTGGACTTGTGTGATGTGCCAAAGGCGGAAGGAAATGTGTGAAACTGTCAACTAAGAATTGGGAGGTTGGTCTCCCAATCAACAATCCGATCTTGAAAGATATCTTAATCGGTAGAGTGCACTTAACAATCAGCCACTGTGCTCCTGTAACTCAATTCATGGGCTTCCTACACATACTACCACTTAAGAGTTTCAAATGGGAAACCTTGTCAACAAGCTTAGTTTGGAAGAGCTTTTCTTCCATGTGGGTCTGTTCATTAAAACTGTCCCTGTCATTCGTAGATTGCTAACAACCATATAGAAGGTTTATAGCAAGTGTAAAGGGAGTATGACTTCGCCCACAGAAAGCCTTACCTTACCTCAACTACAATTCCTTGAACTTCAAGGGGTGTTGTTACAAATGAACAGGATTATAACTGTCCTAATCCTTGCTCAACTTCAATTCACAGAATACGTACTTTTGATAATCCTATTGCCGGGGTCATGGGTTTGGAGAGTTCAGCTAGTTCAGAGAGGACAAAGGGGTTGATTGCTTTATGGCTCCTAACTACACCGATCTTTCCCCACAACCAAACCAAGCCAGTCTTTCATGACTCCACGTCAAGGTTGTTAGTTTGGCATTGTTTGTGCTAATTGTCTGATCAAGTTGACGCAAATCATCTCTGACTGATCGTAAACAACTGTCTGACTGGAATTATTTACACAAACAGGACATGACATCATCATGATGACATCATTGATTAATATTACTAAAAATCACAACTGGTTTATATTGCTAGTATACAAATCAAAAAGACTTATCTAGATCCCAAAAAACTATTGATAAAAAGTACAAAGATTCTGCCAAATGAAAGCCTTCATGGAATTGAGCTCAGGTAAATGACTTCAGGTGTCATAATTGATATAACGTCTAATAAAACAAAAGCAAACAGGTGTGCATGGGGCAGGCAGTACAATGTGCCACATTTATGGCGCTGTACTTTGTTACATTCCTTCTACAGTAACATGAAGACATATATCATAGACATAGGTATAATCTGACTGAGGAAAATGGATGTTAAAGTCATGTCTGTATCGAAGGCTTCAACAGCGGCTATGGCTTGATTGCTGAAAAGTACTATCCTTCGACATTGCCGCTGCAGCCAACGTCAAGCTGTAGCCATGGTCATTTGATTCAGATGAGGCCTTTTAAGTCTAAACACATGTTTAATCCACAAGTATCACCACAAGTATCACCATAAAAGAAATACATGACAATGATTTCAAAACAATTTACTAAAAGTTGGCCTGAATACACTTTATGAGTATCCCTTTGCTATCCACAGTACCCTGAATTCAGTCATCTTGCCTTCCATACAAATGGAATGTATCTACTTGGTGTGAATTTCTATGTTTTACACAAAAGTTGTACAAGTTTTAAAACATTGTTACCAATAGACGTATATTGACATTTGGTTTACAGTAAATGAAGAAATAAAGAAAACAAAGAAATAAAGACGAAGACAGGAAATTAGAAAGGGAAAAGACCACAGTACGAGATATCTCAGCAGCAGATTAAATGGAACTGGGCTGGACACATTTCCTGTAAAACAGATGATACCTTGAGTACAAAAATAATATACTGGACACCACTTGAGAGAAATAGGAATAAGGGACGCCAGTGAAAGAGATGGAGAGATGAGCCACAACAGTAACGGAGCAATGTAATTTGGTACAATCTAGCTAGAAATAGAGACGTTTTGCCACATCTTGCTGAGACCTTCCCATCTTTTAGAGGATTGACATCGGCTGAAACACAAATAAAGATGTCTAGAGTTACTGCAGTGAATGAATGCATACAACTACAGATTAATACACTGCAGAGGTCTACCAGTGAAGCATCTCTAGTAGCAATTCATGCTCATTACCCTCAATGAACCAAATCTGTAAGAAAGGACATCTTTTGTTGAATAATCCCAGCAAGGGGTCGCAGTGAACTCCCATAAAGTACACCTTGATTGTTAGTAATCAGTCATAGGTATCCAGTACGGTTGTAGGTTACCATCTGACTGTAATTACAGATGTTGGTGAATGGCTCAACATAGACTACAATCCTCATTCTAACAACATCTTTAGTGTCATTCAAGTTCAAGCAACATGGTAAATTAGGCTGAGAGACAATGATGACCCAACGAACTGGAACTCAAGGATGACGATGAGGTTGATGGATGGTTTGACATTTGACAGTGGGGAGGAAGGGACAGGGGATTCTTTAGACTGGGCAGGAATACATGGAATCTTCCTTATGACCTCCAAAATGACCGACATAAGACCCCACCCAAAATGACCCAAGTATGACCTCCATTATTACCTACACACAACCTCCAACATCACCTACATAATAATTCCCAAAATATAATGACCTACATCTACCCTCCAAGATGTCCTACATCTACCCTCCAAAATGAAGGGGATGGAGGTGCACGAGTACAACCTACACACAATATTCATACACTGCATATCCCTAGCCTACAGGTCTGTTGCATTTTGGCTTGTTTATTAGTTATACATGTAGCTTTGATCCAGTTGAAAATGGAGAAAATCAAGCTGTAATATTTTAAAGACAAAGCACAGGATTGGTAATTATCAAAAAAATATCTGAAGTTCACTGATCTAAAGTTTATACTAGTACCAATCTGCCAGAGAAATATTTCTATCTGAAATACTTCCACAGTCAAGAATATAGCATTTGAAGACCCCACAAAACACCATGGCTCACTTTAAAATTATTGGAAACTAGAGGATGGGAATTAATTTTGATCTTCCAAATACACAAATTGATATACTTTCCCTTTAACAGACATTATAAATGAAAAAGAGGTTTTTTCAATTACTTTAAAACAATTTGATCTTTAATTTAATCTTAAATAAATAAATCAATCAATTAATCAATAGACTTTCAATCACAACATTTTCATGACCAAACAACACTTTTCACATAAAATCACTTTCCTGAAAAGTCAATTTCAGAAAGCAAAAGGTGTAACAATACAAAATGGGTTGACAAATCGATGCCATAGGGGAAACTTTGTAAACGACCTGCACACAAATGATAGGTGTAGGAGATATCATCTTTCAAATGAACTGTTTGTTGTTTTTGTAATAAAAAAATAAATAAACAAATAGAAACCAATGACTCCTACCACTTTAAATTTGAACTTGGTATTAGCATGATGCAATCACAATGAAAACTGCAAAACTACCTTGTAGCCAGAGGGCTATTTCTAACCTAGAAAGTGTGGTAATTCTTAACACAGATTATGCCAAACAAGAAACAGAAATAGAACTTGGTCAAATCCCCCTCGGAGCTAGACATTATAGTCTACCTTCCACACAACACCCCTACATTCAACATTGACAACACATCGCCTTGAGTTTAGAACTTGCATCAAGTTGTCCCTCCTACCTCGAGCGACAAATGTTCGACAATTGTGATGGGAAGATTAAATCCAATGTTCTTAATGAGATTGGGCAGTTCCTTTCATCCTGTGTAAGAACTGGGGCCAATAACATGTAGTGTTAGAGTTGTAGGACACAGTTGTGATGGTTAAGATAGAGTTTGTTTGTGCCGTATACAGTGTTACTCCATCCTTTCGGTATATGGTTACTCCTGTTACACCAAAATGCTACAGGCTATGGGTTATTACATTACATCATGTGCTGCTGGGATCCAGGATATGAAATGCTGCGCAATAACTTTACAATTTCATAGCAGTTTTGGAATATCAATTATACTTTCTCAACAGCTCTTGGGGTAACTGCACAAAGGAAATTTTTAAATGAGAAAGTGTACAATTATAAAAAATTATGGATGCAATACCAGGAGAATCTAATTCTAGTAATAACAGGCTGGAATTATACTGGGGCCATGGAGGCCATGGCTTCAGATGCCTTGGCCATGGTGCACCTTTCAAAATATTCCCATGAACTTTAAGTTTACCAATGGAAGAGCCATTGCAAAATGAAAATGGCATTGACTCTTTTTCGACATGGAACTCTAGACTTGTATTAACCACATTAATCTAGCGCATCCAACTCAAGTTCTGGGTCCAATTTCATATACCTGCTTAGGCAGAAAATGTTCTGCTAAGCAAAACTAAGGAAGGAAACCTGTTACAAATGGCACATGTAGAATGGTATTTTGGCTGGTAAACTTATTCTTATTCTGGTGATCAAAATTGTTTTGTGCCTGGCTACTTTTTGTGCTTAAGCAGCTCTATGAAATTGAGCCCCGTTGGCAAAGTCATCGAAGTGTGGGTTCGAATCCTGGTCATGACACTTGTTTCTTTGAGCAATTATCAATCTATTATTTAATTGATCATATGTATCAGAAATCTCAATATCAGATCTCAACATATCAAGTCACAAAAAGTCTTTCAGATCATTGAATTTCTGATGGCTTGGGTTACAGCAGAGAGACTCAACCGTCGATTGTATATTGGCGAATTTACGCATTTTGTAATTTTTATAAATTAAAGCATAGAAGCGTTCCAGTCCCGATACTTCATGGAGGCACCAGAGGCAATCACCTCAATGCCCCTGGTTCACTGCCAAGGTACCCCTTGAAACATTCCAGTAGAAATTTAAGTTTCCCTCACAGAGCTTCCCTTAACTAAGGAAAAACTCCTGTGACCTTACAGGCACCAAGTAACAAGCCTGACAATCTTCAATAGGTCTCCAATGCAGTGAAATAAAATGAAGCTTCACAGATTGGAGTCCGTAGTGCTATCTTAAGCACTAACAAACCTTTCTTCAATCACTCCTTGGCATTACTATTTACCACAGCTGAGTTTGCCTACAAAAACATAATCAAAAATCCATTATAAAAACACATTGAATGTCTTATATTGATAAGATGTTCATTTTGAATCCAGAGTTCTTTCAAGCGAGGGTAAAAGGCTTAGAGTCAGTAATGTAATACCCCCCACTATCCTGACACGCAGCACCCAGTTCCTGTAATTCAGTATGTTCAGTCAACGTCAACTACTTCTTACTTTACTCTGTATTGCCTGCTCCAGGAAGTCTCATCACTTTAGATTGACTTGTCAATATTCTGGATATCTCAAGTCATGCATCAATGGATGTAGCTAAAGAAATCTTAGTTCTAAGGGCAACTAGTTCCGGGCAATCTCGAAGGAAAAACCATCCCTTTTAAATTTACACAACGTTTTTGGGGGGAATTGTGTAACACTGTTAGAAAAATATATCTTGTATTGCTGAAGTGTTCCTTTTGCATGCAGTCGAGTTGGTTATCTTCAAAATGCTTGGTAAAATTGCCTCTTGTGACAAGGTCTAAGAACATCAGAGCTTGATGCTGAACTCAAGTGTTTGACATTACTCATAGTTGCCAACTTCATGTAGTCTTTACCATGCTGTTTATTCATCTATACTTTTCTGAGTGTCACTTCTGCGTGTACTTTCTTTGTTAACAATTGATGTTGGACAAAGTTAGAACAGTCATGAGGTGGCTGTACATGTAGATAATTTTTAACAGATTATTAAAGAGAGGGTTACGTTAGTTTGTTCCCTTCCAATATGCAGTGCACCATGGGAAAGAATATTATTATGATTTTTACCATTACACGGATGTGTGATAAGCGCTGAGGACAAACAATGGAAATGCACACATGTGTACACACAACACATAACTATCAGCCAATGAGTGGTCTTCCTTTGACCTCAGTGAGGGCGCTGTTTGAGCTTGTGCCGTCATATGCAAGGGGTCTATATTCAGTGCTTTCCAAAGCGGAGCAGAAAGCAGTGCATATCCCACCAAGGGTAAAAATCAAATGCAGAATTACAAATTCTAAGCATTTGGGTTTTGTTAAAAGCAGTTAAACAAGTCTTAACAGTGACATGTATCAGTATAAACATGAACAAATAGACAGCTTATACATATGCCATTTGAACTTCCTGTTTTTAGAGGAATCAAAGTCAAATCTTATCACTACGATCTAAATAATTAGCATACAAAAACCTTCACAGATGATGCAAAGATTAAAAGCATAAAATATGATAAGCACTGTCCACTCAGGACTTTCCCGAGAGTAGAGGGAAAAAACACAGGCATGTTACTCGGGTGGGATTCGAACCAATGACCTTTGCATTTCCAAAAAATGCTGGGGAGAAGAAAAAAATAAATAAAATAAAATAATTTTTTTTTAAATGCACAAAAATAAGGTGTTTCGGGCATTGCCCAAACACCTAATAATATCAAAGAATGAGAATTGTGGTAAAATGCTCGTCATTCAAACAATGATGATGGTTATGAAATGAAACTCATTTTGAAAGCTCCTCTCTGATGAGAAATGTTAATCCTTCAGCTCTTTCACCTATGCCTTGACAGCCATTTGCAAGCATTGGTCGCTTCATAGTGCATCATGAGCAGCCCATATTGCAGTTCATTATTGACAAACAAAACACAGGATTTAATTGCATTGCTCTTTATGAATTCTTGATATCCGAGATGTCTCAAGGCAACCTCCACCGCCAAAGACAATATCTGATGTAATCTAAGACGTTAACGATGAAGCGTCTCATTCAATGACATTAATATTGATGTTATGTATAACCCCTGGGCTCCTCGGGTTGCATAAGCTCCTATCATCCAACAGATGAACTTGCTTGACTAAAATGATGACGTTGGGTAACTGAATATTCAATGACACTCTTCAGGATCACTAAACATCCTGACGCCTGATTGGTTGATGGTATTAAGATAACTGTGGAGTTATTCATGAGATCTCACATGGTCCTCATTCTTCAATCTTATTATTTTGATCTTGATGGTTTTGTTATTGAATAAAACACCACTGTAGGATGATTGCATAGATCAAGATGGGGGTTACTGATAATGGGCCGAGGCAACCGGATGGCATGTATGCATTGACGTCATTTCAAATTATGATCTCATTTGGTAATTAAAGATAGTCAAAGACAAGTTCGTGCTCAAAAACTCACTGCTGGTATCAATACTCGAAAAAAGAATATGAAACATACTTTTGAAATATTGTGCATTTGAAACACTTTCAAATGATAATAATATTATATTAGCTCTATAACCTTGTAGTTAATACAGCGGATGCATCCAATGAGAAGGAAATTGCTTCTGCAAAAAAAGAACTCCGTATTTTGTCCTGTTTTGCCAAAGATGCAGTTATAATTATGGTTACAAGACATGTAAGTAAACTCTACAACTTGATGTTGAAGTGCATGAATCCTGTTGACTCGAGATATTCAAAAAAAGAAAGAAAGGGTAAATTGAAAGTTTTTTTTTCTTGTCAAAGTCATTATCACCATGGGGAATATCTTAATTGGTTTGAGGGTTGCTGGATGCAGAGAAACGATCTCCTTAACTCATCTCAGTATCTCATTAGCGATGATACCTTGACCTTAGTGAAAGTACAACACTTGACTTGAGATACATACAGTCTTTGATGCGTCAAAGTGCAATGGTTGAGTTGAGATGCCTTTTGAAAGATGCATATCCCATTATATGATCGAAGTACAATGCTTGACTTCAGGTACACATAAACCTTGGCTAATGTTTCAAGATTCATCTTCACAAGAGGGCACTGTCAAACCAGACTCACTTAAATTCCCGAACCGCAATAACAGGATGCAGTTTGTGAAAGATTGCGGTTTGTGAATGTAAGCGAGGCGTGTTGATTAGTGCCATCATTCGGCGATGAATTGTAAAACACTTAATGAGAGGATCTTGAATCAATATTAATGCATCCTATGATTTCTGACATTTATAATTCAATTCGATAAGAAAATCTATATCTGGATATAAAGTGCATCCTCCATCTAGTGTTGATGAAGAAATAATAATAATAACATACAGACATCTCCGATCATTTAAACTTAACTAATAACTGATTACAGAACTTGTGCCCTTTGTTTACCTCTAAACAACCCTTCACTGAAATCTCCCACAATTGTATTTGCATAAATTTGGTTAAAGGGTGACATCAAAGGTCATATAATTCAAAGGCAATCTGACCCATGATGTCACTCATCAAACTTAATGCAAAACATGATGCGTGCGCAAACCGCCGAGTAGAAACTAAAATACTACGCTGTGACATCAGAGGTTACATCAACTATACAGTGCTTATCATACATTGGTGAAGGCATAGGGCAAAACAAAATCGCATTAACTAATTCATGTAAAATTCAAGCCTTAACAATCTTAAGAATGTCCAAGAGATGTTAAATATTCGTAGTAACAGGGGATGAAAGGTCAGATTTTAATACAACTGCATTAACAGCAGGAAATTGAGATAAGTATTGTGGAGTGTTGTGATGATACGTAATTAATGAAGGCAAGAGATTGCGTCAGTGATTAAAGATGACTTTAATTAGTGGTCTCAGTAATAATGAGTGATGTTGTAAACATGTGGTATGACGCAGTAGTGTTTGATTAGCTCTTTATATCAATAAATCAGACCACAAATATCTTAATCATCCAAGCATGGAAGAGCATCACAAACATGTCTCAACTTGAAGAGGGGGTGGCACACATTTTATTCCTGCTGGGTGGGGAGAGGGTATGGAAATATAATCGTAGGAGTAGGCCTATCACTGGCATTGTCAGGGGGCGGGGGGGGGGGGGGGGGGGGAGGGGGCATGATTGCTGCTGAGGCTTTGAACAAGCTGAGGTTTGCCACTGTTGGGCTGTGGAGAAATGACAAGAGATGGCTCAGAGGAGTGACCTGTGAGGTATGAGGCATCTTAAAACTACAACGTCAGTCAAATTTAAAGATTGTGCAACCCCCCTCCAACCCCATGGTCTTTTTTTTACGGTTGTTTAGATAACAGCAGAAATCAAAATAAGAGCAAGGGACATTTCCACCCAACTCCCCGTCCCTCCCAAGAGTAATTTAGTTAGGGCCCTCTCAAGCCATCATTATGAAGGTAATTACTCTTCAGCTTTAATTTGATTAATAACAAATGTTTGATAATTATATCACTAATCAAATATCATCTTGACAATCAATCTTTGATAAGTTATTACATTAATGTCGATCCCAATGACAATATAAAAAATATGAGTCCTTGACAAAATGCTCCATTAAAGCTAATTTGATTTGGAATATAATGTATTTACAACTATTGTCACTCGTGACTCCCTCATATTTCCTTATTAAACTGCACATAAATGGACATATAAAATTATGAAAATATAAATAAGTTTAAATGAACTTTCATCCAACACATTTGTTAATTCTTGAAAGACTTCAACTATTCTTGGACCATTATCCTTCTTCTTAAGGAGGACCTTACTGTCTTTCAACAGAAGCTCTGTGAATATTAAAATTCACAGACAGGTAAATCTCTCCAAGTGTTTCAGCATTGACAGCACTGGAGACGGAAGTCACCTCTCAGACAACTCCATTTCCTGACATTTCAATAATTTAACTAATGAGTACCTTGGAGGCACAGTAGATGAAATCTCGGTCATCTTGTGCAGAGGTGTTTGTGGGGGTGGGTTGAGTTGGATGATGAGTCATCCATTGCTAAAGGGGGGGTTGTGTTTCTTCTTGCGGCTGCTTCGTCTTAACTTACATCTTCAATCTCTTCTTGCCATCAGGGATAAGAAGACAGACTGAAGGCCCTGGATGTATTGATACTCATGTACCGCTGATAACAGATATTACATTATTCACCAAGGCATGTAATGTTATCTTCAAGTTGTCTGCAGACATGCATGCCATCACTCAAGAACTGTTTGCTGCATTTTTCAATACTTAATGAAGCCATCTCAAAACTGTGGCAAAAACCTGCTAACATTATGAAATGTGTTTATTATGTTGCATTTTGCTGGCGGACGTCCGGTTTGGATCGAAAGCAAAGGCCACCCTCCCGATTTAATTTACATATTCACTTGTAGTTTGCATAATGTATGTAAAAAACCTCTTATTTAATGATGTAAAATATTCTAGTAAGGTTTGGGAGGAAAGTATGTACATAAACTCTCTCTTTGAGTTTTGGTGGTTCTGGAAAGAACCGGTGATGTAAAAACTCAATGTTTTGATCAGTATGCTCCATTCATCTTCAGGAGAAAGCTGGACTCATGTCGATTCACTTCACCTTTGAATAACGCTCTACAAATCCCAGTATATGTTAATTTTGTTTTCTTGACAAAATGGTGAAAGTTCATGAAAGTGCTGTGAACCCAAACTAGAATTTCTCTACACTAACCTGAATTGAAATAACTGAAAAACAATTTGGGATAAAAACTATCGCATCCGGATACTAAACTGAACCACACATTTGGAATATAAATAGCAAGGAATACATTCCAGAAGTCAGACTTAATGAAGACTATTAGGCGGCCTACGGAACAAGCCTATTAGAATAATTATGTATTAATATGACCGGAAATCAAACTTAGGGATATTCAGAATTATCAAATATAATAATTCCAAATTCTATTGTTTTTCTAAATGATTCTTTTTTACCCACCTACCCACCCCAGTTTCCGATTAAAAACAATTATATTTGTTTTTTTAATTAACAAATCAAATTTCTTTCTTATTTTCTTGGGGACCTATCCACCCACATTTTTGCGAAAACACAACGCTAATGAAAAGTTTCAAAAATAGATAATTGCCAACAGCCTCTAAGCAATGGATGGTGTGAAACATATGGAATCTAAATATCCGGAAAGACATTCATGACACAGTGGGCTGAATATTTGTATCTCATTTGATGTGAAATTAAACCAAGTCAGGAATGTTGTGCGGCATGTGGACTACGGATTAATTCAGTATTGAGGCTAAGAATTGCCGGGTTCCGGATAGCCAGGTTCCGGATTGCCAGGTTCCTGATCGGAATACCAAATCATCTTTTGACGTCACTAGACCGAATAATCACTATGGGCTACCTGGACATACTGGATTCTATGCATTATGTTCAAACTACTCCAAAGTACAGCAAACACCCTCCATAATGGATGGGTAACTCTACACCGACTGAACAGTGTGTACAAGTTCAATCAAGGAAGGTATACATGGATGATGATTCTTCAGAGGATGTGTAGCTAGATCCCACAGCGGGTACTTGGCTACATCTCAAACCATCAGAGATTTAATGCACTATAAATATACTGACCTAATGATTTGAACAGATGAATTTAAACTTAGATTTCATCACAACAAACTTTCAAGGCAATTGTTTATGTCATTAGTGGATTGGTTAGCCAGATTAATATAAACATTGATGGATTCAACTAAGTCACTAGGGGATATAACTTGCCAGAAATAGATCTTCATCAATATGTAATCTGCAAAATAACTACCACAGAAGGGTTGGGAAGTGATTAAAAAAAACCAAAAAAAAACTTTGTTTGTGATGAAACATGTGACAAAGTACAATGTTTTGATGGTCGGGCAATCCTGACTTCCAAGGGCAAAAAAGCCTTCACAGAACTGATACTTTGTTTGTATAAAAGCTGGTTTAAAGTCAATCGTGCGATGGTTGCACGGCGGTAAAATTGATGCACGACGCAGTTTATAGTCCACGCTGACGCGTCAGTGACCATAGACTGCAATGATAAGGCTCAGTGTCCAGCGATCACAGCGTCCTGCGAGTGTAAGGGCATTTAGGGGCAGGCAGATTTTCCTTGGTAAAGGGCAGCTCAATGGGAGAGATTTACATTTGTTTGAGAACATTTCAAGGGGCACCAAGGCAATGACCAGGGTATGGACGCTTTTGCCTCTGTGAAGTATCAAGCTTGCAACCGTCACAGATAAATATTTAATATTCATCAATGGTTCTGACTCTAAAATAAATTAATAATTTACTTACCTACAAAACAATATTAATGTTATTAATGTGATGTTAGATTGACCACATTAATCATTAAAATAAATGTTTGTTACAACCCAACAATACATACCCAAGAAAGACCAACTATTTCTTACAGACAAAAATACCCAATAATTACACCGTGCCCTTCCTACTGATGTATAAGCACGTAACACTTAGCGCTTTCTGAGATGTATTGAAGACAATCGTTGAAAAAATAAGATGACGATCAACCCCACAGCCTTGAAGACTAATACTAAAATAAAGCAACAACGTCCACCAGAATTACAAAACATTACAAAAATAGAACTTAAGATATTCTCTCTTACACAAGATTGATCAGTAGTACAAAGTTGATCACAACAAAAAAACACTAAGGGTTTTTCAACCGTTTGATTAAGGGCATGAGGTTGCTCATACCATTACGGATCTTATATACTGACGGTGGTATCCATCATATAAACAATTAAAGATTAGTCGGCTGGAAATAATGAACAAGATTAAGCAAAAAGGAACAGTTTAATTAGATCTTGGCAGCTATAACAAATGGTACAAGATTTTTGACTAAAACATGGTTTTGATTGTGACCTCTAAGCAAAGTTGATCATCAATCAGGAAAAATAAAAAAGCCTAACTTTTGTTATGTTACTTGAAGCCACCTGAAATGTTATGACCGAGCATTCTAACACACAGAACATACTGTAAGCTCTGGTGTTTCTAATCTGCAGAGTGTGGGTTCGAGTCCCAGTCTTGACACTTGTGTCCTTGAGAGAGACACTTAACCATTATTGTTTTGCCCTTCAGATGGGACGTAAAGCCGTAGGTCCCGTGTGTTTTGTAATGCAGGTAAAAGAACCCAGCGGGCATACACTTTATCGCTATGAGAAGCGGTTTGCCCTGGTGTTTCTGGCATACTTGGCAATAGACTGCATGGTATCACCTTGTAAACTCTTACAAGGTGCTAAATAAATGGGTCTCATTATTCAGACATTTAGCATACCTGTACTAAACATAATTAGTGCTTTGAGATGCCCGTAGATAAAGCTATGTATAAGAACTGAATATTATTATCATTATCAATAAGATGATCATCCAACCACAGATCCTTACAGTCAATGACCATGGACCAGCAACCACTTCACAATTTGCCACTTAAACGACGAGAGCTGTTCACCAGTAAGTGATCTTTTATTAAAATATTTCTTTAAGGAACGTGTAGATAATTTTTTTTATGATCAGTAGATATCAGTAGATTCGTTTCAAATCTACAGTTTGCTGCAGATTCGTAAGTTTACCGTAGATTCATTAAGAATCTCCAGAAAACTGTTTAATTAAAAAAGACCTCCGTAAACTAAAATATACACTTGGATTTGCTTATTTTCGAATGAGGGAAAATCTAAAGCAATGTTTTAAGGAATACTGAAATACATTGTGCAGATAGATAATAAATTTGTTCGAAAGTCATTTTACAAAATGCAAAAATGGACATAAATGAAGAGATGAAATCAACGTATGTTAGAGAATAGACTCGCTGAACATTGTATACACAAATCTATTTCTCATCCAATATCATTAACAGAATCAGGTAGAACAAGAATGTAAAGCAAGACTTACCATTGTACTCCTGGCTGTTTTCTACCTCTTCTGGGCTGCTTGTAAGATGGCGGATCGATCTGAAGGAATGGATGGATAAACACTGAAGCCAAGAGGTGATGAGATATCTACTCCTTGGTAACATGTCATGTGATGCAGTAACACCTGGTAAAAAAGAAGCGGTTGAAACATGGATAATCAAACCAATGGCTGCCATTGTTACATTTCGTTTCAGTTTTATTTACCAAATGGAATGACCAAAGACAAAGACTATTTGGTTAACAATGATAAAAGATTACGCTCAAAATAGACCAACATTGAGAACTGAAATTATTGAGAAAAAGGAAAAGATACAAAAATTATGTTATTAAAATTATTGTATTTACATTAAAGGAAAAATATAAGATTGGTAAAGGTGATAGTGCAGTGTTCTTACTTTGTGTGTGATTGTTACAACCAAAATTTAATTTTGGGTCTTCAAATTTGAATTTGCTCGACTTTGACAGTATTTCAGACAGAAATATTTCTATGGAAGCTTGGTACTGGTATGAACTTCATAAACAGTAAGCTTTCAGACTGATATTAATTTTAAAAAAATGATAAACACAATCCTGTACTCTACTTTTAAACAATAAAACAAAGAAGTATTCATAAGATAAACTACTTTTATCAAAAACACATCTTGAGGTAAAGACAAAAACCCAGAATGCATTAACCTTCACAAAAAAGAATGAAAAACAAAGTTTTTAAAAATATGATTAAAACCTAAACATTAAAAAGGCAATTTAGACTGAATCAAAACACTCTGGTTAACAATAAAACAATTAGTAATTCTATTAATCACGCTAATAGTAGTATAAATGATTTAGTTTGGGAAAAAACAGACCTTCATTGTAGGTGTAGGTACAATACAAACATCAAAACACATCCATTTATAGGAGAAAAGGGAAAGCAAAAGATCATGGGAAGGAACTCAAAGGTAATGTACACAACAGAAATCACATAATAAATGGGTTTTCTAAAAAGTCAACCACAGACAGACAGAGGTACAGAAACCAGCAACATGTGTATGCACAAACATCAATAAAAACAAAAACAAAAAAAGAAAGACAAGCATGTATCTTTACGAGAGCGACATTCTGGGGTTTTCCAACAGTAGTTCTATGATCCCTTTTTTCAATGTTTTCCCTAATAGAAACATTCTGGGGTTACGCCCACATGTAATAATTCTTATGTTTTTCACCAAAAAAAATCTCCCCACGGGAGTGAATTTCTAAGCGTTCAGAAGTGGGAAAGACCTTATCAGCTGACATTGGTAAACATTCTTACGAGTTTATGTTAAGTAGTAGCATGGTAGTACTGTTCAAAGTTTTTACATACACACTTGTAATAATATTAACGATACATTGGGTCTTATCAAATAGATAACTGAAAGAAATCTAAATGCACAAACAAGAGGGAAAAAAAGAGCAAAAATGATGCAATAAGATCATCATCAGCCACACATGCAATTAATATACAAGATTGAACAGGTTATGTCTTTAAATATCTCTTGAAGTGTTGTTCCATAGAAGGTAGAAGTTCTGAGCTGCAAAAGGCTTTTCTCCCATATGTCTTAGTTCTGGCAACTGGCATTTGAGGAGTCATAGTAAACATGAGCAGAGTGAATGTTGTAGTGAATATGGGCACACTAGAAAGGTTATGTAGCTTAGGACTAAACTATTGATAGCTATAAAAGTAAGTTGGTTGAGAACAGACTTGAGAATTTATCATTACCTGTGATCCTGATCGCTAGGAAACTTGTGGCGTTTTTCTTAGAGTGCATTGAGATTCATACTGTACGAATTCCCTTCCTAACCCACTTTAAATATTTTAGTTCTTCCAACTGCAAAGAAATGTTGACTATGAGCAAGCAAGAGAAATGCTGCCATCTGACTGGATAACATCTTTTCCAGTTTTATCCTCATTACAATCTTTACACTGGCATCTACCTACCTGATCTTTGCAAGCTGTCACAAGCCGGAGTAACCTCAATCTGGTTCGAACTACTTCAATCTGGTCTGAACCAGTTTGGCTGAAGAGGAATACATTGAGATGATGTATTGCCACAAGGTACATGATTGGAGACCATGTTTGTTTGATCACACCACTGATTAAAGAGCTCATGTAGATGCTGAGAAGATCCAGGTTGGTTTCTTGGGGATGAAGAAAGTTATCTATCGGCAAGATAAGCTGCAAGAAAATGTAAAACAAACAAGTTATGTTGGATGTTACCTAAGCTACAGTGACGTTCAAATGTGATGCCCCTCGCAAAAATCAGGCACTTCTCAAAAGTGAGATGGCATTCAAAGTAAAGACAAAACCGAACATCAGCCCTGTCATCGATGTGATATGATGTCTTAAACATTCTATATGTTGAGAAATACCCAACTTATAAGCCCTAATTGGGTGTTATTTGAAAGCTCTTATTCACATCTAATTGATGAGCAACTAAACCAGGTTTTAAGTTTTGGCAGGAACTGCCTGGTTTTGGCATGTATCGTCACAAAAAGTTTCAAATGTTATTTGTATTAACCAGTTAAGTTAGTACACATAAAAATTATCCTATGAAACATTGCACCATTAAAGGACCTGTTGGGTACACTAAAAAAGTTCCATCTGTTTAAATTTCAATCAAATTGAGACTTCAAGGGTGAGACCATGGCAGAATGTTTGTTTCAGTTCAGTATTGGTTTATTAAATATTTACAAATCTTCATTGATTAAGAAACTACAATTAAATAACAAAAACGAGATTCCAAACACAACAAAATTTGCACATAAAAATTTGGACAGTCAACCAGGGCCCAGTTTGATGGTTTGATATCGTGGAATTATCCCCTTAAGCAGCCCCATAAAGCACATAATTCTATGAGCCATAAGCGCAGAATTCTGCAGTAAGCAGAGCCATCGACTTGGACCCACAAGACTTATTTTTTTTTATTACACTAATTTCACCACACACCAAAAAAAGAAAAAAGAAAATGAAAGAAGTATGTCAACAAATGCACAGTGAAATTAAAAAATAAAATAAATAAGTTGTTGTACATTGTGTTGATTGTGGTATGATTTGATGTGATAAGAATTACCTGTGATATTGGTAGACCCAGAGAGCGTAACACAGCAGCATGTTCACTCCATAGACCTTTACGTATTCCTAAGCTGAATCTTTGCTGTAGTGGGAGTAGTATGTAATGTGCAAATAGTGCATCTCCAAATGACACTGCTTCATATTGCGTCAGTAACTCCATAAAACTGCACAGAAAAAATTTTTTTTTAACCTTTGTAATCTAAGTCTATTATGTCAAAATACAAAATTGTCCTGGGAACAATCGAAAATAACAATAATAATAGAAATTTGGGAGGCTAATCATCCTTTTGGAGTCAGCAACCCCATAAAACTGAACAGGGAAAAAAAAAAACCAAACTTTGTAGTCTAAATCTTGCATAATGTCAAAATACAAAAATGTCCAGGAAAGAACATTAATAAAATTAATAAAAGCAGTAATTTGGGGGGCTAACCATCCTTTTGGCAGCCAGCCCATCGACCAATATATGACCACAAAGCACAGCCAGAGATTAAAAGTGTTTGAGAGAAAAATGTCTGGAGAAAAACTCTTGAAGCACAAGAGGGAACCAGTGCACAACTCTATATGCATATGGCCATAGCTTGGAATCAAACCAGGTCCACAGTGATGAGAGGCAAGTGCTTTATGCACTAGCCACCCATGCCACCAATTAAGAGAAACCATTCAGGTGTAAACAACCATAACTATGAACCGAGGGAACTTGGTTCTTTGAAATTCTGTCTAAAAACAACAACATTTTACTTTTAACTTCTTGTCACGGGCAACATTGACAATATTTTGTCCAAGTCAATCTCTGCACAGACGAACACAAAAATATCTTAACAAATATGAACCAAGCTCTTCCATGGGCAACAGAACTACCGGGTATGTTCGGTGATCTAACGGTTGATACACCTGCCCTAGATTGTGAAAGGTCATGAATTCAAACCCCATGTAGCTCTGTGATGAGCAAATCTAACATGAATCTATAAGATGGAGACTTGGAATCAAACTTACAGATCATAGAACGATGTTACTCCTGGTACAGGAGCATCGAAGTCAAGAAGTTTGAGACACTGTGGCTGAGTGTAGAATCTTAGTAGTGGGGTGAGATAATGACGCACTGTGTCTTCCAGAAACAGATCGCTTCCTAAATAAGGGATTAAGATCAATTAACAAAAGTAAACAGGTTTTATATGCATGCTAAAAGGAAGGAAACCTTTGTACTATGGCAAAGTAAGTTATAAGTATAAAGTAAAGTTATAAGTTCTCGATAGACTTCAACTTTACATTAAGCGAGATTTGAAACTACTCATTTTATATTGTTTGATTTTACCCTTACACTGATTTGTGATAAGCACTGTATATGGAGGATTTAGAAACTCAGTATACAGTGCTTATCATACTATGGGGCAAGGGTAAAACCAAGTATTCTAATATTCATGATGCAATTATTACATCAAATAAACATTTCTTTGTCCACAAATATTGTTTCATAACAGTGCTATTAATGCTTTACACAGAGAAAAGTTTTATGTGCAAATTTGTTGTCATACTCGTTCTGGTAAAAAAAAGAATAGTCACTTGCAAATGAAGTCAATAGCTAATGACATTCTGGGGGTCAAGCAATGAGTGAAAGGTTGGAGCCAATTATGTGTTCCATTTGGTTGGATTTCAAAATTGAGGACAGCATCAAGATTGTAGAGTAGTGTCACGGTCAAGATTTCTAGTGCACAGGCCTCAAGTTCTGGTGTTTTCATAGTGTGAGTTTGGACCCCGGTCTTGGCTCTTGTTTCCTTGAGCAAGGCACTTAATCACCATTGCGTTGTCTTTCGGCTGGGAAGTAAAGCCATAGATCCTGTGAATTTTATAAGGTATGTGAAAGAACCCATTACACTTATCATTAAGTGAAGGGGTTTGCCCTGGTGTTTGGCAGCAGATTGTGCCGCAAACCCTTACAAGGTGCTATATAAATAGCTCTGTATACATGTCCTAAAAATAATGAGCACTTTGAGACACCTGTCAGGTGTGATAAAGTTTTATTTAAGAACTGAGTATTATTAAATTATTGTCATTTATACCTATGAGGAAGACACAGAAGATACGAGCAATCTTGGCTGTCTGAGGTACCATCTTAAGACATTTTGGTCTCCATGTTTCTACCATGAAGATCCATCTTAGAGTATCAACTAAGGCACTCAGGATATGCGAGGGAAGAGCCTTGACAGATTTTCCACAAAGCTCACTATTAATAGAAAAACAATCACAAACAATCACAAGAAGTATAAGCTATTTCTTTCTTGGAAACAAATTATTATACTTTGTTACGGTAAAAAAACAAAAGAATATTCTGAATTTTGAGAAAATTAACAAAAAAAGATCAGCATAATCATGGTGATTTTTAACTGAACTCAAACACGATAGAGAATCTAAACAGCTATTATTATGAAGTAAAATTCTATTTTATAATTCAACACTTCTCTGAAAGATTGAGAGATTAGAGGAATTTATTCCTAGAATTACATTTTCACATCTGGGTGAAGGGAAGCAAGTTATGTTTAACTATCCTAATTATCAATATTGATTACTTACGCTTTCTGTGCTTCTGTATGCAAATGAAGGAGTGGTAGAAACATCCAATCAACAGGCAGCAGGGGACCAGTGAATGCAGACTGTATGTATGTATCAATCTCATGGGGTTGATGAATACATTTGGATCTGAGTACCATTGATAAGTCAAAACATGTTAAAGCATTCCAACACCTACAAAATGCTTTGGAAAAATGTTAATAACATAAGCCATTTCATCCAAAATTCCAGGAACAATTTGGGTGACCTTGTCAGACTTAAATTGCTCACCCTGGCAAACTCCAGAGAAATGGCTGCTTAGTGGGAGCAGGGTTGAGATAAACCATGGTAAGCATATTGAATAATCATTTTACATCAAGTGTGAAATGAACATGGGATGGCAGTGGGGTTAAAAAATCTCAAAGAATTCCTGCGGCTTCATTTTCTGAGAATTGGCTCTGTAGTGTGAAAAGAGCTTATGCAATAAGGATAGTTCATCTGCACAAACAAAAGTGGTTACTTGTGATCAGTTATTAATTTATGGTTAAAAACAAAAATGCTAGAAAAGTTATTCATTCACAGTTATGAACAAATTGATAGAAAACAAGTTGTTCATTTACAGTTATAATACACAAATTGATAGAAAACAAGTTTAGTTATAAAAAGGTGATGGAAACACATTTATCATTCACAGTAAAAAATAAAAATACAAAATAATCGGCTATTCATTCACAGTTACAAAAATGATGGAAGCAAGTTTCACATTTACACACCAAATGATAGAAAACAAGTTATTCATTCACAGTTATACACAAATTGATAGAAAAACAAAATATTCATTCACAGTTACACACAAATTGGTAGAAAAACAAATTATTCATTCACAGTTACACACAAATTGATAGAAAGCAAGTTATTCATTCACATTTATACACAAATTGATAGAAAACAAGTTATTCATTCACATTTATACACAAATTGATAGAAAGCAAGTTATTCATTCACATTTACAAACAAATTGATAGAAAACAAGTTATTCATTCACATTTACACACAAATTGATAGAAAACAAGAATTCAATCACATTTACACGCCAAATTGATAGAAAAGAAGTTATTCATTCACAGTTACACACAAATTGATAGAAAACAAGTTATTCATTCGCAGTTACACACAAATTGATAGAAAACAAGTTATCCATTCACAGTTACACACAAATTGATCGAAAACAAGTACTTTCATTCCTCTAGAACAGAAGAGAAACTCAGGTACAAATCAACCACAAGCAATACAATGAGGGAAAATAAGAAATGAGCAAATTTTATGCCCTGATGTATGCAATTGTCTAAAGTTGATGAGAGAATTATTCAATGCGATTAACATCAGGCGAAGACATTAATGAACATCAGATTCTTAATGACAAATACTAGGGTCAGTATAGAGGTCACAGAGTAAAGGTCAGTAAGAGGTCATTCAGATAGATACACTCTCATCCTGATCTTAGATGAGAGCATAGGTGCATAGGTATACAGGCATGTTTATGGACACTTCAAGGGTGTAATACAAACTGCAAACATCTTGAACTCAGGCTCAAAGTATGAGGTTTAACAGCATTATCTAAAAACTATCATATCCTAAACAAGAATTCAACAATGTAACTTAGTCCATATAATTAATTACACATCCACTACATCTAACATTAACACAAGACTTACTTTGATCTGAGGATTGCCTCCTGCCCTGATCCAAAGAACACCATGTACAGGTTACGTATCATTGGTAGATGCTTGTATGCAGTCTCTAGAAGCTCTCCACGGGTACATGTAGGTCCAGCCTGAAGAAGGCTAGGGATTGGTGAATCATTAGATGAGGTCATTTGTAGTCGATCAGCTAGATCAACAGCAATAGGATCTCCAATCCTTCCCTCGCTAAAATGAAGATTGCCGAAAGAAAAGGATTGAGAATTGAGTTTTACAAAATGAGTGTTAAATCTGCAGTAGAGGCGTAAGTGTGAGGCGCATTCTGGTGACTGCAACCAGGAACATGTTTGGTCGCTGGTTAAGTTTTTTCAAACGCTTGATTGTGCTGTGAACTGTTTTGTAGAAACACTGGTTACTCACGCTATGAAGTCTGTGTTGAATAAGATGCTTGACATAAGTTCCTGAACATAGTATTCATCCCCTGGTTGTAAACGAGCAAACAACGTTAGTGCAGCACTGTGGTATACATTGCTGAACTGGTGACAGCTTTCTGCTTGTTGAGCCTGAAGATTGAATCAGTAAAGGAATGGTAAAGACTAAAAGATCTGAAATTTTCTTTTTCAAAATCTTCACTACAAAGGTATCTTTAGGTACATGGGTTACAGTGTAAGGCATTTTTGAGGGTTCCTTGGTTTCCTTACCAGAAAGATATAACACTAAGATTAATAACAATTTAATGACAAGAAGCTACCTATCTGTCTTTGGTCAGACTGTCTCTTTGCTTTCTTACCACGCTATGGTAGAGCCTCAAGAGATAATACAGAGCCTGATGTTCAAATCTTGCAAAGTTGAAGCACAGTCTTGACGAGGGCTTGTTAGAATTCTTGCAGATTGCTTTCAGATAAGCTGTGACATAAGTGTTCTCCACAATGGGACAAAACTGCAACAAACGAATATAAGAAAAGTGACATGAATAAATCAAAACAATTTGACATCAATGTAGCATTAATTTCCACTTCATGCACGTGGTGTGAATACCTTAAAGGAAATATTAGAGTGGAGACAAAAATCCCAAAAGATGGGGCATGTGGTGGATATGCCTTGTTGAGAAACAGTACAACAGCAAAACAGAAGGCAGACAAATCATTACACAAAAACAGTTCATAGCACACAACAAAAATCTACAACTAAACAATCTTAACTCCTAAGCAAAGTGTAGTGTCACAACACAAATTATGTTACAACCCGAGTTTTGTTCCAACCAAGCCCAGAGTTGTAGGAAAAATGGAATTCATACCTTAATTGCTACACCTTTATGAATCTTGAGTAGGATGCACACCAATCTCAGCAGACCAATCGCTAAACCACATGTTGATTCTTTCCTCACTGATGGGTAATTGCTATCTGCATCATAAGGATCACACCCAAAGTCGGGTAAAGATGATGGATATATCAATTTCTTATCGTCTTCATATCGCAGCGAGGATTGAAACCTACAATTGAGGTGAAAAAGCAAATATTTTTAATTATGACAAGCAAGATACAATATTCAAAAATCACATTTTAGTCATAAAGTTAAAGCTAAATGATATCAAAAACTGCTGGGAAACTTAATACTTTATAAAAATAATAGATCACAGTGGAATGGTGAAATTGACCTGTACAAACGAAATAACAAACACTTTTTCTTCGTTTTTGAACTGGAGTGAAATGTTGAAACATCAGGTGACTAGGGAGGGAAGCTTACTTGAGGTTCACCATGACTGAGTAAAAGGTTGCTGATGTCATGAAGGGAACCAGTAATTCATCAACCAGCTTCTCTATAGTCTGCAAACAATCCACTGGCCGATAACAAGCCTATGGGGAACAAATGAGACAACAAAAGGTTACTTTGAAGAATGAAAAATGAAATAAAAAAGAGAGAAACATCATTCAAAATCAAACTTGGCATGGTTGTTGAATGGAAACATGCATGATTGACAATGATTGGTCGATAGATCTATATGGCTTAAAGCTACACCATTTAATATCTGCGCATCACAACCATGACCAAAAGTCAAACAAAAGTCTGTTTAAATCCTGTTATTACACAGTATAAACAAGTTTCTGCCATTTGGTTTGTCCGTTGTTTCTTTTGTGTGTGGCATGGGGCAGAGCAAGGCGTATTTGTCGTACAAATTACCAACACAGGCTCCGTTGATAAACAGTTGCTAACTGGGCAGGGCTTAGTGGATTGGTCTACTGAGACTCTTATCCTCAATTTAGAAACTTGAAAATAGTCTGTGAATGACTTTACACAGGGATCTAAATTAACAAGTCAAGGTTTCTTTGTGCCAGCCGAACTCTCAAAGAAAAATGGTTCCAACAATTCCAAGAAAATAATCCTATCAATTCTTACCTGCTGAGTGTATTTATCGTAGAATGACGCTAAGAGGTTCATGAGACAAGAAACCATGTCCATCACCTCAGGATGTAAAGTCTGAGTAATACTAGTCATCTCAGTCAACCATCTAAAGACACAAAGCTCAACTGGTGACTGAAGACCACTTACATGACTCCAACTAATGCAAGGAGGTACTGGCTGGACATCAGAAGATGCAGTCTGTGTCTTATCGTTACTAGGGAGGAAATATAAGACATTATTGATGACCAAACCCTAATACTACTGGAACTGAAGAGAACTGTCATGACTCCAACTGATGCAAGAAGGTGCAAGATGCAGTCACTCTCTTATCATTACTAGGGAAAAACTATAAGATGTTATTGATGACATATATATAGCCATACCCTAAAACTACTAGAAACTGAAGACCATTGTCAGGGAAGAAAAATGTTCCATCAAACCAAAATGCCTTAGAATATGGTTTTAGACACACCTCATTTTTAATTTAGCCTGCAGCTCAGCAGCTGTGCCAGCAACATTCACTACTCCCTCTAGTAGACCAAAGAGGGCACAGGCTCTAGTCATCTGCAACCTGTGTACAGCAATATCTGATTCTTCTTCAGTTGATGGCAAAGGGTGGACAGACAATCTTTGGAACAGCGTAAGTTGCTGCATTAACAATGGATAAAGCTCCCTGTTAAAACAAAACGAAATGAAAGATGAAGATTACTTTTAATGAATTTATTACATGCTTTTTCAAGAAAAGTAGGCTTCTCAAAGCACCTTACAGTATTATTACCTCTGTTCAATGGGCCCTAAGCATTCCTGAAACCATCTGAACTCCTGAGGAGTATGCAGCATCAACAATCAAAATGGGCGCACAGGCTGCCAGTCATTTACATCAACACCTCTACCCTCTAAGATACCCATTTACTCCTGGGTGATAAGAAGCAATTATGTCTTCCTCAAGGGCACAAGTGTCATGACCTAGATTAAAACCCACACTCTGCGGACTCAGCCATCACAACTTAAGTCCGATGTGCTTGACCCCTAAGCCTGGCTCGCCATGATGGCTTACAAATGTTGTTGAGAACAATTAAAAATAATACTGTGTTCTGTGTTGTTGTACAAACTTTCAAAATCTGCTTTAAAATAATGGTTATAATGCAAACACCTGTGTATCCGGTTCCAAAATGATCCACATCATTTGTTTTTGGGATGTCTGGTTGGCACAGTGCCATTAGCCTTTTTGAAATATGTTGGACACTATAGGAGTGCGCTGTTTGATTTGGGTGTATACAGAAAAATTTACCCAAACCTGAGAGTGTCATAGTATTGTGTCCACCATATCTCAAAATGGCTTATAGTAGTATCTGTACCTTCATTTTTACCATTCCGGGCCTTGGTTAGAGTCTTACTTCCAACCACAAATTTGCATGTTGATTGGCTTCCAGAAGAATAAAATATAATTAGGGAGGCTAATCATCAGTACTCACAGCTGAGAAGCTGAATTGCAAAGAATGTGGCTACAATGTGGTTCATCCGCAGGCATGTGAAGGTGCTTTTGGCAGCTAGCCACATCAACCCATAATATATGACTATGGAGCACAGCCAGAGATCGAAAGTGTTTAAATTTTCTGGAGGGAGAAAAACCAGAGGGCCCGGAGAAAAACACTTGTGGCATAGGAGAGAACCAATGCACTTCTCAACTCACATATGGCCCTAGCCAGGAATCAAACCAGGGCCACAATGGTGAGAGGCGAGCGCTTCACACAGTTGCCGCACTTGCCACCCATGAATGGATGTTGTTCAGGATATTGGTCCAATATATCTACATAGACCTTTATTTTATAACATACTCATGGCCCGGGCACAATAAAAAACAAAATTCATCATTTTTATCAAATATAAGTCTAAGTATGAAGTCCAACTTGAGATCCTTGATGGATCATTAGTAGACAAGACTTTACCTGTATTCATCACATGCCAATCCATAAGACACACATATTCTCCATGTATGTAGACTGATTGTACTGAGATGATACGCCTCAGCAATGTTGAGTTGCATATCAGCTGGCTCTATGGTGATATAACGCATAATCACTGACATCAATTTACCACCTGAAAGCTAAACAGAATTTCAGGATTTTCTATCAAATCAATTTCTTCTATCATCCTTCCCTTAAGGTAACATACCTTTTGAACCAATACGGGTAATCTAAAATACAGTGCGCTCTCAACAGTTTACCCAGGTGAGGTTACTTTCCTAAGAACAGTCAACTACACAAATCACTCGCAACTTAGCACTGCACGGGCAGTTTGGGACCTTCATATGGCCCGACATAAATTTGAAAAACATTCATTTGCCTCACAAAAAAAAACTTATGCCATTAAAACAGCTGAGAAATACGACCTTGCTGCTTCATCTATATGCAAACCACAAAAACAAACAAATGTAACCAACCGGCAGCCCAACAACCAAAACTTATCAACCTTTTTCCCATTGTAAACCAGCCTCTCCTGGGAAAACTTTATTGTGAATTGTCTGTATTGACCCAATTCACCTGACGCCATCATCATAATAATTTTAGTGGTGCCATTTTGGTAGTCAATGTCCCCGTGTGTTATACTGTGTAGTGAGCAGTTTAGAGGACACGGTGGTTATTACCAGGATTCCAAAAATGGCAAGCCTGGCAGACAGTAGCCACATGTGACGTTGGTGCAAGGGGTCAAATGCCATTTTTAATTTCTCCTATTGATTGTTATAGTTATATTCGACTGTGTGCGTCTTGTATCTAAAGTGTGCCCCCCATTCAGTATTGATTTTGTTTCCTTCATTTGGTAATGTGGGAAAAAATTGTTTGACTACAGCTGATACTTTGCACCAGTATGTAACCAGACGTTTTCATTTTTCTTTTTTTTGGGGGGGGGGTAAGAGGTTAGTAATTTGGTATTATTATTTATTGTTATTATTATTATTATTATTTTATTTATTTATTTATTTATTTTTTTTTTTTGGGGGGGGCCATTATTTGTTGTATCAAACCATTAATTTGTGCATTTTTTTCGATCCCACTGGGGCGGGGCAAAGGCCAAGGGTTCTGAGTGGGGGAGGGGGAAGAGGGGTCGCCTACCCCACCCCCTGGTTATGCAACTGCCTTGAACAGTATATTTTAAGAGCATAACAAATGCAAACAAAGTCTCCATTCCCAAAAATGTAAAAACCATGAGCATTACCTGATGATCTAAATACTAATTGATCCCTTTGTGTTTAATGATGAATTTCTTGAGTCAGAAATCTGAACATTTAGTTTGGTTTGGTCTTTACCAATGTGGTATGTTATCACTGGGCATGCTAGGTGATCTAGTGGTTAAAATATCTACTCTAAACTATGGATGTCTTCATATCCCAATCATGGCACCTGTGGGTTATCATTTATTTCAGTTGGACTTGGCAAGCACTGACAAAACTCTGTTTTAACATTGAGCAAGTTTGGACAAGGAACCATGGTCAATCATTGGTCTATGGCTGCGTATGCCTACTCTCAAGGTAGTACGAATGCAGCTGGTTCAGATCTAGCGACTAGACTTTTGTCTGCGAATTATTGGCGACTGCCAGACTGCTGGGGCAATGTTATGAGCTGTTGCTTACATTCATCGATTATTCAGCGTATCATACAGTAGACTACATTAATGTCTACGTGTCATGAACGAACATACTTTTCATATCCAAAACAAAACTAAATAACAACAAGTTTGTGTAAATACAAGCATAAGGACTAACGTTTTAAACATGACTATGCCTAATTTAAGCAAATCATTTTTTGCATGGTTCCCATGTACAGTTAAAAACAGAAAAAAATGAAAACCAGCTAAGCAACCACCGTCAGTTGGCAGGTTCTAAATAGTTGACTAGCGAAGACTAGCCACAGGTGACCAGACAAAGTTTGAGTCAAGTGAGTCCAACAATAGTTTACGATTGTCCAAACTTGCTCATGGTTGAACAGTGAACCCATAAGAATATAAAATTTCATATGCAGTAATTTTTGACTTACTAATGAGGCAGCAGTATTCCTTCCAGACAAGCAGAGTACCTGAATTAACTTCATTGCAGAAACCACTGGGTAGCCATATAAATCACTGATGACTTCATCTGAAATCAAATAATCACATAGTTAATTTGGATATTAAGGATTTCAGATATTACTTTTGGGAAGCAAAATGTAACGTTTGCTGTAGTGTGATGAATTACGCGATAATCAATCAGTTTTTGAATGTGTTTGTATTTTATTTAATTTATGTGAATATTTTGTGAAAAAGAATTTTCTTATAACATTAATACTGGTTTATCAACATTGGGTTTATTGCAGCCAGCAGGCTGATTTACAATACATATTAACATTAAAATATAAAAGTAAATCGAGATTTATATACAAAATAACTCGTTCAATGTTAATTGAAAATACATCAGGTAACAAACTCATGTACACAAATAAACAAACACAAAAATAACAGGAGGCAAATGCACCAGCAAACAACAGAGTAATATGTGAACAGACACAAGGGTGGACAAATGAACAAACGATTAAAAAGAAAAACACTAAACATTTAGGAAAATTTAATTTGATAGCACAAGTGGTTGTTTCATGTGGTTGCTGGTGAGGGGGATGTTGACCTGTCGTAAATGTTCTGTAGGAACATGTTTAGACCAACATTAAAAATTTAAAAAAATGAAATATGTTTCAACATATCAGATGAAACATTTTCATTACTTTTTGTCATGCTTGATGAAAAATTTGACACTGTTGGTTTATATCAGAAAGAAAACCAGGTACACAACATTTGGTTGAAAAACAGAACTTCACAATTATTTCAGTAAAAAAAGTAACATTTTCAAACAAAGATATTGACAAAATAAGGAGACCGCCAACACTAGGGCTGGATAACTCAGTTGGTAGAGCATCGGTATATTAAGCAAGTGGTCGCAGGTTCAAATCCCGCTCCAGTCCATTTTTCTTTGTTCACCCCAAAATTGATTAAAAAATTTACTCAGTCAAGTTTCCCTTCTGGTTTATTGCTGGATATTAAAAAATAAAAAGTCGCACCACCCTTAAGATAGATCCCCATGCTGCCGCTTCCCAGGTTATATCCATAGAGCTAGCTCTACGGTTGTATCGTATAATGAGGTGTGATCCCTGGCTACACAGCAGTAACCGGTTGAATGGCTTCTGACTGGCAACCCCTGAACAAAGATATTGAGTAATAAAGGGAGACCGCCAACTTTAGGACTGGATAGCTCAGTCGGTTGATCATCGGTAAGTCAAATCCTGCTCCAGTCAACTTTTCTTTGTTCACCCCAAAACTGAATAAAAAATTTACCCAGTCATGCCAGTCAGTTTCCATTGTGGTTTATTGCTTGATAACATTTTATCATTACAGTTATTACAACTTGAAAATATCTTGATATTGTACAATCAGGATCTGACACTAAGCAAGGTAATTTTACCTTTAATAGTACACAGCGCACCTGAAAAATTGCCTTTTGACACTGTTGGTTCCAGACTGTTCATATCAGAAAGAAAACCAGGTACACAACAGAACTTACCAATGTATTTATGTAAAAAAGTAACAAGATTTTATCATTTCAGTTAATACAACTTGAAAAAATGCTGATGTTATATAGCAGTCAGAGGGTGCATACGCTGCACATGTGCACTGGTCCGACACAGGGCAAAGTAGTTTTACCTTTAGTAGTGTACAGCGCACCTTAAAAAGGGCAACACAAATTTCTATTGGAACATATCAAGGGGCACCAAGTGATGGCCGGGCCATGGAGGCAATTGCCTTTGTCGCCTCTGTAAAGTATCAGGCCTGTGTGTACATTAAATAACCACAAAGTGATAGTCTCGCATGATTTGTACCCACCTTGTTGTTTCCATGATGACATGGGAAGGAACTCGGTAAAGATGGTTTGAAGAAGACGAGGACATCTCAGGACTTCATGAGAAGCTTCTTGAGAATGACGACATATTCTTATCAAGATAGCTATGGTGTTTAAGACGACAGGGGCTGGGGGTCGGACTACTTCAAGAATGTAGCGAAGCCTGGGAAGAAGTGTCATCCTTAACAAACCCTGCAAAGAGAAAATGCACAAGATTTAACTAATGTTGCAAAAGTTTCTCTTTAATTTCTTTATATGATAACATCATTGTAGTTCTGCCTTTCTCTATAAAATATATCACCTGAGGTTTCCAGTATGATGCGCTATTGTCTGACCCACAGTCCATTACTCAGACATTAAAAATTTAAATTTTAAATTGGAGATCCATTATTTCTGACCACTTTTGCTAATTACTCATGGATAATAGACTGATCCATTCAGCCCCGCATACCTTAGCAACTGCCTATCAAAGCACACGGCGTGATCTTCTTGCCACGATCGCAGCAGTGGTTCAGTTGTGGCCACACACACATATCGGATACACACACGTACATGGTTTTCGAGAACGGTGTGGATTTAGTTTAGTGGCCTTTTGAGCAGTGCCTTGAGTCCAAAGAACAATGCAGACAGGAAAACTGTTAAACCACTTTTAAATGACTATATATGGACCACTGTGATGGGGTTTGCACCACGAAAAATACGAACAAAAATTAAAACAAAACAAAAGTTAGTACAGTTGTGTGTGCTGTTGTGTGTCAGAGCAATGGAGGCGGTTTGTTCACTTTTTTTAATGGGATTTTCACGTGTCAGACTTTTGTCGAACTTTCAGTGGCATTGTCAAGGCTGTGATTGGTCAATACGTTAGTAGGCAGGGCTTAAACGATCAGCCTATTGTAATCAATCATCATTTCATTTGGTTCAGTAATAAACATGATAAACGACTGGAAGCACAACTAGTGGTCATAATCTTGTGACTTATCTGAGCCAAATTATTGGCACATAACCTCAATTTGTTTTCTAATAACAACGAATCGGGCCATATTTGTTAGTTTTTTGTAGTGGATGCTTATGTTCTACCTTTCTAATTATGTTTGAGTCATCATTACCGCCAAAAAAATCATCCAAAAGGACACTGTAAACTATTTTATGAGCAAGACAAGTACAGATATGGCATATGAAAGCAGGTTCAATTAAGCCCCCCCCCCCCCCCCCCCCCGCCCCAAGCAAGTATTCCATGTAAAGATACAATACAATTTGTGTGTTTTTAATAAGGAGAATTTTTGGGACAAAACATTTTATCTTAATAATCACACCAAAATTTATAGAAAATTGGTTTACATAGACCGTCAATATGTTTTTTCCAATTTGAATCCAGAGTCAATAAACAATCTCAGAAATTTACAGCAATCAGTTTTATTTTATAAAATTGTGACGAATTTTTACTTCAAGTAATAAACCACAAGGGAAACTGACTGGGTAATCATAAATCACAGGATCACGTTCAGGTTGCGATACCACCTACGCAAAAAATATCGCTTAACAATTTTCTGCTAAGCAAAAATAAGCAGGATACCAGTCACAAATGGTACATGTTACACAGTATTTTGGTGGGTGGTAAGCATAATATTGTTGTGCCTAACTTCGCTTTGTGCTTAAGCAGCTCTATGAAATAGGGCCCTGGATGTGTCATAAACTGGGCGTGATTTCTGGCTTTGCAGCAGTACATGTCTACTGATGCATGACTCCTCACCTTATCAATAATATCCAAAGTGAAAGGTTGAATATTTAGAACAAAATCCAAATTGTAACTTTGACAAAATATTGAATTTATCTGAAATTCTCTCGTGTGGGCATAGACACTTGAAAAAACATGAAAGGATTAGTATAGGTCTACAATAGTTGACATAGCTAGGATCACACTTTCTAAAACCAGGAACTACTCTTGCAATTAGCTTTTTGAATTAGTGAGTGTAATACATTTTCTCAGAAGATCGTAAAAGGCTAGCCTGGGTTTTTGAATTTACATGTAGCATACTTATTTTCGTATGGGATTGTAGGATGAAACAAATATTGAGAATAACCTTTTTCCCCCCTTATAATGAAATTAAGGTTAGAACAAGTGATCCGAGGTGTATTTGATGACTGTTTGCAACTAGATTTATGGTTCTGAAGTTTATATGGAATGTCTTTATCAGAAAAAAAACTTTCCCACACAGGTGTTCAAAATCACTTATAAACCATTGCAATAGAAAACATCGGCCCAATCAAAAGCAAGCAGAAAACACTGGGTTGTTAATAGCCCTATGTAGGACTCTTCCTCTATGCTGTACACAGATACAGAGTCCTAGATACGAGGATCCGTTTGTGGGATGGACAATTTTCAGAGCTCCATAAATCAAATCTTACCCGTAAGAAGCTACTAATCTTAACGGATTAACATTCCATGGCACCATACATTTTTGTGCGGTGGGTTTTGGACGTCAGATATTCCTCAGAAATCCCTTATATTCGTGAAATAATTCAGCTCTCAATGTTAGAAAGTTTCCATTTTGTTTGTGCTTTCAAACATGCCTGTTGTGCATATACATACGCTAGCGTGTTGCGAAGGACAGTTGCGCGTAGTTAGTCTGCATGTATAATGCTGTGCGGTCAGTGTACGGTGATGCGCAAACACACACAAAACAGGTTTGCATGATGAACTGTGTTTAAAGTCTGCAGAAATATATACCGTTGAGAGCTAGATTATTTAATGAAAATGACAGACTTATGAGGAATATCTGACGTCCAAAATCCAGTGCCCCAAAATGTTTGCAGTCATTGAAAGTTAATCCGCTGAGATTAGTAGCTTGTTACAGATAGGATTTGAATTATGGAGCTCTTTCTGCCCTGAAAACAGACCCTCATATCTAGGACATTACTGTAGTATTCATAAGAAAGTTAATGGCCTCCAGGGCTAGGTTGTTAATAAGGGAATAAAAGAGTGGTGACCGAGGTCTTACAAGGCCGTTTAAAACCGGCAGGGTCGTGGCCATGTGATAAAGGACCGAGCTGAAGGCGAGGTCTTTTATCACCTGGCCATGACCCTGCAAGGTTCATGCCCTTTTTGTTAAAAAGCATAATAATGAAGAAAAATATGTGAAACTGTTATGTTTTTTGAATTTATTTTTCAATTCTTGCCACATCCTCAGGCTCCATTTCGCAAAGGGTTGACGCTCAACGGTTGCGCGTACACGCACGTACCAATAGACATTACATAGAGTACCGGTATGTATTGACTGCCCTACGCGTAAATTAGCACATGCGTATGCTAGTATGCCAACATGTGTGTGGCTATAATGAGCGCAGAATGCGCCTTCACAGCTCCAGCTATGTCTTTATCATCCATTTAAAACCAGTCTTAAACAGCCATGTGACCACCTTTCAACCAATAGGAATGCCCAAATTGTCCCAAACTGACTGGGGTATTTATGAATAGATCAATAAAGGACTAGAAACTAGAGATTGAATTTATAAACAAGTAAATTGATGTTGAAGTCACCAGTGATAACACAAGGTTTACTAGCACGAGCTTTGTAATAGCAAACATGTTGAAAAGTGGTCATAAAATCACCATGAACGACAGAATGCACTTTGTAAATAACACGTGCAGTAACATTTTTTACTTCTGGAATTTTTTTTTGATAAATAGAGATTAGTGAGTCATCTGAAATATTAAGGTCCTCTCTAGCTCTATAACATTCAATTCGTTGGAGAAATAGATTGCAACTCTACATCCTGCTTTAGCGCCATGTCTGTTGTTCGTAATTAATACCAACAAAGTTGTTTGTTCCTCTCCCATAAGACACTGTACAAGCCATGAAGCTATGACATCAAACTGAAGGCATATTACCGTCAATCAGTTACTAGCAGTTCCACTCAGGACCTGACTGCTATTTTACAAGCAGAACGTCTGAGAGAGTCACACGACAGATCATTCCACAAGTTGACACCACTTGCACTAGTTTCAAGTATCTCGGCACAGTTTCCATCGCCGCTGGGATATCCGTTGTACCAGTTGGTGAAACCTCCAGACGGGCTGCCGTCGATCCAGGAAAAGGAGCCACTGGATCCGTCCTTGCGGTAGCCGAACCAGGTTTTCATGCCGCTTTGCCCAAACGTGGACTTGATAAGCAGGACCAGGAAGTCATGTTCCTCTTGGCTCATAATGGACGCCAGATGAGACGGTCTGCCAAGACGTGACAAGCCCTGACAGTACTGGTCAGCTTCATCAAAGCTCTTGGTATCCGTCACTAGAAGGTAGCAATGATTCCCAAAACTTGTCCATGGACTGATGCAAGGCATGCAGGGAGATACGATCAGGAAATGTGACTGAAGTACAGCTACAAGAATACTGAAAGTGATGACCCTGAAAGAACCTGCCATACTCAGGAACCCAAAAGTAGTCCGCTATCAAAGAATAGAGGAACTGGCAACTTGATCAAGGAGGTATGTGTTTGAAGAGAATTATTGGCTAACAATCGTTTAGATATAGCAATAGAACAAAGGCAGTCACTATAGACGACTCATAAATTTCCATTTACATTGAACTGTACGTGATGTAGCCTGTGAATACATTAAGTGCACCATTAATAGTTGATTGTTTGGAGTGGTGGCAAGGTGATTGTGACGATGTCAAGAATATGTTAATATAATTTCCTTCCTGTTCTTTACCTTATTTCAATATTAAAGTGGGGCTCTAACGTTTTTTAAGAATAAACTTCCACCATATATCTTACAGCTGAAGTCCTAAGGAATTAAAAAATGTAAAATACGAATCCCTAACCTTACCATGAAATAGCGAAAAAAACATTTTTCTCCCAAACACTCGCAGCACAAATTCAGAAAAAAGGCCACTCGAAAGAGTACATTTTTCGGACGGTATTTTCCAGTGCTAAATCATTTTTTTAAATGTAAAATAATATTAATCGCTTTGTATGATGTCTACTTAGTCACAATAATGTAAAAGCTTGTTTTATAAAAGTTTGTTAGAGCCCCACTTAAATATACCTGGATGCCAGCGAAAATGGTATAGACCTATAGGCTTACAGTAACTTTCATCCTGGTCCGTAGGTACCAGCGCCATGACTCAGCAAAACCAACACTAAGTTGATTAAAGTCAATTGATTTGACAATATCCACCTTTGTTCAGCATGAGAAACAATAGTTGGTTCTCAGTAAGAGCTAATTGGTTTATCAATTATTTGAAATTAACCTGCAACATTAAGGTACAAATATGAATAATTAAAGCCTTGACTTGATCAGATGCTCGAATTGATGCATTGCTCCTGCATTATCTCTTGTCAGTATCATTAAGGAGAAAGAACGGGTGTGTTGTTTTTTTAAATGAGCGCAAAGGAATAAAAATACACGTTGGCAGTTAAATAGAGTGCTACTGATTATTAAACTAATAATGTCTCTTCAGGGTTCTCCCCAGGTTTTTCCAAAACTGTGGGGCATTCTGGACCCAAATTTTGGAAGTGTGGCCGAAGCACGCTGAATTGGCAGCAGGTCCTTGGAATGTTTTGTGGAATGTTTTCATTTAATGTTTGGTTTGAAAAGCTCTACTGTGCAATCTGGAGCATTTAAAGTAGTTTTATGTTAGGATTTTTGTGAATTTGATATTAAAATCTAAAAAAAATATAAAAGAAAAAATTTGTATTGGCCGTAATTACTGCGTATCGGCCCGTAATTCACGCGTATCGGCCCGATATGCTAGCTTGTGCATGGGGAGAACCCTGCTCTTCTGGTAGTCAAATTTTAAGGAAAGAAATTACAAAGTGAGCTATGAAATTAATAAACATGTACATTTGAATTGTCCAACATTATTGCGACAATAATCAGCTGATATGGCATTATACCAACAGGAGGTCACATGACCGCATGCCAACATTAGTCGCGCAATCGGTCTATTCAACGACAATTTTTCTCTGAAGACTTTCTGAAGGTTATGTTGGTTGAAAATTCTCTAATAGTTTTCATTAGAAAGGAAATTTTCATTTTTTTCATTTTTTTTTATTAAGCCTAATGCTTTACTTGGAATAGTGCCAAATTTACCGACGCAGAAAAATGCTTCAAAAAAAAAAAACCTAACCATAACATCTGTCAGCCATTTTGCTTTTATTGTGTGGTTCAAATCCATTTATTTTAATTGTGTCGTTTTTAATAATTAGTAAGCACTAGTTACCATTACATCATAAAATCAGATTTGCATTTATAGAAAGTTTCAGTGATCATATGGATAAGAGAGGTGTGGCCATCGGACAGTGTGTTTGGGTGAAACTTACTGTAGATTTCCGATCCTAGACCTCATCAAAAGATAAGATGAAGACAAGAGACAAAAAACAATGCACACTATTATACTAGCAAAAATACAAAGGGATATGTAGATAAAGCAGTCAGTTTAAAGGTCCTATGAAGTGGTATTTTTCTGGCCCCATCTAAATTCATCTTTAGTATTGTTGCTGTAACCAGCAACAATACAACTTGTTTGCATTTTTTATATAACAAAAACCAAATATCAAGAGATTTATCCAAAGCACATGAAGTAAATAAAGTTTGCACGCAGACCGACGGCATGTTAATAGGTTAACGTTACCAATTTGTACCCCTAATTTGATATATATAATATATATATAAATTGCAACATAAACCTCCAATAAACTTTGAAAAGAAACATGTATTTATAAGTTAATATGTGCATATCTTATAGTCTAAAGTGGAAACAATTTCCAATTCATTGGCACTTTATGGAGCGATGACCATGTTCAGACAATGTACTAAAGTTAGACCCGAAACGGTTTAACTTTATCACCAGCGGGGGGCAGTCGTAATTTTTTTTGTACCTCGCGTTCAGTCAGTAATGAGTTAAACCTGATTGGGTTTTAAAAGTGTATTAATAGGTCAAACAGCAATGTGACATCTTGTTTATTCACAAAAAGCTACTAGAGCTAGACACATTTGAATTTTGCAATCAATTAGGTTTTTTAATAGGAATTTCAACCAGTTGGCACTGGATGACCTGTTAACACGCAAATGTTTCCCCTGCCTGGAAATGGAAGCCATGTAAAGACGCCATTGTGTGATTTCGGAATACCAGAGAAAAGGTCGCCCAGAAATTCCACTGCTAAGCGTGCACAGAAAACACACATGCCGACTTACGCTTCGTTTCACCCACACAAAGACAAAACAAAGTCATGAATATTTTGGTGTTTTGTGGCTATTGAGAGGCGGTTTTTGTGTAATCCCCGATTCCAGACCTTTGTCCTTTTGTTCCAAGAAGAGGATTATGAGACATTGAGAGGCTTCTAACATTTATTCATCGTATTTAGGCTCAATGGAGGTAAGTCAGAGTGATACGGGAATTGAGCCATGGTTTCGTGATTAATACCACTCATATGACGTACGTAACAGCCGATGTTTTGCAATTCATGGTGCGAGAATTTGACACTTTCTCAGTCGAGAAAACAAAACAGACGATCCATTAAAGAGGACCTTTTTTTTCTCTTGGCGTTGTCAGGTAAGGGATTCTTTGTGCCAGCGGTAACCTCATAGAAAAAATCATTTTGGCAAATCCGCCAAAAGAGTCCTGCGAGGGGGACGGGGAAAAAAAATAATAGAATCCCGGCAACTGGTTAAAGCAGAGCGAGTGTGAAAGCCATCAATACCTCGCATTTAAGTTTGTTCTTCTTCCACTGTTTCGATGCCATCAGATCCTCTGCAATACAACTTTAGTACTGTGTCTGAATGACCCCATTGTGAATTAATGGAATGAGACTGTGATAAGATACAAACAAATCTTCCCCTGCCATACGCTTACCTTGATAGCGTCTTTCTCTGCAATGTGAGGATCCGACCGATCTTTCTCCTGAATCTCTTCTCCTTCTTCAGTTACATCTTCAGCTTCTGATGATGAATTTGGAAGCATTGGAGGAACTTCCATACCACGATGCCAGCTAAATACACGATCCAGAGTACCCTGGGGAAAAAAACACCATCGGCTTCGACTTATTCTTTATTCTTAATGCTTAAAAACTTTGCACTGAGACATTCTTAAACCCAAACTTTCTGGCATTCTGCCTACAACTGTCTCATGTTAATCAAGTTCTCTATGCCTCCATTACTTATTGACTCGTGAGTATTTCATACTCTTGAGAACTTCCCTCTCAACAAGAGTTTCTTTACCTCATCTCCAGGCTGTACAAGTAGCGACGCTAAGTAACCATGACTCATGAGTCTTGCTTACTAATGAGAGCTCCCTTCTCAACATGAGTTTCCTTATTACTCCATCAATGACACATGAATTTCCTTATAACTCTATCAATGGCTCATGAGTGTTTATTACTTATGAGAACTCCCTTCTCAGCACGAGTTTATTTACCTCATCTCCTGGCTGTACGAGTAGTGCCGCTAAGGCCTCCATGGCTGAAGCTATAACTCCTTCATTGATGCTGTCCAATGACCATCTTAAGAGAAACATTATCCCAGACTCCAAGAGCTGAGGAAGCAAAGGCTCAAGGAGTTCTCCGCCCAGCTGCTTCAGTCGGCACTGAAAAAAAAATTATTACAATAAAATAAACCATGATAAATTCATTAAAATAATAGTATTCTACAAATATTGGATGCCTTGATGGTATTGGATGATAATGAAGTGCACTGTCGCAAAATATAATAATGAGGTGAAATCTGGACATTTCATTTTGTAAAACAAAAGATCCAGATTTCACTGAGTGATTAGATTCTGCGACAACGCACAAATGAAATGCATTCAGTATTTGTGTTATATAACTCGCACACAGATCCTTGTCATTTGAATTTTTTTCACAGTAAACAGAAAATAGTCATGCAGAAAAAAGTCAAAAGTCTAAATAACTGGCAAAGCAAATGAGATTTCAGTTCCCTCCTGAAGGTGTTCAAAGATGATGTAAAAAAACATTAATCTAAACCAATATACAACCAAATGTCTAATAATAACAATGGCTGTCATCTTCTTTGAAGAAATTTGCACTTCAATGATCAATGAAACTCAGTTTTATCTGTCTGGAAATGAAACAAATTAACCTCTTCCAGCGCCTTGAAAGGGTTATAGTTAGTTCCTATAGAATGGACAAATATCTTCTCTTAACTTAAATCCAATTCTATTTCATTTTTGTAATAAACTAAGATGTATTTCGTGTTTGTGAGTTTGGTTAAAATGAAATCATTATCAGTACTTTTTCTTACATTGTAGATAACTCTTGCTAGAGTCTGCAACGCAAGAACTTGTTGTTGAGTCACAGCGCTGCGTGATAATGTAAACAACTCCTCCAGAGAGTAACCTGGTACCTGGAAATATGCAGAATACCAATAGAAGTAAACAGTGCAACTTTAAAGAAGATGGATGCTTAAAGGAGATGGGCGGGTCAGAAAAAGATGGTAGGAGAGAAGGATATGGATGAAGAGGAAATACTTAAAGACATTGCACAATTTTTTAGCGTGTCGTGGCCGAGCAGTCTAGTGCCAAGTCTCAAGTTCTGGTGGTAAAGTCAGCAGAGCTGAGAATCAAATCTTGGTCAGTTCACATACTTTGTGTCCTTGAGCAAGACAGTTAACTATAAATTGCTTCTCTCCAGCCATGAAGTAATGAGGATCTGTGAAGGCAGAGATGGTTAATGTGATTGGTTTAGCTTGATGCGCTGGCAGCACGGGCTGCATACTCCCAGGAAAGCTGAGGTTTAAGAAATGAAATTAATGGCCCAGTGACCAGGGTAATAATTGCATGCACCATCAACGTCATAATTGGTGATACCAGCACTACATAATGTCCATTATTATTATTTTCATCATTATTATTATTATTATTAATTTTGGTGAGAACTACAAACTTTTTAATTAAATGGATACTTGGTTTCAATTTGGAAAGGATATCAACCATGTCAACTGTACAAATTGTGAGACAATTCCTTGTGGTTGAATTAGAGGGTAATTGTGATTTTGTTTTGATGGTAATGTCAACTTCACAACATTGGTCAATACCTGCAACCCGAACCTCTGACCACACTCTCAGTCCATAATCATAGCGGCACAGAGCAATCTGAACTAAAGTTAAAAACTCAACCATTCTATCTGTGTCTTACCTACCTCTTGTTCATCACCATGGTGATGTAATCCCATTCTAACTGATATGTCAGCATCTCTAGCTATCAGACGCCCATTAAAGTCAAATCTAGCTTGGGATCCTTCTTTCGATTTCGCAGAGGGCTTTGGTAGATCCTTCATCCATTCTAGTTTCTCAGGCTCAGTCTTATCCATGTGTACCCACTCCTCTTTGACGGTGACGGGGGCTTTCACTAAATCAAGAAGATTATATTCTTAATACAAGTATAACATTCGGTCAGGTCTTGAATAATCCGTTGCAGCGTTCTCCCATAACAGTGGTCTGCTGGCC
The DNA here is from genome assembly GCA_911728455.2 of Marthasterias glacialis. Taxonomy (NCBI): domain Eukaryota; kingdom Metazoa; phylum Echinodermata; class Asteroidea; order Forcipulatida; family Asteriidae; genus Marthasterias; species Marthasterias glacialis. Next base: position 22,035,419 of record OU452219.1, on the reverse strand, counting down.
AAATTCTAGTTAAAACACTGGAGAACCAGTCAAAATTCACTCCAAGTGGTCTGGCTGGCTAGTTCAGTGTTGACAAACATCACTATTTAATATGATGTATGGACTTGTGAAAAAACTGGGGGACTAGTGAAATGACAAGCTAACTGGTCCTAATGGCTAATCATTGAAAAAGTTGAGGGCAAACTCTGCTAACCAGCGCTTTCTTGGGGCCATGTCACCTGGTGGCAAGTTAACCAGTTCCAGGCGATCTCAAAGAAGAAAACATATCACATTTTAGTTTCCACATAATTGTCTTGGATATAGTAAGACACTGGCAGAGAAATGTCTCTTGTGCAACCAAAGTGTTTCTTTTCTTATGGAGTACAGTGCCAGTAAACTGCCTGTAAAAACTGCCAGATGTAAAAGCATGCAAGTTAGATGTACAACAACATCAACTATCTGAAAAACTGTTTCCTTTTTACATGTATTGACATGCATATAAACCGAGCTACCATCAATTAAGTTCAGAATAATTTCACTTCAACTGGAAAGACTTCACATCAAATTTATTAGATTAGAGGAACTTTTCCCAAACGTCATATGTTTTTTACAAGACTTGTCTTCCGTCTAACACATCAAAAATGTTCACATTTGAAGATTTCTTCACCCTTTGGTAACATTACATTTTGAAATTCAATTCAGTTCAGTTAAATCAGGTTTTATTAACTCATGCACGACAGTTTTTGGAAGCATTAAAGTTGTTGTATTTTCACAAAAACAGCAAATATAATATGTAAATTTCAAACTTTCAAACATGTCATCAAAAATAAGTAATTGCGACAAACCCTAAATATATGATTTTGTTGCATATTATAACATAAAAAAAATTAAAAAGATTTGTTTTTATTTTTTATTTTTTAAAGATAAATTGATAGTTAACAAGTGATATATTAAGTTGCACAATCACATATGGGTATTAAAATGTGGTTGTGTATCTGTCGCACTAATGCTTTGTTAAAAAGTGAAAAATAGAAATTGCAGCAATCACATAACATATGAATACTACATTAAGAAGAGTAAAAGTGAAAAGGAATGATCTACACGTTAATTAGTGAAATTTTTATTACATTAAAAAGAACTCCCTAGAACTTGATGGGTGATAGAGATTCTGCAAATTTACCATTTTCCAGTGAACGTTCTTCAATTCCATCAGACTCCTTGATGTCAGAAACTGGATCAGTAAATGATACAACTGTGCTATCTGTAGATTCTTTGCTCCCAGAGTTTTCTTGATTTGTAGCCGGAGGTCCGATGTCCATAGGTTCTGATGTTACACTCACATCATCGTTGTTGTCCTGTTGCGATTTTGATACATTTGATGATGCAACTGATAGAGGGTTACGTCTCGACTGCATGAATGATAGTAAGCTGGGATCTGTAATCAACAAATATACTCTCTAATTAGGTTATACAGACAAAGAAAATTTAAAATGGTGCAGATGTTAATATCGTCAGGTGCCTTCAGAAAGGCGTAAGGCTTTACAACCTTCTGCTGGACACGCAAAAGTACTTTTTGTCCCAGTAGAAGGAGGTAAAGATTAAATGAGCTTTTAAAAAAGATATAGGGCATAACTGTTTGTTGTTAGATTTACTCCAAAGACATGTTTTTCCATTCCCGAGCAATCAATGCCTGGAACAGTCTATTGAAGTAGTTAAAATGAAATAAATCACCTCTAAATATCATCACTCAACTTACTCTGTTAAAGAAAGTTTCTTACCGAGCATGGCTTTTAATTTCTTCTGTTCTTCAAGTATTTCTGCCTCTGACATTGCTGTAAGTTTGCTCAAATTCTCTTGGTGAATCTCTTTCTTATCATCCCTGAGACTGCTTGATGGTTGACTAGACTGTCTGCAATCTTCAACTGATACAGAATCAGCTTCGCTGATGTCTTGCATATCTTGAGGATGTTGTTTAATCCTGGTGTCTGGTCCCATAGATGGAGTTAATAGACTAGAGGTGTTAACGCCAAAGCTTGATGGATATGAGCTCTCAAACTGCTGGGCGAATAAACTCTGTTTCTTTTTGGCTTCAGTGGCGCCCTGAGTGGCTGGCTGTAACAGTTTCAAATCAATTATTTTAATACATATTATTTTGGTGTTACCCATACACTGATGTGTGATAAGGGAGCCTCTCAAAAGTCAGGCATAAGTTCTAGGTGCAAAGAAACATTCCCATAGGCATACGCCAGCAATCCAGTGGACCACCAGGTCATGTTTTGCTTAACTGCAACATTGTGCCCAACTACGGGAACAATCCTAAACAAAGGAATATGTGCATTAGCATTTTGAACATTCCAATGAAATGTTCCAGAAGTTCAAAGGACCAGTCCATGTAGCTGCTGGAATACTTAACTGATCCATTTAGGAACGTACCTGTTGGTGGGGAGTTGTGCCCCTGTGTGGCACAGTGGGAAACCCCTGATTTGTAGTTTTAGGAAGAAATCTGGTGGATGGATTTGCTTCACGTTCCTTTGACAAAAACAAAAAATAAAATAAAACAATTTCAAAATGTGAATGTTTTCCAATTGGCATTTAAAACCGCCAATTTTGAAATGTATCCTGGTCACTGGGCCATTTATTACATTCCTTCAACCATCTTAACTCCCTGGGGAGTATGCAGCCTATGCTGCCAAGTATGTAGCGCATCAAGTTAAATCAATCATAGTCCGTTGCACTAAACCACTTGGCCACAACACTCCCAAATGTTTTCATGGAAAATAAGAGAATAAAGCAATTTTTCAAAAACTTACCATGATTTTAGATAAGACGGATGTAACATGAGTATCACGTCCTGTAAAAAAATCACAGAATTAATGGACTGAATGAAATCAAATCATTACATTTTGTCTAAACAAATAAGATTCTACAAACAGTAAATATTGGTATCAGGTGACCAAGTGAAATAAATAATTACTTTACTTCATTACCAGTGGAATTAACAATAAATCTCAACAAATAAATACATTCTAAAAATGCACTTACTGTCCATTGCTTCCTCTGGATCTTCCTCATCATCTAGGTCAAAGGTAACTCTCTGAGCTCCTCCAATCTGATGTAAACGATGCAAGGAAAGTTTAAGTGGATGATGTATTTGACAATGACAAGGTTCTTTTTGGCATTTCATGGGGATGCTCCAAAGGATAAAAAATAGGTGAGTATTTGTCACACTTACATCAAAGCTGAACTAGATGAGGAATAAGCCGTTTGCAAGTTAGATTTACAATAATATCTGGTACAATGACATGATTGATGATCTGGCACTCCTTTATTCAGATAGAAACTGGACCAAAGTTGAGAAAGTACTTACTGCTGACATGAAGTTGCTCGCTGACTACCTGAAGATGTGGAGACTAAAGCTGAGTGTTGCCAAGACCACAGCAACAGCATTTCATCTCAACACAAAAGAAGCCAATCGACAGTTGTCTGTTGTTCACGACGGCACACCCCTACCGAACAACCCCCATCCAACATACCTTGGAGTTAAACTGGACAGACAACTGACGTACAAACAACACCTCGAATCCCTGCGGGCAAAGGTCTCAGCCAGGAACAACTTGTTGCGTCGCTTAGCTGGAACATCATGGGGTGCATCAACATCCACCCTCCGCACGGGAGCTCTAGCCCTGGTCTACAGCTCTGCTGAATATGCTACTCAAGCGTGGTGTAGGAGCACTCACACCAAAAAGCTGGACCGTGCACTGAATGACACCATGCGGCTCATCACTGGATGTCTCCGGCCTACACCAACAGATCTCCTTCCAGTCCTTGCTGGAATTGCACCACCAAGTCTACGCCGCGAGCATCTGACAGACAGGCTAGCAACCAAATCCTTGGTTGATGAGGACCACCCCTTGCACAAGATAACAAGAGAATCCCAGGACCTAGGTCGTCAACGCCTCCGATCTCGTCGACCTTTCTCCCGTCATGCAGCCGCCCTCAGCAGATCGGATTTCAGCCTCATTCAGGAGTGGGAAAAGAGCTGGCAAGAGACAATTCGCCCACGGCAGTTCACTGTTCCCCCTGACATCAAAGCTCCTGCTGGCTCTGAACTACCTCGGAGGGAGTGGGTAACACTCAACCGGCTGTGAACTGGGGTTGGCAGATTCAGCGCCAATATGCATCGCTGGAAACTTCGAGACTCACCGGCATGCACTTGCGGTGCAGATGAGCAGACGGCAGATCATATTATCTACAATTGCCCTGACCTTCAACCCCCTGATGGAATGACTGACCTATCAAGCCCAAATGATGCACAAATCAACTGGCTTACCCAACTTAGAGAAACAGCCTGATGGACATACAACACTAGTAACTCATACGAAAGAAGAAGAAGAAGACAAGAGAACATTCAAGTCTAAAGACAGTGTTGCCTCGTCACACAGGTCTGCATGGGCAAGCTTTGGTACCAGGCTTTGCCAATCTGAAGGTTGCTATACAATTGTGTCATACCCATTCAGAACTGTGTGTTAGAGTTAGCTGTCTCTCAGGTAACTAGGCAAAAGCTTGCCCCAAACCATGTGACATAGCGACTTTCTCTAATCCGAGGAAATTTAAGCGTTCACTTGTGACTGAACATGTCATTGTACAAGACATAATTAGAATCTCCGAATTGGTTTAATACAACAAAAAATACCATTACTGAGAAGAGATGTATGGAACTCTGCAAGTGCCATCAGACTTGTTGAGATCCTGAGATGATTTCACCAAGATGTCATTTTCCTGAGATGAAATCATTTCAGGGATGACATACCTGAAATTTATTTTCTGTCAGGCTTATTTAGATAAATTATTTGTGAGTCATTATCCTACTTTCAAGATCTCAATGCACCAAGATAAATAACTCAGGATCTCAACAAGTCGGATGGCACTTCAAGAACTCTGTACAAATGAAAGACATCATAAGATGGTAGATTTAGACTTACTGTTGTTGTTTGTTCTTTGAATCTTGATTTTTTCTTCTGAGGATGAACTGATGGTTCAAACATCGTAGATGTCATCGACAATCCTGAAAAGCAGTAAACAAAACATGTAGTAATAAATGCTTTGTTTTGAGAAGTGTGGAGTGTCGTGGCTGAGCAGTTTAGTGTATAAATCAAACATGGCTCTGCATACCTGTCGTAAAATAATGAGCGCTTTGAAAGGCCCATTGGATGAAATACGACGCTACATAAGAACTGCATAATATTATTAAGTATCAAAGAAAACTCAATAGGAATAAAAAGCTCAAACTTGAAGAGAATGATCAGAGAAGTCTGACAAATCTGATTGCAATAAGAAAGCATTGTTAAGAATGAATATCAAATTGGCAAGAGGCTTTCAGGTACCTGGAAGTTGCACCACATCCTTCTCCACTGTGACCTTTTTGGTGTCTCCCTCTCCCCTCTCTGTGGTTGTCTTACGTTTATCTGCTCGTTTGACTACAGTGGCTGATGCAGTCTGCTGACGTGAAAGGAAATCTTCCTGCTGTCTTAATAAATCGTCCTCAGTCTCTCCTGGCTTAGGACGCTTCATCTTTGATTAGCTTACAAAAGTCACCCCTAACATAAACAATTTTAAGGAAAGAGAAAAATTAAACCTCTTTTAAATCCAAACTATAATCCAATCCCATTTTTGTCTTTGAATTAAAATGCAGCTACCCACTTTGGATGGGACCTACGACTTTATGTCCCATCCATAGGACGAAGCAATAATGGTTAAGTGTCTTACTTTAGGACACAAGTGTCACGACCCGGACTCGAACCCACACTTTGCTAATTAGAAACACCAGAGCTTGAGTCCAGTGTGCTTGACTGCTCGACCACAACACGCCATTATATCATTTTATTGTTGGGTTAATACACAAAGACAAAGGTCAAAACAGAATAGCTTAGGTCAAAGGCAAACATGATATCTAAAATGATTAGGCCCTTATAAACAGTCTGAGCACAAAGAACATTTTAAAATATTTAATTAAGCATTGTATTTTTACATGATGTTGACCTCAATTATCACAAAATTTCAGGTCAAAGGTTAAAAACAACATTTCAGGTCATACATCAACAACATTTGGTAGTCAAATACTAGTACAGTGATTACGATGCATCATTTGGCCTTCACTGTTATTAAAAAAAAAAGGCAACTGATAATCATGGAGATCTCCGGTGACTTTGGGAACGTTATTTCGTAAAAATGTGGAAGAGTACAGTCAGAAATTCCTGAAATAAAATATATAAGGTTATGGGATGCAGAAGCACTTGTGTTGTGTGAATAATATTTAACCTTTGAAAAGGTGATATGCTGGCCACTGCAAAATACATAATTTGCCTAACACTAACAGGTAACTGTAATGTTGTGGGAAGTCAAATTTCAGCCTCATCTTGAGGAAAATATGTCATAACAAAATTTAAAGACCCGACAGTTGTTAATGGCGAAAAAATCATATTATATGGATAAGTACACCCAAAACAGAATAACTGAATTTGATAGCAACTTCACAGAACCAAATTTTAATTTTTAAAAAGAGGGTGCACTTTACTTTTAATAAGTTTTACTCTTTAGAAACATTTTCCCTTTTAACACTGTTTAATGAAATTTCCAGCTTAAAAATGACCAACAACACTTTATTAAAATATTATCATGATTTAATAACTCACCTTTTTTGTAAGGGGAAGTTATACTACCACTAACGTTTTGTCAAACTGAGAACCACGATAAGCAAAGTCAACTGGAATATGTACGAACACCGCATATCGTGATCCCCGCGAAACGTCACGAGAACGCCCTCAACAAAATTGCTGCGGTTTGGTCAAAACTGCTTTGCGAATAAAGACAAAACTCTACAAAATTGTTCCTTTTTTCGCAATGATTAGCGCAACCGAAACACTTCCACTTGTAAAATATTTTTCAGTGAGTTAGTATATGGTAAAATAAACACAAAATATGATTAAATTGATGAACAACTTACGTATTGGAAACTTCAATGTATTACTAACACGTTAATAATAATTCTCTGTTGAGATGTCGTCTGCTGGCAAATTCGCCGTCATGTTCAGAGGCTATACGCATGCGCATAATACAAGAAAACGATTACGACTGTTTTATGAAGGGAACAACATATCATTATCACTCAGGTTGGTCCATTTTGACGTTCTTCATTTTTGATTGTCCTACTTAAAAATAGCGGCATCTACTTCTAGCGGAAATATATGTCCCTTACCCGTTGGATCATGGAAACATCACACCACCCAAACTGGTGCTTTGGTGGAAGGTCAAGACCAGCGCTTGCCCAAGAAGAATTTGTACTTTGTAAGGTCGTCCAGCACTCACACTCGCCACTCACTATCACGATGAGGTAAGGATGTCAATACAATCCTTATTTTAACACATACATGGTTACAGTTTCGAATTTCTGTTTTTCTTGACTGTTGTTAAATAACCTCTTACTTGTTCGCGTTACATCAACAAATCATGTTATCATTTATCTGCAATGTACTAGAACTATTGTTGTCTTGTTGCTGTAAACGTCGTAATCAGACGCAGACATGTGTTGTGCACACATGTTATTCAGTCAAACGCCCTCTCTTGGCCAATGTTATTTAATTCAAAGTTCAATAATTAATAGAATTGGACATTCGGATATTGAAAACTTTACTTTTATTAACATATGAAACTATAATGCAATGTGATCAGATCTGAATAGGCCCATGATGGTCAAAAAGTCCTTCGAATGATCGATTACTAAAGTAAAAAGGTGCTGTTCGTAAAAATTGAAGATGTTGTTCCGCCCGTGAACATCCCGCTTTGCACTGAAACTAAATTTCATAAATAAAACATTTAGAAAATGAAAATACTGTAACAACTTATCTTATTAATCCTACCTCATAAGAATGTCATAGACAAAATGTGTTAAAATAACGAATAAATGCATTGCCACAATGTTTTAGGCGTAGTATTTTGCAACAATACACATTCACGCACACAATACCCGAAAAACCCCAATTGTCTCTTTTCCTCCAATTGTAAACGTAGGCTACATTATCATGGGCTCTTGTCGAGTCCAGCACAGTGTTGCATTCTCTGCCAGAGTGCCACAGAGATGTTAAAGAAGTATGCAATCCACCATCAATTAGACTTTTAACCTTTTTAAAACGGTTTTTACCCTCGATGCAAATTCCTAGTGCTAGCGCTCCCTGAAAGATGTGCACAATATTGTAAGGTTGAAATAACAAATGTTCACACAGATTTGCACATTGCGTAGGCCTAGGCCCTACATGGTACAAAAATTGCCATAGTGGAAAACTTCCTTGATATTTTTTGCCTGAAATGCTATCATTTTTGAGAAATGAGTAAAACATTTTGAAACTTTTTTGTTTAATAAGTAATGTGTTTACTTATTTTTTTTATGAAGTGCACCTAATATTATAGGCCTGTGTTATTTTATGACAATAAAACAAATCACAATTAGTTGGTTAGTAATATATTTCGGTTTATTTTAAAAGTAACTTGTTTTTGAATGAGGCAAGTTTTGAGTTTGAACAAACTGAAGTCAATACCTGACAGTGATGTGTGAGTTAGACTTGCTCAAGTACTCTTAAAGAAATGGAAGAAGTGTGTGTATTTAAGTGGAGCAAAAAAGCATCTATAGAATTGTAAAGCATATTCTACAGTGGTCTTGATCTTTAGGTGGTGGTTGATGTAAACTAAGCATTTAGGTGAACCTATACACATAAATATATAAACAACTTGTTAATTAGTTTTTAGACATTGGAAAATTTTAAATGAGGCAGATTTTGAATCCAATATTGATATTATGGTTCTTGAAACAAGGTCCTTCTTGGTAGAGAGCAAACTGACATCAATAACTGGCTGCGATGCGTTAATTAAACTCACTCAAGCAGGCTCCCAGAAATGCACAGGGTTTCCAAATATTGATCAAAGTAATATAATTTTTTTTTAAGAAATCAATGTTACGATGCCAGAAGTGTGTGTAGCAAAGTGAATATAATTTTGGAGTGATGTTGATCTATTTGGTGCACACGAACCTTATATCAAAAATACAGTGTCATATTAAGTTATCATGGCGAGTAGCAGCCATTTTGTATTTTTACAAAGTACAGAGCCAATTTCCAGAATTTTCTTTACAACTCTTTTCTTGAACCCAAATATTGATGCAAAAGACAACATAATTACTACAATTTTTTTATTTGTATTGAGCGATATAAAAAAGAGGAAATAAACCATAATTAGTTTGTTAATACTTAGTCTTGTATAATGCAGTCTGCTGGCAGTTAAAGCGGTTTTAAAATAAATTGCCTCAATGTTTTGTTCAGCCTGTAAAACAAACTGGGTAATGAGAATTAGGCTGTTAAAGTACCCTACTTTCTATCATGTCTGTGTGTGATACTAAATAGGGTATCATTTTGTGTGATATTAAAAGATTTGTTTATGGTTGGGAACATTGTAAAGGGTAGGTGTCTGCTGATGGCATACCCCTACAAATTAGAAAAAGCAGCAAAAACCTTGTTGGTAAATTTGGTCGAACTTAAGACTATTTTTTTATTAGGGAAGTTTTGAAATCAGTACTAGAAACAAGTACCTTTTAGCTATAGAACAAACTGACATCAATACCTGCAGCGGCGTAGCGACCGGGGGTGGGGGGGGGGGGGGTGACACCCCAATATTTTTCCTAAGTCGGCAAATTGAGCGCTAAACTTACCCGAGTAAGGGCTCGGACTGAACACAAGTCCATTCGGCAAGCCTAGAGATTTGCCGACTGAAAATTTTAGTTTAATCCTTGTAGTGTGAGAAATCAAACATTGATTTACCAAATTTAATATTCTCGGCAACGTGCGGAAATCTACGCGCGGAAAACACGGGGCGTCGCCCCCGGACCCCCATAAGTAGTGTTGCCCATACAAACTCCAACGGTAGGGGTTTTGTCCCGAGTATTCAAAGTTTGAATTTCAAAATTAAATGTCTATTTTCGGCAACTTGACGGTCCTCCTTAGCCCTGAAAAAAATAATATCGTAGAGCAGGGACACCCACATTTTTCTCCATCCTTCTTCTTCTTCTTGCGTATGGCGTGTACAGCGTATAGATGTAGGTCAAGGGTAGACACACCCAGGCAGGGATGAAATTTCCATAAGCAAATAGATAGATACACCGTTTTCACTGATATCCAGGTATATTAATATCGCAATAACGTTGGTTTTGCTGAGGCATATCGCTGGTACCTTGTGCGCATTGTTCGGACAGAGATAAAATTTACCATAAGCATAACAATGGTGTATACCGTTTTCGCTGGCATCCAGGTATATTAATATTGCAATTACAATAAGGTTCAGAACTGGAAGAAATATTAACATATTCTTGACATCGTCACAATCACCGTGCCACAGTCATTGGTGCATTTAATGTACATTAAGTACACAGTTCAATAGAAATGGAAATTATGAGTCAGCTATAGTGACTGCCTTTATTCTATTGCTATATTTAAACACTTTCTAGCCAATAATTGTCTTCGGTCACATACCGCCTTGATCATACCACCTTGCCAGTTCCTCTATTCTTTGATAGCGGACTCCTCTTGGTTCCTGAGTATGGCGGGTTCTTTCAGGGTCATCACTTTCAGTATTCTTGTGGCTCTCCTTCAGTCACATTTCCTGATCGTATCTCCCTGCATGCCTTGCATCAGTCCATGGACAAGTTTTGGGAATCATTGCTACCTTCTAGTGACGGATGCCAAGAGCTTTAATGAAGCTGACCAGTACTGCCAGGGCTTGTCACGTCTTGGCAGACCGTCTCATCTGGCGTCCATTATGAGCCAAGAGGAACAAGACTTCCTGGTCCTGCTTATCAAGTATACGTTTGGGCAAAGCGGCATGAAAACCTGGTTCGGCTACCGCAAGGACGGATCCAGTGGCTCCTTTGCCTGGATCGACGGCAGCCCGTCCGGAGGTTTTACCAACTGGTACACTGATCAACCCAGTGGCGACGGAGACTGCGCCGAGATACTTCATACTGAAAGTGATTTCAACTTCTTGTGGAATGACGTGGAGTGTAACGCACTTAGGAGGTTCGTCTGTAAAATACCAGACAGGTTCGGAGTGGAACTGTGATTAACCATGGATTCACTAACAAACTATATCTAAACAGCCTCAGTTTGATGTCATGGTACCCTTCACGAGTTTTACAATGTTTTTAGGAGAAGTATATACAACTTTGTGATGTTATTATAATGTGCTATACAAAGGCTACATCGCTTAGTAAACATGTGTGAATCGAGCCTTAAAGATGTTGTTTTGCCTCGGTTATGCATCTCTTGTTATGGACGAAATACAATTATTGTTTTGCGTGGTGATTTTGGTTTTGTGATGCGAAAAATAATAATGAGTGCAGTGCAAAACAAAGTGAGACGTAAAACCTGAAACATAAGACGCAAAACCAAAAATGTCACACAAAACCAAAATGCAATGCAAAACCGTAAATACAACTCTTTTACAAGGATGTTTTATGATTACTATTGTCTAATGTCAACTGTTGTATAATGTTGGCTTGTCAGTATTTTTATAGGCCTAATGTAAACGTTTTTTATAATAATGACTCTGTCTTTTACGTCTAGGGCCTATACTCTTTTGAATAATGGCTTGTCTATATATACTTTTTTATTGATGGCTTATCAACTATTTATAATTTTTGTATTTTGTTTAGTTTTTTTTTTTGCTCTTCGTTTTTATTTGCTAACTATTGCTGGCTTAGTATGTAGGATTTGGAGTCTTAATAGTTTACCTTTAGTCGTTACTATTTTAAGGCGTTTTTCTTCAATGAATTTTATGCTCTTCTGCTACAATTTTATTGTTTACTTTAATTTTTACATTGTGTTCAGCGCTTTGGGGTAGTTTTTTCGTATAAGGCGTTATTATTGCATTATTATTATTAGTTGATGTGGTTGTTGTTATTGTTGCTGTTGTTGTTGCTGTTGCTGCTGCTGCTGTTGTTGTTGCTGTTGATGCTGTTTTTGTTGTTGTTGTCGTTGTCGTCGTTGTCGTCGTCCCATGGAGTGGAAATGTGTAGTACTTCCTAAGAAATTAATGATGCGTTAATGAATAAAATTATGCTGACCACTATAGCATCTAAGATCTCTTCAAAGAAAATTTTAACCACAAAAGAATGGTAGAGTTCTTCAAAAATGAAGGGGATAGCTCGATGGTCATTCAAAAAAGACTTGTCTAGTTATTTTATTGTCTGAAGCATGCATCTTTGTAACTGTAAATTAGATCTTGGATGACAGGTGCCGTACTTAAGTAGATTATGCCATGAGTAGATTAGGATCAGACATATAATGTGTAAAACAACATGATTACATAATTCCGAAGGCATAAAAACGTGCATCTGACGACAACTGGCCTTTTTTTTTTCACGATGGATGGGGGTGGGGGTAGGTTTAGGATTGGTAAACAACTAGCCTTTCGTCAAGGCCTTCGTGGCTTAGACAGCTATGTAGCCGCGAAGACCAATCAGCGCGCACGATCGAGTGGCGAAGCCACGAGGGCCTTTTCCAACTTGATTTTGCGGTTTTTGATGTTGCAAAAATCGAGAAATAAAGAAAAACATTAGAATTTCCTGACAATTTGGAAAAGGCCCTCGTGGCTGAGCCACTCGTGCGCGCTGACTTGGTCTTCGCTGCAGATGCTTCGCGGGACGCCACGAAGGCCTTGGCGAAAGGCTAGTAAACAACAAAAATGTAAGCTTCTGTATAAATAAAATGAACTATTGGATTTGGGGTAGTCCAGACAAGTCAGTAGATAATTAGAGAAACAAAGTTGGCAATGAACCTCAAATAATATGATTGCATTGTGGATTTGTGGAAATTATACTGTATTAAATCTGCATGTCAGCAGCAATATTTCTTGATTTAAGTTTCAAGTCAATAAATCATTGCGATACCCGGTAAGGAGTTACTGCCGTTCAAGATTTTAAATATTTTAGATCAATCAATGGAACCGGTGTCATACTATCACTAGAGAGGTATTAATGACCCTCCTTCCCCATGCAAACCATAAAGAATAAAGAAAAAATATAGGCCTTTATAATGCAAAATAAAACTCAATAAATACCGGTATATCAGACTGCTCAGAAGTCTGATTTTTGTTTGAAAAAGATACACGTTTTTCTTCTTTTTTTCTACAGTTTTATTTTAATATAAAACGCCGTTATTCAAAAAAACACGCCCAAAAAAACAAAATCAACGAAAAACGAAACCAGCTCTTTATTTATCATTGTTGAAAGTCGACATTTTGGCAAAGGTCTTGAACAAAGAAGTAACTATAATTATTTCCTGTCCACACAACTTTATGACGATCGTGAGGTTTTACCTGACGAAATATCATCTGAATAATGGTCATAATGGCGGAACATCACATCCCACGCTCAATGGTTTATAATAGGCCTTTTCGAAACCACGCCTTCAGCGTGAACGTTTCGGCTTTGGCTTCGCCAGTAATTTGGAAACGTACACTTTCGTTACGGAACTTCAAATGGTGCCTATAAGCCGGAGCCGAACCGTAAGCCGTAATTTCGAAAACGGACACAATTTAAATAGATCTTGAGTGAACAGCGCCCTCGACGTCTTTGAGCGGCCATGAGGCGTCTTCAGCAGCATGGCCGCACTGGAAGGAGGTAGTGGCAAGGTCTCTTGAGAAAAAGGTATTATTTTTACAGAATATGAACCCAATTGGTTGCTACAAGTACATATTTTTATAATGTACGTATTCTTGTGTAATGTCTGTTAATGAAATTAAGACATATCAGTTTGAAAATGCGTCTTATAAAATGTTTAAAAATAAATCATTCGTGTATGGATTCACGGAGTACTCGAGCTCGGACGACAAAAGATGGCGCGCTTTTAAATCCTGGGCAAGCTTTTTGTAACCGGCATTTACAAAAGTTGGTTATTTAGGGCATGGAAGTGTATAGAGCTTTTTGTGTGGGAATGATGTTGCACAGTCATTTATAGCTTTAGGTTGTTCTGCTTTTTGTGAAATAAAGACTAAAAACAGTAAAGGAAGTTCATGTTCATTTCTTAATTTGTAATTGATGTGTTTAAAAAGTACATTTTATTTTATTGATTCTGTTTTTAGACTTTTTGCCTTTTCATGTCTTGACCCTCCAAACAAACAACACCCACTCCCTATGCCTTTTCCCTCACAGTTTCTGCAGTATTACTAAGCTCTGGTTTTTGATTCCAATTGCTGCTATAATAATTATTGCATTAAACTAGACCCAGTAACTGAGGCGCTGTACTCCTTTTTTGAGATTTTGACATTATCGGTTGTACTAGCGCCCCAGTACGCAACATGTGGGCACTCTGATGAAGCAGATTTTTATGAATCTGTTAAAAAATTGTCAAAATTACGACAAAAGCTTAACAGAATTGCTGAAAAATCACCTACTAGCTTCTTAAGATATCAAAGATGAAATAAAATGCATTTAACTGCACTCATGATCCTTTTTTGTCCTCCAAATCAATGATTTTTTTAGGCTTACTAAAAATGCAGCTGTTACGATCTGCATTTCACTGCTACGTGACATAAAGTACTTTCTCCAAACAAAAAGGATCGCGTGTTCGCTGATGCCCTGACTTGCATATTGTTTTGCGCAGTCAACGCAGGATACCAGCTTTGTAGGCCGTGCGCTCAGCCAATCATGACCAAAGGAACTTCTATACAGTGTGGATTGCATATTGGCGTATGGGGACTGGTATCCTGTCTTGACTGCCCAAAACAATATGCAAGCCAGGGCATCAGCGAACACACAATCCTTTTTTTATGAAACAGTAGTTGATGTCAGATTTGTAAAAAATCTTCTTCGTCAGAGTGCCCACATATTTTACGGACTGGGGTGCTAGTATGACCGATAAATGTCAAAATCTCAAAAAAAGAGTACAGCGCCCCAGTTATTGGGTCTAGCATTAAACTGTTCCTCCTTCCCCTCCCTTCTCTTAATGTCCCTCTCTCTTTCAACCACCCTGCTCCAATATATCATCCTCTCTGTGCTCCCACCCCACTTCTTCCAAACCCCTTTCTTTTAGAACACTACATGACTCCTCAAAGGTATTTTTCAAAGCTTGGCATATCATTGCTTCTCATTCCACAGAGAGAGGGAAAGGCATACAAACTCACAAACCTATATTGTAAAGCTTTTTTGAAAGTTATGAGTGAGTTTTTAAATTTTTTTATGCATGTCCCTCAAAAATCCCACCATGGTTTGTGCATGCTCTGTAGTTGAATGAGCAGATGACCTTTGATCTGGTGGTCCGAAATTACATAATGAGGTCTTTACAAGGCTTCCGTTTCCAGGCAGGGGAAACATTTGCATTTATTCACCTCATCCGGCTTTCAACTGGTTAACTCATTGTACACTCTCTGAAAGCGAATAACAACAATAAGGCTCAGATTCTGAAAAGCAACTCATAGCTCAGTTTGATTTTATTCTAACAATATAGATGAACTAAAGACTAAAGAAAGTTATAAGGACATGTGACAAAAATGGAGGCATGTATTTAGTAAATTTCCTTAGCGATATGTTGTTAACGCCAATATTAGGGAAGTTTAATCTACAGAGTTATTTTCACGCTAGCATCATTTTGCATTTCATGGATGTACCTTTTTAATTGTGATATCCTCTAATTTCATGTTAGTTTATTCATCATCACATTTTTTTTATTCAATTTGTTCAAGCAGAACTGATTGATGTATATTTATATTTATTGCATTGATCATTGTGATATCTTGTAGATATTGAGAAGTGAGAACTTTTGATCAATTCAGTGATAAGTTCAGTTGTTCAGAAATACCATGGCCAGGGAATCTGATTTCAGTAAAGCGCTTAAACATTTTTTGAAAGACATTCGATGAATTGAAGTCTGTCGATACTAGCAAAGGTGGAGATGCTACTGGTACCGATGCAAGTTCTTCTGAAACTAAGGTTATCCATGTTGTAGACAAGAGCTCTAGTTGATCCTACAGGCAACAAAGGTTATTTTCCAGAAAGACCCCTACACCATCTGGAGAACTCAACTGTGATAATAGGCGATGTCTAGCCAGGCAGCTCATCAAAGGTGACAGCATATCAGAAGTGGAGGAGAAGCAGAATAACAGAATCCTTGGTGTCCCCCCCCCCCCGCACTCTATATTGTCTGGGCAGTTGGAGATGGTTCAGCAGAGCAATATTTGAATTGTTTGACCAGGGCATATGATTCTACCACTGATGGTGATGAGCTTCTGACATCCTTCCGTTGAAAGAAAGAAGACCAAAAAAGCCTCAGCCTGTTTGATCAGAGTCCACACACTGCTAACCTTAGTAGCTGAGCTGGATGGAATTGAGGGGAAACAAAGCGACAAGATATCTGCAACCAATTCCAGAGAGGCTGTTTGTTCAGCCATCCCCTTCTGAATCAGCTTCAACTGAAAACAAGACCAGATGGTCCACAGGTATTCATAGAGACACTTCGTGAGGTCAGAGCTACCGAGTTTCAGCTAGAAGAGAAGTTGGATAGAAAGATAGCTATCACGAAATGCCCTCAAAAGGCTATCAACTTGGCAATCAAGCAAGAAGAAACCCCAGACGCAGACTCCAAACAACAAAGTCGGACTGTTTAGGGAAGCGGTCAATTGACTTCAGAAGTGCACGGATGAGTTTTTTCAGAGTTAACAACGACAGACTAGCACAATCAGGCACAACCAACCAAGGCTTCAGAAAATAAACGATTCCGCTCAACAATTATGTTGCAACTGTGGTGAAGATGGCCACAGAATGAATGAATGCAAGTCTCCGAAGAATACAGCCTAGTCCAAGAGAAAATGATCTGCCATCAACAGTCCAGACTCCAAACCAACCGAATTTCGGGAAACGTGAACGGACAGCTGTAGAGAGACCAACAGTTGTCCCAAAACCAACGAGTCTCACAAGTACAAAGACTGCAAAAAGGTGTCAAGGCATAGCTTCAGACAGAACATCATCGGAATGCACTGTTCCCAAAGGTGTCATTGGTAATTAGGCATATATCCCGGTTTATATAGATGGCCATTTAAGCAAATGCTTACTTGACACAGGGTCGTAGGTAACTTGCGTGACTGAAGCGTTCCACTGCCAGTACCTTCCTCATTGCCAGGTACATCCTCGAATCTACTGATCACAGGTGCTGCTGGGCAAGCTGTTCCGTACAAAGGCTACATTGAAGTAAATCTCAAATTTCCAGACCACACCGCTTGAATTCAACAAGAGACTACAACCCTAGCTCTCGTATGTACCGCTAACCAAAAAGATGGTGTTCTGATCGTTGGCACTGACACCAATGTCGTCCGAGCCATACTCGAAGGGTGTAAACATGCAGGAGGAAAGAAAATCATTGAGAATCTTTCAATTGACACTGTTTGTTCAAAATTCTACAAGATGACCTTGAATAATAATGGCAATTAAACTACAAAGTAAAATCAACTAGCAAGAAGCCTATCACAACTGCACCAGGACAGGAAACTGAAGTGACAGGACGGATAACCAACTGCTTAAGAATTAGACGAGAAGTTCTCATTGCACATGGAAGTTCATCCAAACTTTCTGGTGAAATAACGGTGAGAAACGCTCTGGTGGAATTGCCAGCACATCGGACAGTGAGGACGACTGTGATCCTTGCCAATAATCCCCACCAATATGTGGTCATCCCTGCTCACTGCAACCTTGCCTCTGTATCAAGTATATTAAAGATGTCAACTTTTCACGCAGAATTGCCTATCGAAGTAGGAAACTCGATTGAAGATTTGAATGACTGTATCAAATTTGACATTGATGGTTCATCCCTTCCTGATTGAAAAAATTGCTGAATCAAAGATATTCTGCATGACTACGGTGACGACTTCTCCGAAAAGGATCTTGACATTGTGTGCACAACCACTGTAAAGTACAAGATTCACCTGTCGGACAAAACCCCCCTTTCACAAGAACTGTCGGCGTATTCCTCCTGCTGACTACGCTGATGCAAGACAGCATCTCAAGGACCTCCAGGGATAATAAAGAAATCTGAGAGCCAGTTTGCATCTCCAATAGTACTTTTATGAAAGAAAAATGGCGATCTGCGTCTATGCATTGACTACAGAAAATTGAACTCCCGTACCATCCAAGACCAATACTCCATCCTGAAGATTGAAAACATGTTGCATGCCATGAGTGGGGCGAAGTGGTTTTCCCGCTCAGATTTGAAGTCAGGGTACTACCAAAAACAGCTTTTTGGTGTCCACTTGGATTCTACGAATTAAACTAAAAGCCACAAGGGATAACGAATGTACCCGCCACTTTCCAGCGACTGATGGAAAAATGTATGAGTGACCTCAATCGAACTGTAATCTTCGTCTATATACTTTGATGACATTATAGTAGTAGGTAAGACCGCAGAAGAACATGAAGAGAGACTGCTGAAAGTTCTTGAGCGCATTCACCAGTTTGGCTTGAAACTTTGACCCAACAAAGTAAGTATTTCCAATCATCACTGGTTATGTTTCCAGTGGAGGTGTTAGTACAGATCCCAGTAAGATAAATGCTGTCAAGACATGGCCTGTCCCGACCACTGCAAAAGAACTAAAAATCTTTTCTAGGATTCACTGGGTACTACCGTCGGTTCATTGAGGGTTTCTTATCCATTGCCAAACCACTGAATGAGTTGACTAATGGCTGTGATCTGATGAAGAAGCAATTCCGGATGACAATCACAAAGAGAAAGAGTAAGACAACACTTCAAAGTCCAAATGAACCATTTGGTGAACTATCGTCTGAAGAGTGTCATCAATCTGTTGAGACTATAATAAAAAACACTCTACTGCTCTTTTGTTGGGATTTGTCGACTACACAAGCCCTTCGTGATACGTACAGAAGCAAGTGAGGGTGGATTGGGAACAGCCCTATTCCAAGAACAAGAAGACCGTACACTCAGAGTAACAGCCTATGCAAGTCAAGGGCTTTCCAAGATCGAATTAAATTATCTGGCTCACAAATGGGAATGTTTATCCCCAAAGTGGGCTATCACTGATAAGTTCCATGAGTACGTACTAAATTCACTGCCCTGACTGACAGCAATCCGCTGACCTACATACTTACAGCCGCCAAGTTGGATGCCCCCGGTCAAAGATGGCTGGCAGCCCTTGCCAACTATGACTTTGATATCAAGTATCGCCCTGGTAGCAAGAATGCCCTTGGGATGCAAATGGATTATCCAGAAGACCACAACAACTACCACAGCAACTACCAACTGACGATGACCAAAATAAACCGACGATATCCAAATTGAAGACCATATCCATCTACAACAAGAAAGAATAAACTTTTAAAAAGTCAAAAATGATGATGATGTGAGCACCTGCACACTAGAAGTCTTCCAGGCAATTTGCCAAAATCACAGAATTGATGTTTTTCGAATAACTGTACAGACGGTCAAGATGATGAGAATCCCCCTCTGGTCAAAAGTTTGACTGATTATACAAGCCCCTCCCATCAGAATTCATTGAGTTAGACCCAACGACGTTGCCAAAATTAGGCTCTAATGATTGGCAATGTTTTCAACGGGTAGATGATGTCCTGCGAGAAATAATCCACTTCTTTTAAGAAGATTATAAGCCAACAAATGAAAAGCGAGCATCATTACAAGATAAGCTAAAATACTTGCACAACAGTGGGACAAGCTCTTCCTCAGGGATGGAATACTGTACAAAAAGAGTTCTAGTCTTGATGGTCGCAAAATCCTACAATTGGTTTTGCCTGAAAGCCAACAGCAAGCTCTTCTTGGTTTGCATGAGGATGTTGGCCATGTTGGAGAAGACAGGACTTTCGACTTAGTTTAGTCCCGGTTTACTGGCCGCTTATGGCAGCAGATGTTGAAGAGAAATGTCGGACCTGTGAAAGGGTTTAAGATGGAAGAAGCGAGCTGTAAAGTCGGCACTGTTAGTCTCCATTCAAACCACCTCTCCAATGGAATTGGTCTGCATCAACTTTCTGAGCTTAGAGCCTGATGACAGCAACTCCAAAAACATACTTGTAACGTCATTACTCAAGATATGCGAAAGCCTTCCCAACCAAAGATCAGATGTCCAGCATCATTGCTAAAGTCTTGTGGGAATCTTATGTACTTCGTACACTACAGATTTCCAGACCGACTACACTCTGACCCAGCTTGTGATTTTGAAGTAAAAATCATAAAAGAGCAGTGTGCAATCACTGGCACTAGAAAAACTCGAACAACACCATACCATCCTCAACAGTGAGCGTTTTAACCAAACCTTGCTGATGTTGTTAGGCACCACACTGGAAGATGATCAAAAGAAGAAATGGCAACTGTACATTGGTCCCCTGGTACATGCTTAACTGCACAAAGCATACCTCGACAGGAGTATCTCCATTCTTCTTGAAATTTGGACCAGAACCATGCCTTCCCCATTGATCTTCTATTTGGTTTACCTACCCTAACTGGTAACTTACATCAGAACTATATATCAGAATTAAAAGAAAGACTTCAAAGGGCTCATAAACGTGCCTCTGCTACCATGGAGAAGATTTCATCTGCCTATAGGAAGAAGTAAAATAAGTCAGCCCCTGAGAATAATCTCAAAGAAGGAGATTATGTTCTTATCCGGAATGTCGGCTTGAAAGGACAACCCAAACATGTTGATTGCTGGAGTAAAATTGTGTACAAGATCATCCGCAAGATGAGTCCTGGGATACCCGAGTACTTGGTTGGTCTGATCAATGATGATGGCCCAAAAAAAACTGTCCATCGAAATATGCTTCTTCCATGCGGTTTCTTTGGAAATAAACCCTCTGTAACTGAGACCACAACCAAAACCCAGTCAATGGGAACCATTAAGACAGCCACAGTGTGTTTTCTATGGTATGGACATGGGCGTGGACTATGGTTTGTGTCACTGTTGTGAAATTATGATTGTTGGTAAGTGGGTCCTGTTTATTAGTTAACTCATGCCTTTTTGCCCATTGTTATGTTTCTTCTTGGTCCTTACACACTCATTATTTGCTTTTCTTTGAGATGTCAATTCCAATACTAGGTAGAGACAGACTATTTATTATTTAGGAAACAGTCGCCCTATTTTTATTATATAAAATTTAGGAAATTATAGACTTGTATTGTGGAAGAAATTTAACTGTATATTTTAATTGTCTGTAAGGCATCCAAAAGTGTACATCTGTAACTCAGTGGCAGCACTATAAGAAAACCTGTGGTTACCTCGGGACTGAGTAAGCACTCATCAAAATGGTATGTTCACACAATATTTTGCTGACTTCACTGCTAAGTCCAAAAGCTATCACTTAGCAGTGAAATTTAATACTTTAACGGTGCTGTTTTTGACCGGAACACATTTTACTGACCTCAACTGTAAACATGATTTCAGTTGATGTTCTGCACGATGCCATGTATTTTGTCTCCTGGTCAAGTGGCCTGTTCATTTTTCTCCTCATCAATCCCTGCCAAATATCTCAAAAAAAAAGTTGACATCATATCCCCATTCAACAGCTAGATTGACCCATGTTTGTAAACATTATTCATACGAAATGAAAACAACTGAATTGTAAACCTGTGTATATTTACTGGACATATTTTGCTTTTCACCTTGCAGGGAACCAGAAGGAGGATGCCTTTATATTTATACTTTGCTTTGACCATGTTGACTTGTACAAGTAAAAGGTAAGTATGAGCATCCAGTACTATTTTCATTTCAGTCATCTTAGTTTTACAAGATGTTTTGTGATGCCTCCTTAATGGAGGTTAGTGCGTCGGACTCAAGCTCCGGTGGCTGAGTCATCGGAGTGTGGGTTCGAGTCCCGGTCATGACGCTTGTGTCCTTGAGCAAGACACTTAACCATAATTGCTCCGTAAAAGTTGGGGAGGTAGAGCCTTCTGCTCTACCAGCCAGGCTTCTGGTAGATGATACCTAAGCCTACATCCTTACGGACTGTAAAGGGGGCCTTTTTACCCTGTTTCAGCCCCAGGAGTAGGTGGCAACGGTCCCTGGATAAAACAGTTGATTTGTAGCCCACACCTCGAGTGGCTTACTGGCCTTGTGTGTCTGGCAACTTCCATAAAAAAAAAGTCTCTCCCTCGTGTAAAAATGGTGGAAAATGTGATTGTATTTGATACACTTTCAGAGCGAAAATTTGAACATCACTTCATTGGATGTACACAGTTAAATAGGTCTGTACATTTTACACAGGAATTTGATGCTTGTCAAAAGGTTGAACTCAACGCTATACAAAAATGTACAGACCCATATATTTGAAATGTGACGTCGTTGGATGTTATTGGATGTGAAACAAAGTTCATACTGGAAGGGTATATTACAATGGCAATTTACACCGTTTGAACAAGAGGTTAGAGACTAGTAATTTTGTCCACGCTATCATAAGGTCTCTGTTGGAAAATGGGTATACACAAGAGTTGGTTAGCCTGTCCACTCCTTCACTCTGATAATATTTTAATGTGATGTTTTCTTATATTACAGAAGAGGTAGAGCAATCAGTACATCACATGGTATTTGTTAAAACATCTGCAGCGCAATACAGACACTTATTATTGTGCAACAATTGGTAAGTCCAGATAGAAAACAGATGGTGATGGGGTATTACATGGTGCTGACCAAGTTGTATGTTTTCCTAAATTGGGCTTTACTATTTTCAATTCTTGAAAGATAGACTACACATAAAGCAAAAGAAAACAATGTTACATATAAAAACAACAGTTTCAAATATTAAATTTACCTTGTGGGGAGCACTGCTAATGAGTACTAAATGATTTCACACCATGATCAAAAGCATGTCAAGTCCAAGTCTTCACTGCCAAGTCCGAGTTTGAATGTGAGTATTGAGTCATATGGGTCGAGTCTTAGTCCGAGTGATCAAATATAAGACTCAAGTCGGACACAGGTCACAACTCTGGAAAGAGGGCTACCTTGACTTGAACTTACTTTCTTCTGGAATGCACAAACATTTTTGCTTACAAATTCTCTGTAAAGTTAAAACACTCCTGTAGAGGGGAGCAGGTGTATCACTATTAGACGATATTGTGCCCATATTATACCTTGACCAAGAACCTGAACATTCATTGACTTTGTAACATTTGACCCCATCCACAGAGTATGCTATGGTTATGTGGATGGGTTGGAAACACAGTGGTCTTGAATAATTCTGTGCAACATGCCGCAGAAAGCATATAGGGTGACAAGAAATTCTTACATGTTTCTTGGGTGCACACTTTGTGGGTTATGTTATCTTGAGTTTACTAGTCAAGTTGCCAACAACTTGAACTGTTTGTGACCTCACTAAGCTGGAATGCAACAGAAACAAACCATAGAACACGGAATCACTTGAATAAATTTTAGTTTATTAATTAAATGTGTTATGATACACCCGTCCACATAACAGTGTTTTCCCCAAAATTGCTTCCCACAGGGTTAAAGCATCGGCAGTTTTTCAAAATGAAGAGCTATCCTGGTGTCATCTCTTGTCCAGGTGGAGTCGATGAGCAAGCCAGTTGCACTCAGAGAAATGAGATGTCCTCAGCAGAGATATGGATGATGACTGTGTCTCCTGATCAGTAAGTTAAACTATTTATTGTCATCCTTTTATGCAGGCATTCAACTGTTCAGTGTTGCACTCCTGCATCCGATTTCACGAAACTTTACACAAACTGTGTAAGCCTACTTGTGCCATATTTTATTGCATATAAGTGGCACAACTTACCCACTAAATGTTGCACAAGTGAACTTACGCAGTTACGTAAAGTTTCGTGAAATCGGCTGCTGTAGATCCGAGCCACACTACTGTGGTTTTACCCAGCGGCGGCACCAGATCCGCCAATCTGGGGGGCAAGCTTAACTTTAGGGGGGGGCAAGCTTAATTTTAGGGGGGCAAACAAAAATATTAAGTGTAATTTTGGACTGCTAAAAGGCAGTTAAACTCAATTTCGGGTATAGGTGAAAAAATCGAGACGGGAATGGGGGGGGGGGGGGGCAAAGAAATAACTGGGAGCATTTGCCCCCCCCCCCCCTGTAGCACTGCCGCTGGTTTTACCTTTTCACTGTTCTAAGGTTTAAGATTACTATTCCGACACACAGAAAATCTATGTAATATAATATTTATGTTTACTTTCTGTGGTTCTTCTGGACTGTTGACTTCAAGCATCAGAATGCAATTGGATTGGACAGCGACGAAAATAAGGTAAATTTATAGGGGGCACTGGGGGTACACCACTTTTTTTATAGGGGCCACTTCTTACCTTAATTAAAACTGAAGTTTGCATTTTGTTTTCTAACCAAGATCTTAATCTATTCAATGACTGGTAGGCCCTTTTTCAGCACTGGTTATGCCGTTTACTTTATAAGATTATCTGACAGGGAGGTAAAACAAATACATTGGCTGCTTATAAGTAGAAGATCAAAAAATAGTTTTATATATTGAGTTATTATACATGTACTTCATAAAAGTTTTCAAAACAAATCCTTTTTATTCTGGTTAAGGTCCAGATTTTAAATGGAGATTAATTGCTTGTTACGCCTCTGAGAGTGGAGTGTGGACATGTGAAGAAAAACACCAGAACCATGGAGGTTGAAAACCATTTTATTTAAGTTAACTTTAAGCTATATACTTTGATACAGGGGTGGTGGACTTGGCTCACTGGTATGTGACAGGACAGTCTTGAGTGGAGCCACAAAATGAAGGCAAAAGGAGTCATCAAAGGTAAAAAGAATATAGGGACAGATGAAGTGTAAAACTTGTATTGAGGATAATCACTTTATTGTCTTTTGGAAATGATAGAGAAGTAACATAAATTTAGTGATATCAATTTAGAAAAAAGTTGGATGACATAGTGGTCAGTAGAGAAGTTCCTGGTCAAAAGTGGGAGACCTTCAGGTCATAGCCTGAGATTATGTGTGTGGTATGTGTTTAATGAGAAATGGGGACGAGCCTTGGCATGAAATGGGCTACCTAAAGTAAGGAATCATGGGCAAATATGATTAGTCAGGATTCAGCCTTGCGTTATATTTGAATAAAGTTCAGTTCTGTTTGAAACTACTTTGGCACCCCTCCCCCTGAACACTAGATATTGACAACATAGGGAGACCACCAACATTAGGGCTGGATAGCTCAGTTGGTTGAGCGTCGGTACATTCGCCGATGGTCGCAGGTTCAAATCCCACTCCAGTCAATTTTTCCTTTTTGTTCACCCCAAAATTGAAATTAATTTCAATAGTAAAAGAGCTTTTGTGTAATGTGATTTCTTTGCAGGTGGAGAGACAGAGCCTATTTATGCTTGGTTGTGTAGAGGTTGGACATTCCAAGCTGATATAGTAAGAGACTAGCAGCCATTCAGTTTGACCTGCTTCTAGACCATGGGTAGACAGGAAAAACTGGGTTTATAATACTCAACAGATGCTCTCATGAACGAACACAATTATTGGTGTACACCTGGATGATTGGATGGTGTTTTTGGTGATCGTCTCCATTGTAAGCACTTTCTCTTTTCCTTGTAGCCCTCACCAAGAGTAGTAGCCTTGTGCCTTGTGATGGGCAACTAATGTAAACAAAAATGTAATTTCAATGTATAAAGTTTTGCCACTTGGTGAAAATACTAAGTGGAAAATCTAGTGATTTACTGTTTATGCTTTTACTGTAACTATGAAACTGTTACATGTTGGGTCTGGAAATTAATGTTTGAAGACTTTGTGCAGAACTATATTGACTTTTTTGTTTGATTTGGGCATATTTGACACTTGTGAAAATGCTGATAATTGAAAGAATGTTTCAGCATAACAGAGGACTTGTTTTGATTGTTTGCAGACGACCACCAGAGACATGAAAAGACGGCCCGAAGCAACCAATTCAAGTAATTTGACTTGCATGTAAATGGCAGCACCCCAACTACCATGGACGGATAAGCATCCAGGACAGTATTCCCCGAGACAGTTCCTGAATGGTGGTCATTGATACGACGAAGGAATGCCATCCACATTGAACTCATGGACAGGACAAACAGAGTTTGCAGTGAACTGTCCTCATTTCTGAACACAAATGCTGGCGCACACCTGAGTGATGGGATGGTAGACATGTTGTGAATGCTCATCTCAAAAGTAAGCACTTAGTTAACTGCCTTTCCTACATACAGGAGACATGCTTTTAATGATTTCCTGTGTTAACTATCATAGTAGAGAATAAATACCTTCATTTGGGAGCCTCTCAAAAGTTTGAATGGTGGGAGCGTTCTAATCGTATCAGTCAAGTATTCCTGCTAGTGTACATGGACCGGTGTAGGATTCGAATTACCTCTAGTTACCAGGCAAGCTCGATTGTCTAGTTTTAAGACATCTGCTCTAGAATGGCAACTGTTGTGGATTTGAATCCCACTCGAGTAATATGGCTGTACATTTTTTCAGAGTACTGAGTGTACAGTGATTGACATACATTGGTGTACGGGTGAACATAAATGATAAGAGACTAATAAAGTTTAGAAAATTTGAGTCACATTGGAGTACAGCAGGAATTCATCTTAACAGAGTACAGCGCGCACTCAGAAACCTAATCTAATTATAGCATGTCCATCATTGCCAAAATAATAAGTTTGAGTATTCATTTGGTTGACGTGATAATTGAAGCTGGTAAAATTGTCTAAATGCTGACAGAACCATGTTCATTGGACAAAACTTTCCGATTACCATCTTCACCTTAAAAATACATCCAATCAATGTGATTTTTTTTTCAACATACTCCGTACACAAACAGTGCGTGTTTATATAATGTGGGAGCACACTTGCGTGAGCCTACCCACACATGCCCAAGAATGTTTGTTCTATTGTTGGGATTTAGTTTTTTTCTCTTTTCTTTGCGTCGTTCCCGCTGGTTATATACACGAAAGCAAAAGGCAGACTTGTTCTTCCTAAAAACCTGGATCCCTTTTGTTAAAGACCTCAGTTTCAACAGATAGACACCCCACACACACACAACTATGTAAACCAAGGACTTTATCTCTTTGTTATCTTTTTTTTAGCGATGTCCTCATTGGGGTTTTCTTTGCACAAAATCAAACCGAGGACATCCTCAGTCTGTCAAATCACCCAGATCCCTTCTTTTTTTTTACATGCTCGGTGTCACCTGGTAGGCACGCTCACACACACATGTAGAGCCTTTGTCTCAATTCCTATACCTACGTTTCATTATGTGTTTGAAAAAATATTTCAATAAAAACAAATCCCTTGTTTGTAATTCTTTGTAGATGGTCACAAAAGCTGAGGAAAGACGACCCCAGAAGCAACCATTTCGAGTAAGTCATTCTTTGACACCTCAACCCCGTAGAAGCAACATGCAGGAAGCTTCTGAAGCAGAGACAATTTATATAAACAGTTACTCATTATGAAAAACTGGTTTTGTTGTGACTCTAAAAAAATGGCACCATCAGATAAAGAGATAATGCACAGAGTCAAGCACACAAGCAATGTCTTCAATTAGGGACCTCACCATCAAGGGATACAGCACACAGATCTCAAGCACCCAAGCAATGTCTTCAATCAGGGATCGGGAGCAACTAACTTTGTCTGTCAATCAATTCATTAAGACTCAAGACTCTAAAAAAATGGCACCATCAGATAAGGAGATACCGCACAGAGTCAAGCACCCAAGCAATGTCTTCAATCAGGGACCTCACCATCAAGGGATACAGCACAAAGATCACAAGCACCCAAGCAATGTCTTCAATCAGGGATCGGGAGCAACTAACTTTGTCTGCCAATCAATTCATAAAGACTCAAGAAAAACACTGGAAAGAACATCAGCAAAGGACAGTTGAAAGGACTGTATAGTTGTCCAGATGCATTCTCACACTGGATTAATTCTGACAAAGATAGTTCAAGGCAGTCGCTGTTCAAGACAAGTTCCAGCCGTACTCATAACTCTAAGACTATAGATATCTGTTCTTATTAACCAGTAGGTGCCAGATGATGTGAATACACACAAATGTTTCCTTTGCCTGGAAACGGAAGTCGTGAGAAGACGCCATTATGTAATTTCTGACCACCTGAACAAAAGTCGCCCGGTCATTCATTTGCAGAGTGTGTACAGACCACACATACGCCGTCTAATGCTTTGTTTCACCCACACAGAGACAAAAAAAGTCTTGAATATATTGGCATTTTCTGGCCATTGAGAGGTGGTTTTTTTGTTATCCCCAATTTCAGACCTTTGTCCTTTTGTTCCAAGAAGAGGATTATGAGGCATTGAGAGGCTTCCAACATTGTCCATTCATTGTATTTTGGCTCAATGGAAGTGAGCCAGCAATCAAGCCATGGCTTTGTGTTTAGTGCCACTCCTATGCTGAAGGTAAAAGCCAATGTTTTGCAAATGACGGTGCGTGAATTTGACACTTTCTCGGTCGAGAAACGAAATGGACGATCCAATGAAGAGAATCTTTGTTCTCTTCGCATTGTCAAGTCAAGGTTTCTTTGTGCCTTTCAAGTAAAACGATTCCGGCAATTCCACTAAAATATTCCTGCCAGGGAGACTGGACTAAAAAAATTCTGGTGGCAACTGGTTAAGGTTAAGGGTATCTGCAGATATGCAGAATGCAGGGGTCATGGGTTCAAATTTTACCCTAGTATTCTGTCTGTGGATTTTTTAATTGAAAAGTTTTAGTATTTAAACCTTATATGTATGTTTCATTTATATATATATTTTTAGAACTCCCTATCATTAAGGTGTTAGATTTTAGGATTTTAGGATTATTAATTCCAAGTAAGTGGTAGTGTTTTGTGTCATTGACACAATTGTGGATCATGTATCTTGTGGATCATAGATCTTGTTTGAAGTATCACAGTGATAGCCACATGCTGAGGATGATGGCTGAGGGTGAATGTGCTGGTAACCTCTCCCCTCTTGGCTTTGCAGCAACCCATACTTGTAGAGCAACTTAAGCGTGCAAAAAATCTCTTGGAATGTTTTCATTTATGTCTGTGGAGCATGTTGACACCAAGCTTCCCTTATTTTATTGGGAGTTCTGTGCCATTGATTGTGGATACCTTAATTACCTTCTTGTAAGCAGTCAAGTGCAGGTCATAACAACGTGATGTGCCAAACGTGTGTATGCAACATTGACTTCAAGTGCAGCAAGGGAACTTTCTGTGGACCGTCCATGTTCCTAAGGGACGCAAAGAATGCTGACAGAATGGTAAAAAAGGATCCAAGTTTAAATGGCATCGGATTGTGCCATGTGATTGAACTGGGAACTGGGAACACAACTTTAAACTTCAACAACTTTCAAGTTGAGATTCAAGTTACTAGTGGACTTTTTGATAAGCAACGTTCTTAACAACTATCCAACAAGCAGAGATATATGTCGGTACATGTTTAAGACTTTAGATGGAGAGCTTTCTAACGACAGCCTCAAGCTGTCTAAGCTGAGATACCTTTAACGAACTAGCCAACAAGTTGAGATGCAAGTTACTAGTGGACTTTTTGATTAGCGACGTTCTTAACAACTGTTCAACAAGTGGAGATATATGTCGGTACATGTTTTAGACTTTAGATGGAGAGCTTTCTAACGACAGCCTCAAGCTGTCTAAGCTGAGATACAATTCACGAACTATCCAACATGTTGAGATGCAAGTTACAAGTGGACTTTTTGATTAGCAACGTGCTTAACAACTATCCAACAAGCGGAGAAATATGTCGGTACATGTTTTAGACTTTAGATGGAGAGCTTTCTAACGACAGCCTCAAGCTGTCTAAGCTGAGATACAATTCACGAACTATCCAACAAGTTGAGATGCAAGTTACTAGTGGCCTTTTTGATTAACGACGTTCTTAACAACTGTTCAACAAGCGGAGATATATGTCGGTACATGTTTTAGACTTTAGATGGAGAGCTTTCTAACGACAGCCTCAAGCTGTCTAAGCTGAGATACAATTCACGAACTATCCAACAAGTTGAGATGCAAGTAACTAGTGGACTTTTTGATTAGCGACGTTCTTAACAACTGTTCAACAAGCGGAGATATATGTCGGTACATGTTTTAGACTTTAGATGGAGAGCTTTCTAACGACAGCCTCAAGCTGTCTAAGCTGAGATACAATTCACGAACCATCCAACATGTTGAG
Organism: Marthasterias glacialis; assembly: GCA_911728455.2. Taxonomy (NCBI): domain Eukaryota; kingdom Metazoa; phylum Echinodermata; class Asteroidea; order Forcipulatida; family Asteriidae; genus Marthasterias; species Marthasterias glacialis. The sequence goes on along the minus strand of OU452219.1, from coordinate 22,005,211 downwards.
ATGCAAGTTACAAGTGGACTTTTTGATTAGCAACGTGCTTAACAACTATCCAACAAGCGGAGAAATATGTCGGTACATGTTTTAGACTTTAGATGGAGAGCTTTCTAATGACAGCCTCAAGCTGTCTAAGCTGAGATACAATTCACGAACTATCCAACAAGTTGAGATGCAAGTTACTAGTGGACTTTTTGATTAGCGACGTTCTTAACAACTGTTCAACAAGTAGAGATATATGTCGGTTCATGTTTTAGACTTTAGATGGAGAGCTTTCTAACGACAGCCTCAAGCTGTCTAAGCTGAGATACAATTCACGAACTATCCAACAAGTTGAGATGCAAGTAACTAGTGGACTTTTTGATTAGCAACGTTCTTAACAACTGTTCAACAAGTAGAGATATATGTCGGTTCATGTTTTAGACTTTAGATGGAGAGCTTTCTAACGACAGCCTCAAGCTGTCTAAGCTGAGATACAATTCACGAACTATCCAACAAGTTGAGATGCAAGTTACTAGTGGACTTTTTGATTAGCAACGTTCTTAACAACTGTTCAACAAGCGGAGATATATGTCGGTACATGTTTTAGACTTTAGATTGAGAGCTTTCTAACGACAGCCTCAAGCTGTCTAAGCTGAGATACAATTCACGAACTATCCAACAAGTTGAGATGCAAGTTACTAGTGGACTTTTTGATTAGCAACGTTCTTAACAACTGTTCCACAAGCGGAGATATATGTCGGTACATGTTTTAGACTTTAGATTGAGAGCTTTCTAACGACAGCCTCAAGCTGTCTAAGCTGAGATACAATTCACGAACTATCCAACAAGTTGAGATGCAAGTTACTAGTGGACTTTTTGATTAGCAACGTTCTTAACAACTGTTCCACAAGCGGAGATATATGTCGGTACATGTTTTAGACTTTAGATTGAGAGCTTTCTAACGACAGCCTCAAGCTGTCTAAGCTGAGATACAATTCACGAACTATCCAACAAGTTGTGATGCAGGTTACTAGTGGACTTCTTGATTAGCAATGTTCATAGCAACTGTTCAACAAGCGGAGAAATATGTTGGGACATGTTTTAGACTTTAGATGGACAGCTTTTTATTGGCAACAACAAGCTGCGATTGGACTTTGGATTTGCATCCTTTTGTAGACATTTACTAACTATCTGACAAGCTGAGATGGATGTTACTGCATGTGTTGTATTTGTTATCTACAACTTTCTAATGAAAACCTCAAACTGTTCAACAAGTTACAGAGTATCACTCAATGTATCAACCCACTCAAGGAATCACAAAGACAATCACTCAGTTCTATATTGAAATGGTGGTCTTGCTTGTTGCATTGTGCCATAAAGGATTCTGTCCGTCTCTCAGCAGTTTGTTCGTCACACGGTTTATCATTGACAGGAAAACTACCCAGTTGAATATTTTCATGGAAATCTTCTCTGTGCCGGCAAAACCAGATTGTGAATGAAATATGAATGAGCAAAGGGTGAAGTGCTGGTAACCTCTCCCCTTAGACTTAGTCTCTGTTGGAATATTTCTTCAAAGTTCGAATTCCTTGTGATCATCCTCAGGAAAAATACTTTACTTGTGAACAAAGGGTGAAGTGCTGGTAACCTCTCCCCGATGTAAAGTCTTAGTTAATTTTGAACAAAAGTTTAAGTACAAGCTATACCCTGTAGAAGGGATTCTTTTGTATAAAAAATTGGGTCATTCAATGGTGTTGTCATTTGTTAGGTATGAAGAGAAAATAAGTACAGTTGCTAAAAAAATAGATATAAAAAAGAAAAAGGTTTAAAATTTAGCTCAAAATTGCACAGGTTTTATGTGCAGTTGGGTGCTCATGTTTTGTTTTTTTAATTATTGCATCAATTGTTTTTTTTGTGATATTAAACTAAAAAATATTATTCTTTCTCCCTGATGCAAAATATTACCTATATTAAAAAGCTCTAGGACTATTGAGACTAGTTTGATTGATGTGGATTGAATTGGAAAGTAATAGTATTTAAACCTTATATATTTTTCATTTATATTTTGTATATTTTGATAACTCCATATCATTAAGGTGTTAGATTATAGGGCTTATTGACAAAAATGCCATAATTTAGTAACATTCGTTAGAGCTTGTGTCAGTAAGCTGAGGATACTGACTGAGGGTTATGTGCTGGTAATCTCTACCCTGAAAATCTAGTAAGTAGATGGTAGTGTTTTGTGTCATTGACACAATTGTGGATCATGTATCTTGTGGATCATAGATCTTGTTTGAAGTATCACAATGATAGCCTCATGCTGAGGATGATGGCTGAGGGTGAATGTGCTGGTAACCTCTCCCCTCTTGGCTTTGTAGCAACCCATACTTGTAGAGCAACTAAAGCGTGCAAAAAATCTCTTGGAATGTTTTCATTTATGTCTGTGGAGCATGTTGACACCAAGCTTCCCTTATTTTGTTGGGAGTTCTGTGCCATTGATTGTGGATACCTTAATTACCTTCTTGTAAGCAGTCAAGTGCAGGTCATAACGACATGATGTGCCAAACGTGTGTATGCAACATTGACTTCAAGTGCAGCAAGGGAACTTTCTGTGGACCGTCCATGTTCCTAAGGGACGCAAAGAATGCTGACAGAACGGTAAAAAAGGATCCAAGTTTAAATGGCATCGGATTGTGCCATGTGATTGAACTGGGAACTGGGAACACAACTTTAAACTTCAACAACTTTCAAGTTGAGATTCAAGTTACCAGTGGCCTTTTTGATAAGCAACGTTCTTAACAACTATCCAACAAGCAGAGATATATGTCGGTACATGTTTTAGACTTTAGATGGAGAGCTTTCTAACGACAGCCTCAAGCTGTCTAAGCTGAGATACAATTCACGAACTATCCAACAAGTTGAGATGCAAGTTACTAGTGGACTTTTTGATTAGCGACGTTCTTAACAACTGTTCAACAAGCGGAGATATATGTCGGTACATGTTTTAGACTTTAGATGGACGGCTTTCTAACGACAGCCTCAAGCTGTCTAAGCTGAGATACAATTCACGAACTATCCGACAAGTTGAGATGCAAGTTACTAGTGGACTTTTTGATTAGCAACGTTCTTAACAACTGTTCAACAAGCGGAGATATATGTCGGTACATGTTTTAGACTTTAGATGGAGAGCTTTCTAACGACAGCCTCAAGCTGTCTAAGCTGAGATACAATTCATGAACTATCCAACAAGTTGAGATGCAAGTTACTAGTGGACTTTTTGATTAGCGACGTTCTTAACAACTGTTCAACAAGCGGAGATATATGTCGGTACATGTTTTAGACTTTAGATGGAGAGCTTTCTAACGACAGCCTCAAGCTGTCTAAGCTGAGATACAATTCACGAACTATCCAACAAGTTGAGATGTAAGTTACTAGTGGACTTTTTGATTAGCGACGTTCTTAACAACTGTTCAACAAGCGGAGATATATGTCGGTACATGTTTTAGACTTTAGATGGAGAGCTTTCTAACGACAGCCTCAAGCTGTCTAAGCTGAGATACAATTCACGAACTATCCAACAAGTTGAGATGCAAGTTACTAGTGGACTTTTTGATTAGCGACGTTCTTAACAACTGTTCAACAAGCGGAGATATATGTCGGTACATGTTTTAGACTTTAGATGGAGAGCTTTCTAACGACAGCCTCAAGCTGTCTAAGCTGAGATACAATTCACGAACTATCCAACAAGTTGAGATGTAAGTTACTAGTGGACTTTTTGATTAGCGACGTTCTTAACAACTGTTCAACAAGCGGAGATATATGTCGGTACATGTTTAAGACTTTAGATGGAGAGCTTTCTAACGACAGCCTCAAGCTGTCTAAGCTGAGATACAATTCACGAACTATCCAACAAGTTGAGATGCAAGTTACTAGTGTACTTTTTGATTAGCAACGTTCTTAACAACTGTTCAACAAGCGGAGATATATGTCGGTACATGTTTTAGACTTTAGATGGAGAGCTTTCTAACGACAGCCTCAAGCTGTCTAAGCTGAGATACAATTCACGAACTATCCAACAAGTTGAGATGCAAGTTACTAGTGGACTTTTTGATTAGCGACGTTCTTAACAACTGTTCAACAAGCGGAGATATATGTCGGTACATGTTTTAGACTTTAGATGGAGAGCTTTCTAACGACAGCCTCAAGCTGTCTAAGCTGAGATACAATTCACGAACTATCCAACAAGTTGAGATGCAAGTTACTAGTGGACTTTTTGATTAGCAACGTTCTTAACAACTATCCAACAAGCGGAGAAATATGTCGGTACATGTTGAAGACTTTAGATGGACAGCTTTCTAACGACAGCCACAAGCTGTCTAAGCTGAGATACATTTAACGAACTATCCAACAAGTTGAGATGCAAGTTACTAGTGGACTTTTTGATACACACTGTTCTTAACATCTGTTCAACAAGCGGAGAAATATGTTGGGACATGTTTTAGACTTTAGATGCACAGCTTTTTATCGGCAACCACAAGCTGCGATTGGACTTTGGATTCGCATCCTTTTGTAGACATTTACTAACTATCTGACAAGCTGAGCTGGATGTTACTGTATGTGTTGTATTTGTTATCTACAACTTTCTAATGAAAACCTCAAACTGTTCAACAAGTTACAGAGTATCACTCAATGTATCAACCCACTCAAGGAATCACAAAGACAATCACTCATTTCTATATTGAAATGGTGGTCTTGCTTGTTGCATCGTGCCATAAAGGATTCTGTCCGTCTCTCAGCAGTTTGTTCATCACACGGTTTATCATTGACAGGAAAACTACCCAGTTGAATATTGTCATGGAAATCTTCTCTGTGCCGGCAAAACCAGATTGTGAATGAAATATGAATGAGCAAAGGGTGAAGTGCTGGTAACCTCTCCCCTTAGACTTAGTCCCTGTTTGAATATTTCTTCAAAGTTCAAATTCCTTGTGATCATCCTCAGGAAAAATACTTTACTTGTGAACAAAGGGTGAAGTGCTGGTAACCTCTCCCCTTAAGCTTAGTCTCTGTTGGAATATTTCTTCAAAGTTAGAATTCCTTGTGATCCTCCTCAGGAAAAATACTTTATTTGTAAAAAAGGGGTGATGTGCTGGTAACCTCTCCCCGATGTAAAGTCTTAGTTCATTTTGAACAAAAGTTTAAGTTCATGCTTTACCCTGTGGAAGGGATTCTTTTGTATAAAATGTTGTATTTTTTAATGGTGTTATCATTTGTATGGGATGGAGAGAAAATAAGTACATTTGTTTTAAAAGATATATAAAAAATAAAAAACTGTTTTAAGCTCAAATCTGCACAGATTTTTTGTGCAGTTGGGTATTATTGTGTTTTTTTTTAATTATTGTATCAATTGTCTATTTGTGATGTTAAACATTAGCATATTTGATCGCATTTTTGTTTTTAAGAAATATTTATTGTAATGTGTTTAACTCTTGACATTAAGCATGGATACATTGAGTACAAAAACTAGGCTGCTGCTAATGTGTGGGAATGCGACCGGGCCGCGTGTGACTTCATCGAGCGTTGATATACTCAGTATCAATCTATTGGACACACAGTAAAAAAAAAGGTGCTATTGTCAATTCTTTTGAACTATGAAAATAAACTAGAAATAGTATTTTTACTTTATTTCTCTTCACAATTCACAGACAACTAGGCCTGTACACATTAAAATACATTCACAATTAACAAAATGTAAAAAAAGTATGGGGTCTTTTTAAATAGATATTTTAAAAAAAGTATTAAAAAAACAATGAACGCAAATGAAGTGTACATACGGAAGAAACTATATGAGGAGGAAAAATGATTTTTCTGTAACCAAAGGCTACAGAGTGGGGGAAACAATTTTTTTATAATAATTTTTTTATTTATAAAAACCATTAAAATGATAACAGACAGTTAAGTCTGTTCGTGGTGGTTAATTATAAAGCAACTGATTGTCATTTATGTATTGACATAATTGCACCTTATAAATATGTAAACTATAGAAATAACAATTAACACAAATGATTTCTAGTTTATATTACTAAACAACTTATTCTGATTAATTTATTAAAACCCCATTAAATTTCACTATCATCGGAAAAGAAATAACTTCTATGATTTGATGAAAATTACTGAAAACAAATTACATTTTTACAAGTAGCAAATTTACATTTTGTTTTAAATATACATTTTACTTTTAATTATTTACATGCTTATTCATCTCTTACAACATATGTTCCACAAAAAAAACGAATCTCACAATTTTAACTAAACAAATAAATAAATAAATAGTAGGTATTCTATGTCTGTTTTATTGTTTGTGGACTTGGCACTTGGCAGTGTGTGTGTGAAAAAGTTACTACATGCACCTACTAACATTCAATAATTAAAACGGGTTTTGAATTAGAATTTAGAAATGTTATTAATTAAGTGAAGGCCGTATTCAATTAACTATACTATCCCTTTTTCTGTTTTTAACAAATCTTGTTATGCATTTATAAGTTGCAGAAGATGACATTACAATGTTAAAGTAGGCCTATGTATATATGATGAAACTAACAATACAATTCAATTAACAGTTATTCATATAACTTTAATGTTATTCTCACTTTATTGAAAATGACTGGTTTAATTATGAATGTAATAATATTTATGTGATAAATGTACAAACAAATGAAATGTATCCATCTAGCTCTAAAAAATCTTATGTGATTAAATTGCATGCAAATTATGACATCCATTTATTAACAATGGTAAGACAAAATAATTGCGCGACTTTCATGGAATGATCAGTCAACCATCACAAAAAGAAAAGATTAAACAAAATTTTAAAAATAAAGCTAAACACTGTGTACATGTTACAATCGGGTTCATTTATTAACATTATTTGATAAATATAAAAGTATATTAACATCTTTGAAATCAACATTGGAACTTCTGTTTTTTCCAATATAAATGGCAATAATTAGTAAAAAAACTTGTAGATTACTTAACATTTAAGGGGAGGTTCAACAGACGGCAGTACCCCCCTTAGGGGTAGGACAAACACATGCCACTGTTGCCACAGTATGCACTGATACTAATGTAATAATGTATACCATGGCCCCAATGGAAACCATTTAATTGTAAGGGCATACCCTGGGTAAAGAAATTTAATCGATCAGTAAATAAACTGCTACATTCATGTTGTAATTCACTGCCTTGAAATGAATTTTCAAAAGTAATTTACACATAAAAAAGCTTTATAATAACAGTGATAAATTGTAGGCTGACACCCAACTGTCAAATGTTGATAAATTTATTAACATTAGTATGACAAAAATCACAAAAAATATAAATTAAATGAACACTAATCTATCTAAATCTAACAAGTGTATGTTTCAAATTTAAATAAACTAGGCCTATACTTTTTAAATATACAGGAATAAGTCACTAGTACGACATGAATTTTCAGAACTAACAAAAATAATGCTAAATTTTTAGGCTGACACTTGACGCAATTTTAATTCAAGATTTATTATGTTAAGATTTTCCCTTTTGAAAAGAATATGGTACATTTTTGTTTACAATAAGATAAGTTCATCTAATACCATCACTGGTAGGGGTAACCGGTGAGACCAAAAACAATAATGATGCGAATTGGGGTCCGCTTCAAGGCCTCTGAGGTCTGCCCAATTTTATTACAAACAGTGGCAGACAAAAAAAAAACGAATAAATAAATGTGTTGTTGATGTTATTTTATACATAATTATCAGAAAAGGTTATATCACTAAGGTGGGTGGTTCTTTGGGTTCAAGCCCTCTTACATAAGTCAGGCCTACATGTAGATTAACACTTTCTTGACTGTTAACTTGAATAATTACTAACATTAATTTAAAAAAACACATCACTGGTGTGAATTATAAAGTATATATTCAGTGAGCATACAACACATGGAATTATAGTTTGTTTTGTTTTATTTGAAACAAGTTGGTAGCAATAAAGGTTAGTTGCTCTTAGTTTTAGTTCTATGTTTTTGGTCAATTATGATTAATAAAATTAATGAAAGTCTTGCCAGTGGATCATTCTGTAAGTTGTAACAATTTAATCTCAGTTAAACAAAGGAAAGATTCAAAAATAGTTCAAATGTAATTCTTCACTAACACTTTTCTTGCAGGATAATTTATTATTTTAATTATAACATATGAAATTTACTATTTGGGAATGATTTTATTTGTAGCTTGAGGGTCAGTTTCAAGTCAATTATTTGTAAAAACTCTATAATAGAGATACTTACTACAATGATATTATTATATTTTTTCAGTCATGAACAGTTTTATAAAAGTAAAATGTTGAAAATTAACTGCATAATATTTTTTGCACTTTCTCTTTATTAACAACAGACATAACTGTTCTTAATGTGTACATTACTCTTCACGGGAAATTTATGATATAATAGTACATAATTAACAAGAATAAATTAATTTATTTTATTAAAAAGAATAAAACTGAAAGGGCTACACAAAAGTGTGAGATGGGCTATCACTTGATAGTTTATAAAATCACAAGTATCGTCGGTGAAAGGAAATATTGTGTTTTTTTTGGGGGGTGCTTTTTATGATCGGGCGCTGCAGAGATTAAACGCTAATTTGCATTTTATTTATGAATGGTGCATCTGTTAAGCCATGCGAAAACAGCAGCCTCGTTTCAGACATGTATCATTTAATACTTGAAGTATGATAAGAAAATAACTGATTATTAATAACTGGTTTTAAGAGACATCTAAAAACATACCTTTTTAAGAAGCTTTTAATGTTTGAGTGTTTATTATTTATGTATATACCAATTTTATTGTTTTATTGAGGAGTGGCTGTCCACAAGTTTGATTACTGGCTGGTCCGGTTGTATTGCTTTTACTGCATGGTTAATGTTGTCTTTATATTATGTTTTAATCCTCTGTTTACTTATTCTCTGTAATCTTTCTTTTTAATTAAGTGATTGTTCATCTCATCTTTTTAATTGTAAGGTGCACTTGATCATTTTTGCATGGAAAATGTGCGATACAAGTATTATTATTATTATTATTATTATTATCTCAATTGCAGTGAATTTAAATAAATTACGGTGTTCAAAGATCAGAATGATGTCAATTGGTGACAAATAAAATAAAGTAAAATGTGATGCTATAGAACCACTTTCATTGTATTAAGAAACCGCTAGAGATGTTACTTTGTTTTGTAAAAAGTGTAATCAAGATGTATGTATTGGACTCTGAGTTTGGTGAGACTTTTGTTACATGATGACTTCAAATGGGGTGGGGTGGGGGTGGCTAGTAAATAGTGATTACGGCCTCTACCAGTGACCCAAGTAAACTTACAAACAATCATCATTGTTATAAAATATAAGAGTAATTATAGTTCATATAAAGCACATGCATTGCTAGCCCTGTGTATTTTGTTCAAGGGTTCTCAATTTAAAGGCATTGCATACGTTTGGTAATGACTCCGAAAATTTATGGCAATAAAAACTTACTTGGTAAGAAGTACAGCAGCTCTGGACAGTATAATGCATTTTGAGAAACTTTTTTCACTTTGAAGTACTGCGGTTATGGAAAAATATATCAGTTTTCATCCCCAAAGATTTGAATCTGAGAAGCGTTATGGCCGTAACGCTTCTCAGAATGTGTATTCCAATGACGGATACTTCTTCATCGTGAACACAACCGCTCCAGATTTTTGGCAATATCTCAAAAACGCTGCCACCATTTGAAATGAAATTTTCACAGGTTAGTTTTATGGTATATATCTACAATTAGTTTAAAACAGACACTAGGCTCCAACTACCAAACGTATGCATCTCCTTTAATGTTTAAAACACTTTATCTTGACTCGTTTAATGAGGATAAATTAAGGTGTGTGTGTGGGGGGGGGAGGGGGAGGGCTTGCTTTACTCTTCCTGTAGATAAATAGTGGTAAATTTGGACCTGTAATAATGTACATAAGTGTTTTGTAAGTTATAAGTATCACAGAGTAGAAATACTATAATTCACAGCATTTTTTATCGATTTACGTAATGGGAAACAAGTAAAACAAACTATTTCTTTCATTGCTATTATTATTATTATTATAACATGCAGGCAGTCAAATGTAATTGTGACGCAAGGAAATTAGCAGTTGAAAGCGCCCTCATGCTGTCACTTTTGATACTTCATTTTGTTTGTTAGAACAGAAGATTGACTTTTGGTTAGGTTATAATGTTTTGAACAATGTAGTTGTGTTTATTTAAAAGACCCATATTCTTGTTAAATGTTTATTTATTAAGTATTTCTTATTTCAAACTTATTTCATTAAGATTTGTAGCTTTTACTTATTGCTAAACATTTGGTATAATTATCTGTAACGTTTTTTTTTTTGCTCTTTTTTAATGGTACAAATAAACTATTTTAAAACACACCAAGAAAAATGTCTTAATTTTCTTTTTTCTATTCCTGGCTTCTTGCTAAGGTCATAGGTCGAAGGTTGCATCTCATTATTTTTTTTATTTTTTTTACCCATCCATTCTAAGGTTTATATATAAGGTCCGAGCGAAATTTTTAAGCGGCGATTTAGCCCAGTGGGCTAGCTCACAGCTCCCGGAATTCTGGAGCTGTGAGCTCGGGGGTTCAAATCCTGGTGGGCCCCTTTTTTACCAGTAAAAAAGAACTTTTTTTTAATTTCTTGTAAAATAGGGTAGGGCTTGAACCCGGTACCTTCAGCCCAGTAGTCTCTATCTCTCACCACTCTGCTACTGAGCTTTCATGAAAATCTTAACGGTTTTTGACCTGATGAATATTAGAATCGGCTGACTTAGAAAATTTTTCAGAAAAATTTTTCCCTGGCTATACCCTTGGATTTTTGGCAGATCTGAGGGTTGACCAAGGGCCTTGGAGCTGAGATTGGGGAGTAAAATTTCTAAGGGCTGAGGGGCCAGGGGGTTGCTTGGCAGTCAGTCAGCCAGTGAGTTGAGCCAGTGGGTTGAGCTGGTGGGTTGAGCTGGTTGGGCTGAGGGCTTGGGTGAGGGTATGGGTGAGGGTATGGGTGATGGACTGGATGGACAAGGGCATGATCAAGCTGGGTAAAGGGATGGTACTAGGGGCTTGGAGTTTGCTGGGCAGTCAGTCAGCCAGTGGGCTGGGCTAGGTAGGCTGAGGGCTGAGTAGTCACCATGCTGGGGTGATGGAGGGAGATCGATGGACCAGTAGTCATCATGCTGGGGAGATGGGTTTGGGGTGATGGAGGGAAATGGACCAGTAGTCATCATGCTGGTGCTGGGGAGATGGGTTTGGGGTGAGGGAGGGAGATGGACCAGTAGTCATCATGCTGGTGCTGGGGAGATGGGTTTGGGGTGAGGGAGGGAGATGGACCAGTAGTCATCATGCTGGGGTGATGGGTTTTACTGTGGCATGATCAAGCTGGGTGGAGGACTAGGGCCAAGGACTGGGAGGTTGATGTGCAGGCAGTTGGTGAGTGGGCCGACGAGCCATGCTGGGGTGATGGAGGGAGATCGATGGACCAGTAGTCATCATGCTGGGGAGATAGGTTTGGGGTGATGGAGGGAAATGGACCAGTAGTCATCATGCTGGTGCTGGGAGATGGGTTTGGGGTGATGGAGGGAAATGGACCAGTAGTCATCATGCTGGTGCTGGGGAGATGGGTTTGGGGTGAGGGAGGGAGATGGACCAGTAGTCATCATGCTGGTGCTGGGGAGATGGGTTTGGGGTGAGGGAGGGAGATGGACCAGTAGTCATCATGCTGGGGTGATGGGTTTTACTGTGGCATGATCAAGCTGGGTGGAGGACTAGGGCCAAGGACTGGGAGGTTGATGTGCAGGCAGTTGGTGAGTGGGCCGACGAGCCATGCTGGGGTGATGGAGGGAGATCGATGGACCAGTAGTCATCATGCTGGGGAGATAGGTTTGGGGTGATGGAGGGAAATGGACCAGTAGTCATCATGCTGGTGCTGGGAGATGGGTTTGGGGTGAGGGAGGGAGATGGACCAGTAGTCATCATGCTGGTGCTGGGGAGATGGGTTTGGGGTGAGGGAGGCCGACGAGCCAGTTGGATGTGAGGGTAGGGGAGATGGACTTCTTGTCATCATGCTGGGGTGTGGCTGGCTGGACACATTAAATTTGGGATAAGGGCTGGGAGTTTTCTGGGCCAGTTAGATGTCTGTTTGGCTAAAAAACTTGGTGTGAGGGTTGGAGAATGGTCTGGTAGTTATCATGATGGGGTGTGGCTAGGTGGTTGCTGGGTTGAGATGGTTGGGCTGAAGGTTTATTGATTTAAAGTGACAGTACAATTTTTTTTTATAAAGGCACGTTTTTTAAGTATTCAATACTTTATGTTAAAGGGATAAACCTGCCCTGCACAGTATATTTAAAGGGCAGTAATTTTGTGTTGAAAGTTTTGTGATAGTGGTTTGCAAATAAAGTTTGTGTGAAGGAACTTTTTATATTGAAGTGGTTTATTCTAAGATGTCACTTGAAGGTAGGGTCTATTTTGTCTTAAAGATGTGGTACATTTCACAATAAGGTTTTAAGCGTGCTAAATTTACAGGAAAAGTTACTTAATTTTTTTGGAAGGGGTTACACTTTATAAAGAAATTTAAATGTATGAAATAATTTTTTTTATATTAAAGGTATGGCTGGGTGGTTTTTAGGGTTAGTGTTGAAGGTAGGACTCGGTGGTTAGAGTTAGGGTTGGAAGTCGCAAACATATTCAGAGGGATTATACTTTTTATGCTAAGGGGATTAAAATACTTTATTTACTGCACTTTTGTAGAAAAGGATTGTAGCCGATTTTTTGGATTCCCGTCTGCTCATACATCATTTGATTACATGCACTGGTTTATTGAATGGAACCAGTCAATTTTTATTTGCGCGAGGTTGGATTTCACCATGTGAATTTTGATGTGGGGTAGGGTCACATCACTGTGGTAGGTTTTAGCCCAAGTGGATTTTGTTATCAATAACAAAAAGCTATTGTTTAAACTTTTCTCAATTGAAGTTAACTTAATCTAATGACGTTCTATGTATTGCTTAATAATTTTTATCATAATACATTACAGGTACAAAAATAGCACATGAAGTAAGGGAATAAAACAGATTTCTTGCTATATTTATAGAACCATTTTATTTAACAACTCCAAATAATATAACAATATAATGTTCACATTATCAGCGCAAGAACAATAATTGTACTGTAGTTGAACTAGCCTGAAAAAGAGAATAACCACATTTTTTGAACAGTGGTATTTTTTGTACTATCTGGACACAGTTCTTTTGGAATACTAATTTTAATTATCTTATTTAGCAATAAATAAACCACACTGCTAATTAAGCTGTGGAAACTTCAACATTTGTTTGGGCATGTTTAAAGGTCCCATAAATTATTTTTTTTTATTGGTTAAAAAAATAAAGTATGCCTATTATAGTATATCTTTACTTTTTTCACATTTTTTACATGCGTATTAATCGTAGAAATAACGATTTCTAAAATTAGGGGGTTGCCGTGCTCCGCCCACCCTTCCTCATTAACATAAAATCTGTGACGTAGACAGTGGAACGGCTGACCAGGGCCATGTGTGTGACAATAACATACAATGCATTGTTGACCACCCGGCACCATAGCCGTCTTTGAAATGCCTACGCCATGGATCATTGCGCAATCATATGGCACACATTTTCAGGGCTCAATTAAAGTGTATTACGCATAACAGACACATCAAAATAGTCAATACTATGTTTTGTTAATTTCTAACCATATATTAAGCCACAAAAATGTTCCGTGACAAAAAACCTCTTCATGGGCCCTTTAAAGTTCACCAAAAATCACATTTAAAGATGCATTGCCCGATTTGGGGTCAAGGGATTAAAAAATCAATTTCATTGAGTGAACGAATTAAAAAAGTTTATATGTTTGTGTAACGAAAAATATAAAAAACTAAGAATTCTGATATCTGGAACTCGATATACAACACTTTTAAGTTTCCGCGGGCATTTGCCGACTCCAATTTGATTGGTTTCCCAACTGCCAATCAGAAGAATCCGCAAGTAATAAATATTCATGATTCCGAGCGGCCGATGCTTTCAACGGCTCACACGGCTCGCTGTGCGTGCGTGTACATACAATGTACGCGGTGTATGTACAACAGAGTGCGCGATCCGATCCTGAGGATTAAAAGGCTGGCCCAGCCTTTTATTAACTACCACTAATTCTTGACGGATTTTTTCGTTCAAAGTATCAAATGAAAGTTCATAACTTTTTTTACTCCGTAAAAATACCAATTAGAAAGATAAATCTATTTTTGACCCCCAAATTGGACTGAAAAATCGGGCAATGCATCTTTAATGTTTTGTCACAGTTTATTTGCCAGTTATGTTTTGGGTTTTTTTTTTCAACTTTGTGGAATGCTTTTCTCGCACATGTTAATTTTCTAGGGATATATTTTTTTTTCAGGACTATTTATTCTGGTGTAAAGGTTTCAAAAAGTATGCTTTGTTTTAAGGTATTTCAATGGAAACATTATTTCTTTTTGCAAAAGTAAATTTATTCAACTCAACCTGTTAAATTGTTATCAAATTAGGTATTTATGTCAAGAAACTACAACAAAGATGTCTTTTTATCCAGAAATTCTGTGCTCATTCATGGTTTTGATTTTAATAAATCAAAATGAGATTAACAAAACCCGAAACTTATTGGCATTCACCGTAAATGTGTAACAGCCATGACAATGTCATAAAATTAACCCAAGGGGATAGTCCCTAATTTCAGATTCCCATGTCACCATATAGAGCATTTTCTCTTGAGAAAAGAAATGTTGGGAACGCTGTTACTTCTAAGAAAAATATTAAAATCTCAGCCTTTTAAAAATTGGGTCAAAGTTAAGGATTTTGCTAGAGCCACTCACAAACAAAACCTAACTTGTTTGTACTGTAAAATGTAAGCTTTTGATTTAAGAACAAAAATTCATTTACTTTTTGTTTTTCTTGTCAATCATGTATCTCTAAAATCAGAAATATGAGTACTTGACATTACATATGTTCCTTTTAAATTAAGTTTGTGGAGTAAAAATAATAAGTGCACCTTGCAAGCAGTTTAATTTTGAGATGAATGATCTTACACTGGTAAGGTTAGCCTAAAGCAGGGCACCATGTTTAGGTCCCAGGATACCATCCCCACGTGCTATCTGAGATTTTTAAGGGCCATTGCACCTCCCTTTTGGACAGGTCCAGTCCACCACTCGGAGAACCAGTTTAACTTCTATAGATCTCCAACTTTATAATTGCTTGATTGCGAAAGGTGCACTTACTTTTTTCAAGTACATTTATGTAGATGTAATAATTGCATCAGAGATGTACTTGACATCACTAACATGTCTACAATCTTACAAATAAAGTCAACAAGTTGCTTGGTTATCTGAGAATTTCTTTCCAACATTCATGATTGATAAATTTACCTTTTTTAGTAGATAATGCATTTTATACGCAAGGTTGTTGATTGATGAATCTCATTTCAGCTTTACTGTCTCTGTAAAAGCAAATTTAACAAATTCATATATTAAAATTTTATATTAAAATTGGAATCAGTACTTGTTTATTTTTTATTTTAGAAATGATTCAGTGATTCAAATCGAGTTCAATGTGATCTTTTGGGGTACCAGTTGGAGCAAGATTTGTATAAGATTTGTCCTTTTGTTCCAAGCAGAGGATCATGAAACATGGAGCAGCTTCCACCATTGTATTTTAACACAATGGAGGTGAGTCTGAGCGAACCAAGTATCCAGCCTTTGTTCCAGTTCTAGAAACAATCCTTTGCCTTAGCTCACGGCTGAGGTTTTGCAATTCAAGGTGCGTGAGTTTGACATTTCCTCAGTAGACAATAAAAAAAATCACAGTGAACCAAGAATCCAGCCTTTGTTCCAGTTCTAGAAACAATCCTTTGCCTTAGCTCACGGCTGAGGTTTTGCAATTCATGGTGCGTGAATTTGACATTTTCTCAGTAGACAATAAAAAAATCACAGTGCTTTAAAGAGAATCTTAGTCAGGGTTTCTTTGTGCCAGCGGTACTCTTTAAGAAAAATGATTACGGCAAATCTGACAAAACAATCCCGCCAGGGTTCTGGGAAAAAAAATGTTTTAATGTTCAGCAGTTTCCCTTACCTTTTATTTAAAGGAGAGAGCAGTTCATTTACCAGACTCATTTATTGTTAGGAAGCTTGTCAACTGCTGGTTTCAGATCAGACATCTACTTTGTTGATGAGTAGATCTCTGTGGAGAGACGCAAAGGACACAAGAATGTTTTAGTTTTAGCTTTAAAATATTAACAAGTAATGACACACACTGGTAGTTTGAGATCACCTTTTTCCCTTTCATTTAATTATTGGTCAAACTTTTAACCACTATCAGTTTCTGTTTTACCCTGACACCAATGTGTGATGAGCGATGTATACTCAGGCAAGTCAGATGATTTTTTTTTGGCAGAACTTATAGAGCACAGAGCATACTTATCACACAGCAGTGTGAGGGTAAGACCAACAATGATATTCTTTATCCAAGATTCAATTCAATTAACCACAAATCCTTCAGACCCAAACAAGTAAATAACTTTTGCAATGCATGGCAGAATGTGGACTTGCCTACTTGTAGTTTTCATTTAACAACCACTTATCGTCGACTGATTTTTTAATTTGGTGTCTCAAATAAACTTTGCTTAACTCTTGGAAAAACAACTATTAAAAACTAGTTACATATTTTTTTTCAAAGACTAGTAATAGCATTATCAAACTGTCCAAAGCCTCTTGATGCATGTCATGGTTGTTCATAAATTTACCTGTTGATGGAGAGGACATCGTTGGATCTTGAAGCTTGGCTGCATTCGCCTCATGCATCGACTTTTGGAGAGGGGCACTTCATCTGACAATGGCATGTCTGAAGCTAGCCTAAATGCAAACAAAATAATCAACAATATCTTTTGAATGGGGTGTGTTGTCGTTTTCCCTCGATTACAGGAACAAGTTGGTGATGATTTGACCACAAGAGGGCACCATACAGGTAATCTAAAAACACTTGCTTTACTTGTTGTGGTTTGAAATAATATGCATGATAAAAGAGATGGCCCATCTTTTTGTGTCCGCTGTGGGTGTATTGTTAAGTGGGGATTTGGTGATGATTCCACTCTTTTGGGGGAGAATCTCTGTGTACTATTGATGCAGTTTTGCAATATTGGTGCAGGTTTTGCCAAGTTTTTGAAGCAATGACTCAACTTCACTTGTAATACTTGTGGAAGTTGTGGTTCACTTTGACGCCGTAAGTGGGCTTTTGTTGGGCCAATGGCCACGAAGTCACGGGTGGCGCGAGAGTGCAAAAACAATTCAGCGGCTGTTTCACGTGATAGCTACAGCTAATGAAACAGCTTAGAATACAAAATGCATGGAGTCAGACAAAATGCATGCACCAAATCTATGCGTGGCATCGGTTGCATGCATGCATAGTTTGGTACTTGCACTTTTTCTGACTCCATTCTGAAATTGTTTTTGCACTCTCGCGCCACCCGTGACTTCGTGATGGCATTGCATTCTGGGTAATCAAAATGGCCCCGATCGCTAGCCGATGTCTATTTGTGTGGAGTATTTTTTGAGCAAAATTCAAATGCTTATTTGCCCTTAATAATGTTAGTAACTTCAACAGCCAAAGTACCGGAGGGAAGCTAAGAGGTACTTGGACACATTTTAGTTGGTTAAAATCCAGCGCCGCACCTGTTAGGTTTCAGTGCGGCGGATTGGGGGACGAGCTGCACAAAAGATAGGCTTGGACGTGTGGCTAAGGATTCAACCGATGTCAAAAATCCTTGCCACATTAGTGGGGCTACCGCTGGCACAAAGAAACCTTGACTTGACAAAGCCAAGAGAACAAATATTTTCTTTATTGCATCGTGCATTTTGTTTTCTCGACCAAGAAAATGTCAAAAGGAGTGGTACGGCATAGGAGTGGTACTAAACACTGGACCATGGCTCGATTGCCGGCTCACTCGGAATTACCTCCATTGAACCGAAATACAATGAATAAACAATGGTGGAAGCCTCTCCATGATGTGTCGTATTCCTCTTCTTGGAACAAAAGGACAAAGGTCCCGATGGAACAGGGATTACACAAAAACCACCTCTCAATGGCCAGAAAATGCCAACATATTCAAGGCCATATGCTTCTGTTTCCAGGCATAGCCATAGGAAACATTTGCATGTAGTTCACCATCCATGACCATATCTTTATAATTATACTGTCTAAGTTCTGTTTGCATGTGATGCACACCCTTAACGTTGAGGCCATGAGGCATTCTTACTTCTGTTCTGGAAACTCACCGACACTGTGCCGAAAATACACCCACGTTTCTTTGAATTCTTTGTGTGAAAATCCTTTATAGCAAAATCATCGATATCACAATCAAAGTAGCAACTTACCATTACGCTTCTGTGGTAGTTGTGTCCCTGGAACTCAGTAAAATCTTGAATTTGTTGGAGACGAAACATAGACGTGTTGACGCCGTCAATTTTGTCTTTAAAAATGGCGGTACAATTTGCTGCTTGTGTCACGTGATGATCTGAAGCGGCTTTCACAAACTGATTTGCATAACAAAACAAATGCGTTTTTATTGTACAAATCATTATTATTTGGTCTAAAATTACAGAACCCCTGTAAAACGAAAAAGTTAAACATTAAAAATAAAAACAAATATGTGGCACAGTTGATCAGAAAATTGCTCAAAAGGTATCGCATGAAATAACCATGGCAGTGATCACACACTGGGCTTTAAGAAACTAATTTGCATATTAAACCAAAGTCTTCCTCATTGGACAAATCATCAATATTGGATAGTTTTTTTAATGGTTTTTTTTTATTTGAAGCTAAAGTACCCCGTCAATTAAAAGAAATAATGATAAAACTGTATAGTTTGTTTTTTAAAGATATTGAACACTTGTAAATGTTTTGATCAGCAGTTTTCTCTGAAGGTATTGCACATTAATGTTGTGATAAATCAGACATTATGGTCTGAAATATAAAATTTTAATCTGAAAGCTCACTGTTTCATATCAAGTTCAGATTTTGCGAAGGAGTGGTTTAAGGAAACTTTGGAAGCTTAAAGTCTCATTTCTTAAAAAAAAAGAAATGAAATAAGGTGTTTTTTATTTATAATTTTATCTCTGCAGTCA
Source organism: Marthasterias glacialis (assembly GCA_911728455.2). NCBI lineage: Eukaryota > Metazoa > Echinodermata > Asteroidea > Forcipulatida > Asteriidae > Marthasterias > Marthasterias glacialis. The sequence continues at coordinate 21,985,976 of OU452219.1, read as the reverse complement.
TCGTTGCAGTCACTGTTGCTAGTAAAATAGTTCAGGATGGGATTTGAACCTGGTACCTCCACCTCTCTGCAGCCTCTTTTCCTGTTAACCTGATTACACAATTTTCAAAACAAAACTTCTCCCTGACCGGGCCTTGGTTTTCTTTGGTCAGCATTTTTCACGAGGGGGGGGGGGTGTTGTAGGAAAAGGGGGAAATGCTTTTTTTCCAGTGGGAGGGGCCCAGGGTCCATGTTTTTTAATGATTTTTGTTTAATGTTTTTTTAAATTTTTGCAATGGGGGCACCTGGGGGCACTTTAGGGGCACTGGAATATTGTGGGGTAGTGATGTAGCCAGCATCTTTTTTGTTGGGATGGGGGCAAGGGGGCACAGATATTTGTATGGGGGAAATTTCAGTTAAATTTGCCTGATTATAACAAATGGTGTTCAGAGGGGCTGAGCTAGTCTTCCAAGTTTTCTTTTTTTTTTATTGCTCAGAGGTTTGTGGCTGCTGCAAATACTACTCTAAGGTCTTGGGATGGACTGGACCAAGGGCTGGAGCGGATGGTTTGGGGGTAGGCTGGAGGCTAGAGGTTAATGGCCTAACCAGAAAATGTGAGCTAAAACTGACACAAATAGAAACTGAGCAGGAAATAGCATCTTCAGTCCATTGTGTAAACTTTGCACACAAAAAATGAAAGGTGAGAGCATTTTTAAATCATAAAAGTATTTTAGAGCACAGTTAAATGTAGGACCTTCACTTAAGACTCTTTTCCACATCACAGAATAAAAAAAATATTTATAAACAAACTATTTTTATCAACAATAAAAGGTAACTATGACACCTTTTCTCAAATTAATAAACATGCATCTTGAAACAATTTTTAATTGAATTGCGCTATTTTTTTTAATTAAAACTCATGTTCTCAAATACAAATATATAATCTATGTGAAGCTAAAATACTTTTAGTTTGAGCATTTTTGTGCAAAAAACTTTAGATCAAATGTTCCAAATTTACAAATCATACACTGTTTTCAATCTCACATGTTTGATTTAAATATAACTAAATCAAAATAAGCAAAAAGATTTGAAACTTTGCATGGATTTGGAAGTAAGAACTGAGTTGGTTTATGGGTAACACTAATGTCAGTTACTTATCTTTTGTGGAGAATGTGTTGGTTGAGAGACTCTCATTTATCTCAACCTGGTTCTCCTCAGAACCTACAGTTCTCCAAAACAGAGATTTCATTCACAAGGTTAACTGTACACCTACTCAGTTATTAAAATATACAAATGAAACGATTTCAATGTCAGTGTACAGCACTAAATAAAATATCAGTACTTTTTTTCTGAAAAGTGTTGTGTTCTACAGAATAGGATTAAATGAGGGGATAGGCCTATTGTCGTTTTATCTCACAAAAAATAAGTTTACTTAAAATACTTGCTTTTCTTTAGTTACAGTATGATATAAGACAGCTTGCGTATAACGCATACAGTTATCACTTCAGAAACATTAAATGTACCAATGTTGCAATATGAGGGAATATTAGACTTTCTGAAAAGCCCTCCATTGTGAGTGTTTGATACTTTGGCAGAATAGACCATTTATCATGGGGCGTCCGTCTTGTATTTCTTCCATTTAAATCAGTGTATCAAAAGTGAGGGGGGAAGGGCAAACAGTCTGGTCCAAAAAGTACAGATTTAAATCAGCATGCATTAGTGTTTCAGACAGGAGACTTGACAAAGATAGTGGCAGCTTGATAAATTTCTATAGGCCTTACTTTGTAATTTGCACATAATGTAGTTTCAGTGGGGCACCCTAACAAAGAGGTAAAAAGGAGGTTGCTCATTGGCCAATTATGTGCCTTGCACGTACTAGCTGTGTGTTTTCTATTGTTTCATCATTGGTTGTCAATATCACCACGGTGATCTGTTTGTGACATCACACTTTGTAGCAGTTACGATTGATACCCATCTTAAGATCTTACTTGGCTTTTTGTGAGACCGAGCTCTGATAGATGTAGTACTTTTGAGCAAACAAACTAAATTCTGTCAACAAGAGCAACTTCTAAGTTGGTTTTTATCAGCCAGTGTGCAGGTTGATGTTACATGCAATAAATCAATCCATACATATTCTTGTTAGCTACTAAGCAGGATGCACTTTAACAGTGACTTGAGTTGAAGTTACATTGGATAAATTATTCCATGACCCACGTATGCTCTTGTCAGGTACCAAGCAGGGGGCACTTCAACAGCAAGTTGCTGATACTTCTTCAAAATTTATCAACACATGTTCTTGTTAGCTACAGACACTGCAATACACCCTTCACATTATTTAATACAGTATTCTTATCAGCTACAGATTTATTGATCTTACAACCATCAAGTTTCCACTCCAGAGCAAGGAAATCTGCATCTTCCACCATCTCATTTTCCTTTTCACCCAGACCCTCCTGTTGGTCGATAGTGTCTTCCGTTCTGTAATCGAGAAAACAAATACATTGTACATACAAATTTAGACCCGAGTCTAAGGCACTGGACCAAACAATATTCAAGTCCAACTCGTAAATGACTGATTTATTGCATACCTTAGTCTCCTCATACTAAGGCCCACTTTCTATACCTGTCAAAGTATAGACAGCTTTGGTAATAAACTCAATGATTTCATTGGGCAAGTTACAATGCTCTGCACAAAACACACAGTCATTTTGGACATAGCTGGTACCATCTATTAGTCATGCAATGCTCAATGAAGACACCAAGCAAAAGGTCAAAGGTTCTTCTCCCTTGATCTTGGTAGGTGTGTGATGTTTCAGAAGGCCAGTATCTGGCATTATTGATGACCCTTAAATAATAATTAATAATAATATGGGAGGCTAATCATCCTTACTGGCAGCTGAGAAGCTGAATTGTGAAGGACAGGGCTACATGTGTTCAAGCTGCAGGCATTCAAGGGTGCCTTTGGCAGCCAGGCCACATCAACCCATATATGACCACAGAGCACAGCCTGAGATCGACAATGTTTGGTTTTTCCGGAGGGAGGAAAAACCCTCGTGGCACACAGCTCTCTTTATGAAATAGAACAGTCTAACTTTTTTCCAATGGGGTTAGATCATCCACATACTGTCAATATTTGTAAAATACTTGGTCAATATACCATGGCGTGTTTTGGCGAACCTGAACAGAAAAGTGTTCCTGATTTCAAAATTCACTGACCGAAACAATTTTCATGGGAAAACGGATCAGTAACCAGAAACAGTTTGTGATGTATGTGCATCCACAGAAAAATATACCGCCTTTAATTTATTTTCATGTAATGGAACTTAGTTGATAACTCAGTTGACAATTTTTTTGGTTTGTAAAATATGCCATCTTGAAACTAAGCCTAACCCAGCCAACAGCTCGCTTACGGTAATAGGTTGGAAACATGTTATGTCACCTTGGCACAACCGAAATTGCAAAGAATATTAACACTGACTGAACCTCAAACATGTTTCCAGTCAGGGTCACCAAAACCTGCCCCCAGCACTGTACCCTTTCCCAGTAATTAAGTTAGTAAAGAAATGCCTCTGCATCAGATCATCATATTACCTTCAGAGTGATTTTCATGTCATTGTCTTTGTCCACCTTGCTGAAGGATCGACAGTACATGACCTGGCTATGTTTGTTGACAATGCAATACTTTTGTACATGTAGGTACTCGGTTGGTGAATTCTTGGGAATTTCAAAGCAGCAGGCACGGCATGACACACCCATGCTACTTTGCCGCCAGGGATGTTGCTTCTGCAAAGATAAATATTAACACCAAACCATTTAGTTTTCTGATAATCACTAGAGCAGGCTAGTTCAAATATTGAGACAAACTCATCTCGCTCAGGGATAATGAATGACTAGAGCAGGCTAGTTTGAACTCCTGCTCATGGATAGTGAAGATAATTGCAAACAGTTGTTGCTCTATGCTCTGATCCACTAAGCAAAAGTGGGAGCCAATGGTTTCCTTTATCTGCTTCTCAGCAGTAGATAAATAGCAGTATTTTCGTGTCCCCATTATTTGCATGTACGTAAGACTTGAAATTGAAATTGACTTGATTAACCTTAAAGGAGGACTTGAAGCCTGCAGAACATCGCCAAAGCACCACAAAGCTCGTCGTCTGCAAACGATTCCAATTAGCCATGACACGTTCTTTGTCACATAAATTCATGCACCTGGGTTGGAACGTCACTACGGAGTCCCCGTTGTGCCACCCTTCTGAAAATAGGCACATAAGGCGCAAGTCTCCTTCAACCTTCTGTAGTATTTGTCTGCCCTCTGTTGTCAAGTGAAAGTCACATGATCTTGTAATTTAGGTGTCGAAGTATGGTGGTCGTTGCCCTCATGGATCTTTCAGCGTTTTTTTAGTATTTTAATTGATCATTTTAGTCTAAGGGTAAGATTTTATAGGCCTAGGCCCTACTAAGTACTATGTTTAAAGATTATCGGAAATATGCCTACCTGAAAGGCTTTGATTTTCCACATCTTTGTGGGTAGTCAACGATTATGTTATAAATTTAATTCTCTCTTAAAATTGAGTGAGTATTATACACAAAAAGATACACGCTGGTAAGGGTGCTTGACGTGCAGACCAGAGGCAAGCAAAAAGATTGAAGAAGAGTTCTTATCATAGCAGTCAGTCGTCAGTACTTACAATGTATTGTTATGTAAGTACTGACTACTACTATGATAAGAACTCTTCTTCAATCGGCAAAAATGCCTTATCCGACTGCCACTTTATCTCCCTTAAATTTAGGTCAAATTATATCCTTACCTGTCCAGAAAGGTTTACAGAATATATACAGGGAGGAACAGGTACTATGAACTACCACAAAGTGTCGAAATCGTGAAAAATAAGCAATTTTCCCGTCTACGTTAGGCTTGACAATGCTGCTTGCTAAACGCCATTTTTTTTAGTTCCTTTGGGCATGAATGCCCGAAAGTTTGGGCTGCGAGATGAAATGTCCACTTGATTTTTCTTTTTTAAAGGTCAATAACTAGCGTTTTATAAATTACTAGCTACCAATTCCTGGAGAGGAATATTAAAAAAAAAGAAAATAAAGCCCAACATCCATTAAAAAGTCTTTAAAATCCCTTAGAAAGTGACAGTCAGATATGGAAACTTTTCCGATTGATGCCCCGTGTATTGATTAACCATGATTTGATTTACCTTGATACCACACCTCCACCAAAAACTCCATCAGATCATGGAGGTAGAATTAGACCTCCATCAGTGACAGTGGTGATCAGTCCATGATCAGATCTACGTTGTCGGTCTGGTGTGTCAGACATCTCAGACTCAGTGTCAGAGATAGCCCCACTAGTGTGGCAAGGATTTTTGACATCGGTTGAATCCTTAGCCACACGTCCAAGCCTATCTTTTGTGCAGCTCGTCCCCCAATCCGCCGCATCGAAACCGAACGGGTGCGGCGCTGGATTTTAACCAACTAAATGTGTCCACGTACCTCTTAGCTTCCCTCCGGTACTTTGGCTGTTGAAGCTACTAACGTTATTAAGGGCAAATAATCATTTGAATTTGGCTCAAAATTACTCCACACGAATAGACATCGGCTAGCGATCGGGGCCATTTTGATTACCCAGAATGCAATGCCATCACGAAATCACGTGTGGCGCGCGAGAGTATAAAACAATTTCAGAATGGAGTCAGCAAAAAGTGCAAGTACCAAACTATGCGTGCATGAAACCGATGCCATGCATAGATTTGGTGCATGCACTTTTTCTGACTCCATGCATTTTGTATTCTAAGCTGTTTCATTAGCTGTAGCTGTCACGTGAAACAACCGCTGAATTGTTTTTGCACTCTCGTGACTTCGTGATGGCATTGCATTCTGGGTAATCAAAATGGCCCCGATCGCTAGCCGATATCTATTCGTGTGGAGTAATTTTGAGCCAAATTCAAATGATTATTTGCCCTTAATAAGGTTAGTAACTTCAACAGCCAAAGTACCGGAGGGAAGCTAAGAGGTACGTGGACACATTTAGTTGGTTAAAATCCAGCGCCGCACCCGTTCGGTTTCGATGCGGCGGATTGGGGGACGAGCTGCACAAAAGATAGGCTTGGACGTGTGGCTAAGGATTCAACCGATGTCAAAAATCCTTGCCACACTAGTGGGGCTATGTCAGAGAAGGCTTTTTAAATTTAAGCTCATTATTGTCCTATTAGTTTCTTGAACCCCAGTAGTGTAGTGTAATTCACAATTTGAGGCCCAGTTCGTGCCAAGCTCCGGCGGCACGCCAAACATGGAATCACTGCTGCATGAGGGCTCTTTTTTCCTGCGAAAAGTAATGCGGCTTGAACTTTCTTGATTTCAACATGGACGCTGCCATCTTTAACCTTTTTCAAAACGTTACAAAAATGAAATAATATTTTCCCTTTTAATTAACAAAACAATCCAACCATTAAAAATAAATTAAACGACCAGTAAAATTACAATACATTAAATAAAACCAATATTCATTTTATTAATTTGATGGATCAAGTAAACAAAATTTACAGTTATATTTGTTGTGAAGCCCAAACTTACTAAATTCAACCCAAAGAGGGCGCTTCATCTCTTGTTGTTAGGCAACCAAAACAAGTTGGCAAAATTGAGTGTGCTGTCACCGGAATCGCTTTCTTTGAACGGTACGTAAATCATTTAAACGATAATTTGATGTTATAAAATCATTTTAATGAAGAGATTTAAATGTGCTGTTCGTATTGATGAAAAAGGTTGGTTTAATACTGACTAACATCTACTTTTTACGAATAAAAAAGTCCGCACAAAAACATACTGAAAGTGAAACTATTAATTGCTTGACACAACTTGACCTTTTTTTTAAAACAAGTTTAGACTTTTGCCTGTTTCTTCTTGCTGTTTTTTTTTTCGAATAAGCTCACAATCATACAGTCACTCACTGTGTCACCGTTCTCTTTTGGTTATTGCAATTTTATTGCAATTGTAATGGGCTTTTGAACATGTTTATGGTGAAATGCGCGGTAAATAAATAAATTTGAATTGTTTATGTTATTGTATTACTGAAAAAAAGGATAGGTCTGCAACGAATGCCAAAAGTGTAAACAATGTTGTTTACAATGCTGTATTTGATCAGGTTGATAAATAACATCATATTCTAATCATAAACTTAATTTCAAAATTGCCTTTCTCACATTGTAGGAAATATTTGTTCGGTGCAGCTTTCCTTTTATTTTTTCCACGTGCCCCCAAAATCGAGATGCTTTAAAGTTTATATTCAGCTTAGAAGTGAAACAATACCTTGAAGACAGCTTAATAAAAAAGTCCACTATTATAAATTCATTCACAAATAAACCAATAAATATAAAAATTGATGTTTAATTCAGTACTATTCAGTAATTGTTTTCTCTTCTTTTGACACAGGTTTTAAGTTTGCACTAAAATCTGATCTGATCAAGCTGAATCACACGTCATTGTAATACCCAGGACCATCATCTTCAATCAGTAACCATGACAACGGAACCACCAATCACAGATCAGGGTAGCACTCATAGTAAGGAAGATGTCAACATCAACAACAATGCAAGCAAACCAGGGGGAATAAGTACTGGAGTGCGTAAGTCACTGCCTTCACCCCTCACCAGTGCCAGGAGCAACGCAGCTGCCGATAATCGTAATATGCGTCGTATTATCGCTGAGGACCCTGAATGGTCATTGGCAACTGTACCTCTCTTGACAGAGCTGTGTGTCACCCACATCGTCAATAACTTTGCAGGTAAACTTAAAGGGTGTGCCCAACATTGGTTAGATTGAAAATATAAATGTTCACAGATTTGGACATAGCTTTATACATGGTATAAAGATGGTCGTGGTAGAAATCCTCCCTTGAAATATTTTGGCTTGAAATGCTGAAAATCAGTAAAACAATTAGTTTTGGTCTTGTGAGGCCATACCCGATGTTTAAAAACAGTTAAAATCCATAAGATTTTTTGCCCCCATTATTTTCTTGTGACTGCGATGACCGATTGAGCTTAAAGTTTCACAGGTTTGTTATTTCATGTATGTGTTGGGACACATAAAGTTCGGATACTGGTCTTTGACAATTACCAAACGTTGGCCACAGTCTTAAAAAAAAAGACAAAGTACAGGATTGCAAAAAAAATAATTTTGAAAGCTCACTGATTATACAGTTCATACCAGTACCAATTAATTCTCCAGAGAAATAATTTCATATTAATTTTCATCTTAATAACATTGAAGAACCAACAAGTCAGGGTTCCTTAATTCAATTCCAGCAATCAACATCAATCGACCATGATAGACTTCATCAGACAGGCTACGCAACTTTTCAGCTGATTAGCTGAATTCCTCTTGCAGTTTTGAAGAATGTTTCCTCTTCCTTTTTCAGAGCATCCTAAGCTAGATGAGCTGCTTCCAAAGTACAAATCTAAAGTCTTGGAGAAGATCTCCACCAATCTTCCTCTGAAAGTTGTGGCACACCTCGTATCTGATGAGGGTTACTGGGAAAGATGCTGTAAATCAAGATGGCAAGTTTGTGACGTCTCCAAGTACAACGGCAGCTGGAAGAGAATGTTCTTTGAACGTCACTTAGAGCACATCATCGAGCACTACGTACCAGAGACAACTGACCCGACCCAGTTGAGTGAGACACTGCCGCTTGCAAGTCCCTACATCAAGCAGCTAAACATTAAACAATTATTGCCGCCAGTCAAAGAAGAACTTTCTAAGCAGGTTGAAGATGTGTCTGATGCGGGGAGTGATGCTGGACTTGATGGACCAAGCATGGATCATTTTGAATTCAGTCTTGTTACTCAGAAGCTACCCTACCTCCAAGAGCTTCGTATCACCTACGGAGTGCAAGACTGTGGAATGAACTTTGAATGGAACCTGTTTCAATTCACATCTCGCGATTGCCTTCTTCTGTCCAAATGCATCAAATCTTGTCGCTCTCTGAAAATCTTCCAACTCCATCGGAGTAAAGTCGATGATGATAAAGTTCGTGTTTTCATCGCTCATAATCTAGACCACCCATCATTACAGGAGCTTGACTTGTCTCACAACATGATTGGAGACAGCGGGGCACGTGCCTTAGGCAAATTTCTAAACGGACATTGTATCCTCAAGAAGCTTGATTTATGTAACAATCGGATCCGATCCAGTGGGGCTGCTGCTATTGGCCACGCCTTGTCAAAGAATACCACACTGAAGTATCTTAACATTAGACTCAACAGATTGGGAGATGAAGGTTGGTTTATAATTTAGAACCTTTATCCTTACATCATTGTGTAAATCAAAATTTAGGAAATGATTTGAAAAACTGGGCTTCCAAATTTGTAAATTACATTCCGTTACATTATTTGAAGGAACAAGTATGAGGTCAAAATTCAAAATAAAATGAACGGTTGTCCAGATGCTTTGCAGGCTAGTCGCTTTGCATTTTCAAATCTACCAGGCTCTTTTTAAAATGCAAATAATACCTGAGTTATCTTTCCATAGTCTCCTTTGTTAGCTTCTCTTTTTCTATAGCCTTTGTTTATGTGGATTCTTGAGTGAATCTTTACGATCTGACAGAGGAACATTGTAAATTCCTAATTTGCAAATACTCCAGTTTGATAGCTGTGTTTTCATTGCTCTTTAGTATATCAGTATCGATTACTTTTGTTTCCTTCAGGTGGACAATCTCTATGCCGTGCCCTGATCAAGAACACAACCCTTGAGGAGCTGAATATCGGAAGTAATGAACTGACTGAACCAACAGCTGCCATAATGGCACAAGTTGTTATCTCTAACATCACACTCAGGAGGGTTAACTTGTCATGTAATAGACTCGGACCAGTAAGTATACACTAATAGTTTATTCATCATGGCATGTGGAGTAGAGTGTCGTGGCCGAGCGGTCTAGTGCACCGGACCCAAGTTCTGGTGTTGTCAGTGTGTGGGTTTGGGTCCAGGTCACGGCACTGTGTCCTTTAGCAAGACACTTGACCATAATTGCTTTGTTCTTCGGATGGGACGTAAAGCTGTAGGTCCTATGTGTTGTGTAATGCACGTAAGATAACCCAGTACACTTATCAATGAGAGAAAGGGATTGCCTTGGTGTTTCTAGCATGGTTAGCTGCAGATTGCGCCACATCACCTTGTAAACCCTTACTAGGTGCTGTATTAAAGGGTCTTATAATTAAAAAATAGCTCTGCATACCTGTTATAAAAAGTAATGAATGTTTTGAGGCGCCCATTGGGTGTAATAAAGCGCTTTAAGAACTGCATACTATTATTATTAACTTTATTCTCAGTTGTTGCTTATCAACTCTTTAGTGGTGCAAATTCCACAATGTGGTTGCTATGACAATGACTTTAAATTTTGTTGAGAGAGTCCCTACATGAACATTAACAACTAAACTAACCTCGTCTTAAACATTCTTGTCCATAGTCCCACTCAGCTACCATTCATGCATGTCCAGTCTACATCCAATAACACAAACACACTGCATAATAAACAAACAACGTGATATACATTCAAATGTAAATTTAAGAATGATGGTTTACAAATAGTAATAAATTATGTTTTTTTAGATCTCCATTTTTTTTTTTTTTTTTTAGAACACTATGTCACTGAACTCTAGTTTCAATCAATCAAGTAGGCACCTGCAAATATTTACAGTACATACTGTTGCAGATTAAATTGCATGTGAATAAATAATACATCATCAGCAAGGATTTTTGTATGTGGTATTTAGATGGATAGACTAGCAGTCAATGCTGACAATGCTTCAAGGCCTGCTGTATGCACACCTGCACAGTTCAAATTCTACCGTTCTTAGAATATTGTGCATGAAGATTTACGCCCTCTTGTGGTCAGAAAATGAGGAGTAAGAGCTTCGGGTTATTTTAACTTCTGTTCCTATGTTTTGGGTTTGTTTGTTTTTTTATCAAAATCAAATGCAAAAGAAACAACAACAGAAATAAGTGCCAAATCAGTATTTTAATGAATCTGACATTACTAATCATCAAAATTACTGGGGATTTAATCAAAAAATGAAATAAAAACACCGACAAATTGAACAAATTGGCAAAAGTTAGAATAATGAATGAATAATATGTTATTGACATTTCATTTGAGAATGAATCTGCTGGCGTCATAACATATTCTCACAAGGATTGTCAAGCTAGAGTGTTTTAATGTCAAAAGTGTGGGTTGAAAACATGCAGACAAAAATGACAGTCACTGCTTTCACTAAGGGATGCTTACATGTATTTTTTTATTTAATGCTTTTAAGTATATGTCACTTGTGCAAACAAATTAGATAAGATATAAGGCATTGTTGACAGGATGAATTTAACTGTTACAACTGATGAAAAACAGGTTGTTTACACCTGCTGAATTCATGCTACATTAAAGGAGCACATTACCTTAATTGGAACGTAATCACGCGCTTAACTTCACACAAAGTAGCTTTGAGTGAAAAAACACCTGCATCGGGCTACAGCGGGTCATCAACAGACTAAAGTACAGTACCTCGCTACTTCCATCACACAATGTCAACACCAAGTGGTTGGTAGTGATAGATTTCTACATCATTTATCAATTTAGTCAAGAAAGAGTTGCTATAAAAAGCTGTGACGTATTTTACTACAGCGGGTTTTATTTCTACCCAGCTGCCCTGAGGGTTCTTGGGGTATAACCAGAATTCCGCTGGTTACTGTACCTCCCGGCAGGTACTCGCTAAATGCTTGCCAAGTACTATTCAAATACTTTTTTGCAGTGTGAATGCTAGAAGGCTGCATCTTCTACATCCGTGGGAATTTGCACTACATTCAAGACATTAAACTCTTACTTTTTTCCCCAAGTCACTTCTAGCTCAGAGAAATTTGATGTATGTCACTGACTCGCTGTTGATCTGAACTTTGATGATTTTCTGTCTTCCTTTTAAGTTTGTATGTATGCTTTCAGTGCAGACTTGAAATTCTCTTCCAGTATTACCACTGGGATGTTCCCATAGAGACCGTTTAGCTTTGACGAGATGAAATTATGTATTCTTTGACAAATTTTGTTCAAATATTCCTTGATCCTTTGCGGGGGAATTTAGAATTGTGTGAGTTCCTTGATTATGCATATTGCATACGGCAAATGTCATCTAAGAATAGCTTGTGAGATATCTTGAGATAGTTGAAGAGGATAAGCAATAAGACCAGAGTGCTTCCATCTGTAATACTAGTATTCAACTCTCAAGTGCATTAGCTGTGATGATTGGTTTACTGCATGATTGCATGACAACACATGTACGACATTTAATCCAGTGTAAATGCAATTTATCACATATGGTGTCCTGAGTGTCAGTCCTTAAAGGCAGATAGGATTGGGCAGTCTGCAGCTCAACGCACTGCATGTGATTATCTGGTTGAGTGAAGCGGTTCTTTGTACAGACAGCAATCGTGATCATCTCAAAGATGAATTCCATTTTGGTTGGTGCTTTGAAAATATGATTCATGATCACAGAAAGTATTGTCAGTAAAGTCATGGGACTTTGTTTCAAAGCGCTCAGTGATCTCAAAAAATATACCAAGAATCTATCCTTTAATTAATAGCATCTGGGATAAAGAATGTTAGTTTGGTTTTACCCCGATGTTTGGAAAGCAATACTCCTCAGTGCTTTCCGCAGGACTCGGAAAGCACTGAGTATACAGTGCGTATCACACATCGGTGTACGGGTAACACCAAAAATAGTATTACTCAAGATTACTGAAGAAATGGTATTTCCAATGATGCTGTGCCTAGTGTGTTTCATTTCTAGCCTTACAGATCATAGCTCTTGTTCTCTAGACCAAGATATTGAATTTGTCCTTTGGAAATGAGGGCAAGCTATCCTGTGCGTACTGTGATGTATTTCCACTGTAAGCCACGCCCATTTCACAGAAACTGGCCCCTAAAAGAAGCCCATAGGAAATGCATTGAACTAGTTTTTCTGTGAGGGTTTCAGAGAAAAATGTAATCAATGAACTTGAACAAATGTTTTACTAAGACTCTTGTCAAATGACGTAAGAAATGCCTTTGAACGATGAGTAAGTGATTTAGGTTGAAATTACAACAAATGGCAGCAATAGAGCTGGCAGTGAGCAAATATTTTTTGTAATGACTTACCAGTAGGATACAGCCCCTGTACTTGATAGTGCACTTATGGTGAGAGATTGAAGGCCGTTGGGGGAAGGGGAGGGGGGCTATTTACTGGCCATTACAGTTTGCACTGGCATAAAAAACTTAGCTTATAATAATAATACTGACTAGTTCTTATATAGTGCATTTTACAATAACGTATCAATGCGCTTTACATTAGTGCCCTGGTCATTGGGCCAATAACATTCCTGTAATCTTTCCAAGCTCCCTGGGGAGTATACAGCTCGAGCTGCTTTTGCGCTCTGAAGGCTTTTTCAAACACAATATCAACCTCTACCCTTACGGGTACCCATTTATACCCCTGGGTGAAGAGAAGCAATTATAGTAAAGCATCTTACTCTAGGACACAAGTGTCATGACTGGGATTTGAACCCACACCCCGATGACTTAACCACCAAAGTTTGAGTCTGGTGCACTAGACTGCTCGGCCATTTAATTTCAATATGTTGTTTATTCTGGAATGCAATTATTCATAATTTGGTTCAAGGAAGAAATGAAAACCAATTACCACTTTGTCGGAATGCCATGAATAAATTAATTGAGTTTAATTCATCTTTAGGTCTTTTAAAAATGTACATAAAAGGGCTCTTTAATGGGCTGTATTAAAAAGTCAATACTCTGATAATTAGCAGCAGATGTTTTTGGTTATCAAATTAATTGTGATTTCCGTCATCTTGGTGTCGATGACTGGCTTTATTTAATCTGTCTACTCATGTGTTCTTGGTTCAATCATGGGGGTACATGGTTCATTGCAGAACCATCTACCCAAGTCCCTGACTGCCAGGTGATCAGTTATTATCACATTCCTCAGAATATCATCATCTCAATTTCATTTTGTTCATGGACATGGTGAGTTTTAAGACAACTGAAATGAATCTTCTCAAATTACATATTTGAGGAAGAAATTGGTAAAACACATGGATCTTTTTAGGATACATTTAAATGATATTTTCTGTGTTGCTTTAAAGGAAATAAACTCTGATTTTTTTTTTTCAAAGTGGTTACAAATACTTTCACAAAGACAGCTGGCCTTGAGTGTTAATTACTGACAGATTACTGTATGAATGCTAAACCACACATTGGTGTAGAGTAAAAACCAAAATAATTGTATGTGTCCCTGGTGCAAATTATTACATCAAATGTAAACATCACTATGACTGTGCTCTTGTGTTCATATTGCTGGAAATTCAGAATATTAATAATATCATAAAGGCATGTAGAGTTAGAATATAAGGTATCATGCTAACGGTATTGTCATGCAGTATTGTGGCTGGATTAGGGTCCTCTGATCTCAGACCCAGTCACAAACAGGTGAAACTCCTCATTTCATCTGGACCCAATTTCAGGGCTCTGCTTACCAAAGAATTCTGCACTAGCAGCCCATGGATTCATGCACTGTAAAGGGCGCCATAATCAAATCAGACAATCTACATTCAAAGGATCCATCTATTACTTATTCCTCATGTTATCATCCATCAGTTAATTAAGATGGCTTACAGGATTGGTACAAAGCATCTTGAGATGCACATAGCATCAGATGTGAATGCAAAAGAAGTGCATAGACATGTCATGGCATGCCACTAACACACCAAACTCAAACTCTGGTGTTTCTGATCAGCGGAGTGTGGGTTCGAGTCCCGGTTGTGACACTTATGCCCTTGGGATTAGACATAAAGCTGTAGGTCCTGTGTACATTTTTTGAGAAGGGGCATGGTTGGCTTGAGATTGCATCGCATTTCACCTTGTGAACCCGTACAAGAAGCTGTATAAATGCATCTCATAACTACAGCAAACTTGTCTTAAAAATGTACTAATAAGTGCTTTGAGTTGCCTGTAGATAAAGCACCATAAGAACTGATTGTTATTAATTACTAGGCATTCTGGAACCCAACAATAAACAATTGGTAATATTTTCATACACTATGAGGTTGTTTGTGCCTAACCCATCCCTAGTTGAAATGGTCGATATTTTCCAGGCATTACATTTAGTTTGTCATACTTGGCTCATGATAACAATCTTATCTCTTACCAGGATGGAGGCAAGCAACTTCAAGAAGGCATGGAGGAGAATAAGACCATCGTAGAGCTGGATCTACGCCTGACTGAGGTCGGACAAGAATCAGAGTATTGCATCAATCAGATCCTGAAGAAGAATCAAGAACGAGAGCGGGAATTAAAGTTGATTGAGAAGGAGAAAAATTCCTTGGATAGGTAAATGTAACAAAACTAACAAGAGGAATCATAATGACTATTGATAGCAGTCTTGTAATTAGTATCAAGTTTATAATATTGAAGATCCTTGTTCAAGTTTTTTGTAAATCATATTTTTGGCAGTTTGAAAACTTATCTCTAATAACTGGTATTCACACTGTATTATTTAAAGTTCACTTGAAGTTTTTTACAGAATGGAAGAATGTTAAGGTTGATTAATTAAGCTTAAATTATCAAACAATGTGCTCATTGGTCAATGCATTAAAAAGTCGCAGCCATTTTGGTCTGACACCCTGTGTCAATAAAAGTAATGGGTGCCAATATGCAGAGGGAGCCAGACCTGATTTCCTTACAGCCTCATAATAGTTTCATTGGTTTGAATGGAAAACAGGAAAATGGCTGCACCATCTGTAATGACCTCATGCACTGACGTCACACGTGGCTACTGTCTAACCTTTATATTCTGCCATTTTGGGAGTCAAATTAAGTTTACATGTGTGTGTCAACTTAAATGCACACTGCCCAGCAAAACACAGGGAATTCGGCTTCCAAAATGGTGCAACAAAAATGTATGATGGGCCAATTGTGTCAAAAGCCTGCACTGTATGAAGATCCACTTTGCAATGCTTCCTACAAGTTGATTATAATATCTGTCTGTGATATATCGACATGATTTTCTTTTTCGTATACATCCTTTTCTTAATCCTAACATCCGTCCAACTTGTATATATAAATGCTGACTAGATTGAATGTCACGCAGTGGTTGTGTTTACTAAAGTGTCATGAGAGAACAGGCATTTTCAAATGATTTGTATATTCGGTTACAATTATCTGTGAAACAATGAGAAAACTGTGCCTTATGACTCACTGTCAGCCTGTACTGTATTGGACATTTTTTACAGGTCTTTGACACAGAAAAGCAGAGAAATAGATGTAGTGTATATGAAATTTGGAAATGTATGTATATTGGAAACGGGTTATTGGAAACACTGATACAGTACATTCCTAAATTAAAGATGTAAATCAGAGTCCGTGCTTGGGAGGATTTCTGCAATGTTTAAAGTCATTTCAGCAGGTCAAACCTCCAAGAGCTGCTTAAAAGTACGAAAGTAACTAAGCACGGAGCAATTTTGCTTAACATGTTACAGTTACCAGCCAAAATACCATGTGACTGTACCATTTCTGACTGGTCCACTGCTTATTTTTGCTTAGCAGAAAATTGTTAAGCAGTACTGTCTGTTTAAGCAGCTCTTTGAAATTGGACTCTGGTTGTTACAAAGTCGTGCCTGCACTTTTATAAATGGACTCGTAGAGGTAATTTCAGCTGGTTGATACAGAGGAACTGACAACATACAATGATCATGGTCCCTGTATGATATATACAAAGTAGTTATTAACGAAGTACATTTAGACTGTTATCTCTATGAGAGTATACATGTACCTGGAAGTACTACAGAACACTGCTTGCATCCATTATCATTATCCTAGTATATTAGAGAATCCAAACCACCTGTATTGAATCTATTTGCTACAAGCTCAAAATAAGCAAGACTTGAAGCTGCAAACCGTTTGCAGTAGCATCGTGCGGTCGTTTATTTTGAGCTGTGTTGGCTCTGAGAAGAACCAGTTGTTTTCTCCTGAAGACAACCAGAGCACACTTGTCGAAATGTTGAGTAGAGCAGATCGGATCTTAATACAGAGGCAACACTAAGAGACTATCACATGGTGCTATCCGCAAACCTTACCTATTCAAATTAAAATCCATGGTTGGAGGGATCGCCACAGTAAGACAAAGCTGCACTTGATGTCATGGCTTTGTAGGTACTTACCTCTCCTGTCATAAGCCTCGTGTCATGATGACAGGTTACTCTATCACTGCCCATCGGGTTCATGTTTCCAGTGAAAGATAATGGCTACATGTTGATGATCCCCCTGCCTCTCTTATTAACAGAAGTGTCTGAATGTATACACATCATCCAGAGTGGTAATGCTTGCTATGACTTCCATCAATAAATACACTTGTTGAGAAAAAAATCCTTGTGTTTCACGTAGTCATGTTATTTTGTCCTAGTGCGGTGGATTATTGTTCAGATTTGTCTGAAACATTTTAAACTCAATAAATAACATTTTGAGATTATATTAGAAGAGTGTTCCTTTAAAAGTTTGCTTCAAAGTTGATCGAAAGGAAAATAACAAACATGAATCAACGCGAGGTAATCTGAAACTTGCACTCATTTGTATTTTATGCCCATAATTTTGGTCATGGTACGGTGAAAATTTGACGCGGTCAGAATGTTTTCTCTTTGGTTCAGTCAGATTGTATCTGGAATTGATGTAAGAAAATTGCCTACACCAATCGGATTAGACATTGTTTATTTTACGTCTTGAATTTCATCTATTTCTTTCATCTTTGTCTAACATTCAAATGTAGGTCACAGTGATTATAGGTACAGATTGAAAGATAGAAAAATTTATGGCACATCCTATACGTGGGTGTACATACTTTGTGGTTATTTTAGCGTTTGATCTCGGCGAGGGTAGCGACCCATACTGGTATAGGCCGACATAACCCCGAAAAGGGGGCTAACAGATGTGTACGGCGGTGTGGGAGTCTCGTAATGCTTTGACAGAATGAAAGTAATGCTATGAGTTTTGTGATGATGTAAAGTTATAATATGATGCCTGATATGTGGCAGAGGAAGCCCCCCCCCCCTCCAAAAAAAAGAAGAAAAAAAAAAAGAAAACAAAGAATAAAAAAAATGTCATACACAAACACATATCTTCCCCTCTTGAAGACGACCCCCCCCCCGGAAATCCTCTAAAGAATTCACGAGATTCCCAGAACACAGCGAAGACACAACGGGAGGGGGGGGGGGTTGTGCCATGCCACATATTGAATATCAAACATGTGAAAAGTTGGCTCTGTTTAGTAGGAGTGCTGTTTCGTTTTAAAACAATCACTTTTCATGTTGAGGAACAAAAGGCTAAGGTGTTCATAGAGCTTAAAAACAACCAGAGAAAAACGAAAACGGTGAAGTGTTATTAAAGGTCAAGTAACATTATTTATGATGCTTTTACTTTTTCTGATTCTGGCACCTTGCAAGACAACAAAGCACTAAGCAGTAGTCGTTGCACAACAAATTTATCGGGGTGTTAAATAGTGCTTTTATCTTCACACGAAGCTCGTTTTAGAACTCTCAATATTTAAAAAACAAATTATTAAGAGTTCTGTCGTTCTGACAATGTATAGTTAAAGAGCGATGACATCCATTTTTTTTAAAACAACTTCGTGAAGGAAGGAAATGCCGTCCAAGATTTCTTTGAGATGATGACTTTATCAAGATTACAGCTGATGCAGCACGTTCATCTGATCACTGGAGTTCAGATAGAGTGAGAGAAGTAAAGGACAAAACATTTTTACAAGACTTCTGGTCGACGGACATTTTAATCATGGTTTCAACCTTGCAGAACAGCGTGACTAACATGGTGCAGAGATTTACGGGTACTTCGCGCCAAAAATAATCAGCAGACGAAAGATTGGTTTATTATTGCTAGTACGTTCAGGGAAACCTTTGCAATGGAATATAAATTGAATCGTACAACTGTAAGAGTTTTTCAAATGCAATACGTTTATCTTACTTCATTTTACATGCTGGTCGTTTTTGTTTAATAAATAAAATTATACATTTATTAGTGGAAATTCAGTCGAAGAAAGAGCAAGTTGTTTTTGAGATAATGTTTTTAACTTGCACTTTAACACGTGTGTAGGTGGGCGGTGGTGCTAATTGCCTCGTAAATTTATACGGGGTGTCCTGCATTGTTTGAAGGGTAAGATTGAATTCTTAGAATTTAAGTTGGATTCAATTGTTTAAACATTTTCAATGTTTTTACGTTGTCTTTTTGTGTAAGGGCTTGCTCTTTTAGATAGTGATTTGGTTCGCCTTTGGACAATCCATAGGCTTTCGTTTGAAGGCTTATTTGATTGTCTTTGTATAATTTTGTCTGGTTCTTGTTTGAGGCATGGATCAGTAAATAAAATAAATAAATAAGCTCTTTAGCATGTGACTTTATAGCATCAACAATTCAAACTATCAGATAATATCCAACTGTCTAAAGCCCAATCAGAGCCATGACTTTATCTTGAAACCATCTTTGGTAGGTTCCCTGTACCGGTACCGTATGCAATAGTAATACTGCAACACTGATCGTGAACGAAGCAAAACTAATTCGTCTTGCAGCCTCGTTTTGGTTCCATTGCATTAAATTAGGGGGGGGGTGAATAAAGATGGCTGTAAAACTCTACCTCGGCACAGCGAACCGTTAATTCACTCAGTGTGTCTCTCCATCCCCCCAATGAACGTCTGAATTTCCACATCGTCTCTACATTACACATGAGGACTTTCTCTAATCTGCCAGTAGCATCTTCAAGCCACATCATGTCTAGCTTCAAGCGGGTACAGGTGCACCAATCAACGTCTCGCCGCCGGAACAAATTCCTCAAGTTGTAGCGGCCATTTGATAGTCATCCGAAGTAAATAAAAGTAGCACTCTGGATATGCCCTCTAAAATGAGGTCAAGATACAAACAGAATTTGTAGATTCTTTTACTGAGGCCGAAGCCCTGTTGGTTGCCGGGAGAATGTACTGTTGGACAGTTCTATTTCATCCATTTGATGAAATACTAACCCAGATTTCGCTTTAATTATTCACAATAATAAATGGGCTGTGTGAACATTTACCGAGCACTGCAATTTATGTGGCCGACATTTTGAGTATTCAGCAAAGTGATGCATTTAATATCAGGGTCGATCGTGACATGTGCCCCCGTTCGGGTCTTTAATTTTGAATCTGAAGACGAAAAAAGGAAAAGACCAACGGCGTAGCGAAGGCACTTTCTTGGGGGGGGGGGGGGGGGTAAGCCTGAATTTGCCGACTGACATTACCAAATGAAAGCAAAAGCACAATGACATGGGACTCTCCAACATGTGGGGGTTCGGGGGCATAGCCCCTGAGCGCTCATGAGGTTTTTAAGTGATTCGAAGGTTTAAAATGGCCCTCAGATGCCGATCATCATTAGACCACTCATATTAGAAATGCAAGCTTTGAAAACTGTATTTATTTTTTTTTGCAAATCCCCTGCTGGAGTATATAGACACAAATTCTAGTGGGGGTCCAGGCTCTACGGTTTTTAGTGTTTTCGGGACAAAGGAGGACCGTCAAATTGCCGAAAAAAGATGTTAATTTTGAAATTCAAACGTTGAAGACTTTGGACTTGGGATAAATCCCCTACTAATGGAGTTTATAGGGACCTCGATTCTTATGGGGGTCCGGGGCGAAGCCCCAGACGCTCTACGGCTTTTAGTGCTTTCAGAGCGTAGATTTCCGCACGTTGCCGAGAATATTAAATTTGGTAATTCAAAGTTTGACTTCTCACACGACAAGGATTAAACTAAAATTTTCACTCGGCCAATCCAGTCGGCAAATCTCTAGGCTTGCCGAATGGATTTGTGTTCAGCCTGAGCCCTTGTCATGTAAGTTTGGTGCTCAATTTGCCGACTGTGGCTCTAAATGCCGACTTATGAAATATTGGGGGTGTCACCCCCGCCCACACACACACCCGGTCGCTACGCCACTGGAAAAGACAACTTCATCAGTTCATCAATAAGCACCATGCAGGAAGCTATAAAATGTGCAGATTTGACCGATGTCAGTTTCGCGACACCAGTAGGCCTACTAATAGCCTATGGTGTTGTGTACAACCATTTATTTGGCTATGCAGGCTATGAAATGCCATTTATTGTTTACTCATTGATACACTTGTAGTCTACAGTAACTATATTTCTTATTTTGGTAGAATGCACAACGTTCATATTGAATTTATAATCGGTTCGTTTTGTGACAAAAGTCGCAATTCAGGATGACCCATCATAGCGTGGCAAATCATATATGCGATCCTTCATGGGCTACCGTAGACCAGTCATGGCCACTGGTATTCATTTTCAATTAAGTCAAATTCTTAAAAGATCTTCGGTAAAAAGTTGGAAAATTGTTCATTATTAAACTATCAATCATCGTACGATATGACATAACCATGTGTCATCTGCACCATACAGAGTCTTATGTCCAATGCAGCTTCAATACCGAGTCTTATACTAATGCATCAATGTGATCTCCATAAGTTGATAATAATGATATTACAAGAAAGCTTATTGAGCTAGATGGAAAGCATAATGAAGTAAATCATATCACTCTACATGGAAGCTGACATCTTGTTCTGATTGATTCCATACGTCCATCCATCACGTTATGAACTTTAAATGGAGGTATAGTGAATCATCAAATCTCACGCACTAATCATTACGAAGTACAAGGACACCGGCGAAGTTGAATTTTTATATACTAAGCCTTCTCAGCCAAACGAACACCGGAAAAATCGACCCTTGTCGCCGTGCGATGACCCCTGACCCCCCTACTTGTCACCCCTTTAACGGAGAAGGAAAAGGAGAGGAAAGTTGAGAAAAGACATTCACTCCAAACTAAAGATATAATCACATTACTAATGTATTGCGATGTTTAAGCTATAGGGGGTAGGCAGACCCCCCCCCCCGAAAAAAAATCATCATGTGTTGTTGTTGGCGTTTAATATTTTGGAGCTGATAAGAGGGAAGATCTTTTTAAACGTTCATATTGTTACTGAAAAAAAATTGTAACATGAAAAGAAATACTTCCTCCTTGTAAGATGTCTTGGGATGCATGAGAGGAAGTTTGGTAGGGTGTTTTGTGTACGTGTAAGTTGATTTCCATCATTCGACCACTAGTGTTGTTCGCATGAGTGTAACATGAGTGTGTACCAACTGCACGTAATGTGTCAATGTCCCAGTGCATTCTGACACACGACAAGGAGATGCCATTGTACGATGTCCACCATTAAACACACCTTTAACTCAGTCCCATCTCAATCCATCTCATCATTGGTTTCCTCTCCCCCTCTCTCTTTCTCTCGCTCTCTCTCTCTCTCTCTCTTTGCATTCTTGACGTCACAGATTAAACACAATAAGTTGATCAAAGCGTAGTTGATATGTGGAACTAGCCAAGTGCAAGCAAGCTGTATATATAACCATCGACGCAGTGTTCTTGATTACAGGCGATCTGTGAAAACAGTCTGTGCACGGGAATAAGTTCCATTATTTCGTCAGAGAAAGACCCGGTCTCCCACACCGCCAATAGAGAGAGAGAGAGGGGGGGGGATGGATTCACGGCATTGTCTTCACTTCAATAGTCACTTTAATTAGCTCATAGATCGACTAATTAGTATTTGTATTAATCACGAAATCATAATTGATTTGGTACACATTATAAATTGCTTTAATTAAACGTTTGTCTTGCACTGAGTGTGATATTTGCTAAGATTTTTTGAACATGCAGACCTATATTATTTCGCGTGTGGTCAGTCCATTTTGAGTAAGAAATCTTTAGAACAAAAACTGTTCCTCACTTCTTGGCCTCGTGTCGACCCATAGCTGAACAGGTCTGTTGAAGCAGTGGTTGCTAACGTAGTGAACCCGCATAAATGTGTTTGTAAACAGGTTTAAGAAACCGAACTTTTACCGAATTTAGTATTCGTTCTGTCTCTGCATTCATTCTAGCAAGGTTTCCTGATCTGACGCAGTTTTATTCACCAAACCTTGGCCTCTTCTCGTACACTGCGAAAATGCCCAGATAATACTCGAGTGCTTACGGTCATTCTCACGTCCACACCGGGCGATATCGATCCGAGGTTGTACAGGGAGAAGGCCGTGTCAAGTTGACGTTAAATTAAATCACGTCAAACTGATCGAAATAGTGTTAATGACTGGACGAATATGCAGTACGTTCAATTCGACGAGTTTCTTCCTAGCTTGCTAAAGGAACCCCAGTCTTGATGTAGGCCTGCATTATGCAAGACTTGATCTACCATAGCCTAGGCCTATCATTCATGTAGATATTCCAATGCAGTGAGGAAAAGGCACGCATTTGACTTAATTGAGGGACATTCATTCTGGACTGAATGATGTCTACGGACTGAATGAATTGACCGATTTGTCGTTTGAATTGCAAACATACAACGCGCCATATCAATTAGGAGTTTGGCGCCCTCTGTTGACAGAGATGTTTGTACTTAATGTATCTCTTTCATGTTCCAGACTTGATTAATCAAAGGTTGTCACGTCTCCCCAAACATCATCAAATAAGGATGAGCCAAAAGAAGTCAGAAATGAAACAGATTTGTGCCCTTTTCGCAAGCGAAAACATTCTCAGGAAACGAGACAGGAAGAGGTTGATGGCAGATGGAGACGGGACAGAGCGATACTTACAGGTCAAAGGTCGAAAACGTTATAGCTATAATGACTGAAATTGATGAGGTATCTTCGTTAAAATTGCCTATACTTCCATGCCGACGTCCCTGTGTTATGGGCCAATTATTTGGCCTAACGCGCCAAAGGGTTTAGCAGGCACGGAGCCAAACATTAAGATTTCCTGTGTGCAGTTTGATGTTGTCACGTACCGAAGGTTACCGGTAATGGCGAACTGCGACATTGTCATGTAGCTAGGAAGAGAGAGAGGGAACTATCCTAAATGAAGCAGGAAGACAGATGACAGTCTGCTGCTATGATAGTGAATGATGTATATTATTTATATGCAAGAGTGTCGCTTCAACATTCCCACTGCTCCTCCGTCGTTCAACGGCTATTTCAAATAAAATCTAAGTTAAAAAGTATAGTGATTTCATTCAACAATGATAACAGGTGGTAGTTTTTAGTTCTCAAGGATCCGTCCCGCCCTTTTTAAAGACCTAAAATATGACCAATGATCACACAATATGTATTGAGTGTGACAAACGTCTGCCACTGTCACGTTGAATCAAATAAGCAGTTGCGCCCGTCCATCGTCATAAACTTGCCCTTCCCACACCGGGGGAATAGCGCTGGCAAAATGATTAACAGTTGAACATTTATTAACATTTGTCTCTGGCATATGAATATCTCTCCCGGGTAATCAAAGTGTGATTCACATCATGTTGATCCTAGTCATTGCTTTCAGTATTTGCAGAGCCAACCATCCGTGCATTCACAGGCCTCCCTGTTCCTCTAGAGACAGGCAACATGCTATGCATTATGGAGTTGAACTATGATCATCCAATTTATAATCTTTACCCAGCAAAATAATTGTAGTGATTCTAACTTCAGGAGACAGTTGAAGATTAAAAGACAAAGTCCCAGGTTGTAATTGTAGGAAGTAAGGGACTACTTTCATGGCACTGCGTACCAGAGAATTCGTGCTAACGGCGCCCTGTAAAGCTGCACCATGAAATCGGGACCTGCAGATCTAGTATATTATTCTAGAAACGTTACGAACAAAATGTTTTTCATTGGAATGTTAACTATTGGCTTTGCTAACTTCATCAAGCCTGTTAGGCTAGTTTGAAAATGTTGATGGCGTCGTTTTTTTTTTTTGGAAAAGCTTGGCTCGGTTACAAAACGAAAATACGTCCTAATATTGCATGCCCTATAGTATTTATTCATGACTGATTCTAATGCATAGTTTCTAAGAAGTCAATCTTTACAGGCCGTTGTGAATCTCATCGGGTTGTACAAATATGCACATAAAGAGATGGAATCTCAAGTGGAATTAGTATTTTGTCCAGTAAGGAGATTGTCCTAGCTCAGACAACCCCAGCCCAAGCCTACGGTCCTGCTCAGCGTTACCTTTTAAAGTTCGGCAAAAGTTTGGTCGCAGTACACGAGAAATCGTTGACTTGAGGTGTAAACTGATTGATGCTCTCTGTAGTGTGTGTTTTGAGTAAGCATTTGTTTATGTAAGTCGCCCATCACAAGGCACAGGGTCACTCTAGGTGAGGGCTACAGGGAAAAGAGAAAGAAAGCAGAAGAAATTAGGGCTGAAGAAAACTGTTTACATTCTGCTTAAATTAAGGAAGATTAATCGTCATAACATTTCACGTGTTGTTTTTCGTACACACACACACCCACACCCAGGTATGTTTATGGTGTAGACCGAGGACATCCCTTTGTTCTCCCATTATTTGGACTTAGTTTTTTTAGCGACGTCCCCATTTGTTTTGTAAACGAAACATACCGAAGACTGTACTCGGTATGTCATTTTCCCGGATCCCTTTTGTTAAAGTCCTCGGTTTGAGTGCCCAGACATGCCCACACACACAAAAAAGATAGCGCATCAATTTGATAAGTTTACGATTGAGATTTGAAGCAACTTTACATTAGAGAGCAAGACTACAAGCCAAATGTTATCTCGCCATGAAAAGTGCACCATCTTTTCAAGGTTAAGACACAAGGTAGGCCGATTTCTTTTTAAAGTCGTGAATTTGCTGTTGGTACTGAACGTAGCCTACTGCACCGATGGAATCACATTTTGGTCTGGGTGTTACACTATGGGCAATACGCTGGTCTTGCCTTTAAGACAACTGCAGAGATAATGAGTTACAACTAAGCACGAATTTCATTCAGCTAATTTATGACAAATTGTAGGAATTCTTATTTTTACCTTTTCAAAGACCAGCAAGATAAAACTCGATACCTTTGACCAATGTTGATTAAAATGACGACCTGAGATGAATTGTAGTCTACCCCATCAAATTAAAGACGCAACTTAAAACCTGTGGCTCCTAACTAGAGGACACTGTGGAATGATATTTTACAGTCGGGATGATAAACTCAACCAGCAATTTCATGATGAATATGACCAGCTGCAGCCACAATCCGCCCATGTGCAAGGTTAGTTAATGAGACACAGCCATCTTGTACAAAACCCGGGAAGTAAGAATTTTCACTTAACCGACGGTTTCAGATACCACACTGCATAAAATTTGAATACATTCTTCGTCTTGTGTAATCAAATGCCGTACTTTCCCGGAGTGAAGACTCAAGATCCAGTCATTGTTTTTATACTAAGAGCATAAGGAACTTTTCCTCGGCCTCCCCTTCCTCTGCCAAGGAAATAAAGGCGTGTCCTTGTCCCTTGTCTTGAGCAAGAAACTTTTTCCATTAGTACATTCCTTTAATCAAGTCTTCAAGACACAATCAGGGACACGGGTCTTTGCACTTTCATCCGACCAAGCAGCAGGGTATTTGCACTGTCAATCTTTCCCAAAACCTTCAGCTTTATCGACCTTATCAAGGCGCAAGTGAGGCAAATAGTCTTATAGCTGTAAGAAATGTGACCAAGATTTGAGCAGGAACACATCCCATCGTTATCAATCATTGATTGACATCCACGACGTCCCATCCTTTATCTCCGATGCATCACATCGACACGTCAGAATTAATATAATATCTATCTTTTTATTCCGAATGTAAGTGGAAAGATCATATTGTCTGTGACCGGCGCCACGTTTACACCATGTTAGATTAAACTGCAGTCTTGTAGACTGTTACTGCCCAGACATAAATCTGTTATGCAGAAAATAGGGCTTCATCAAGTTGCGCGCCAAAAAATGTATAGAAGCAAATAACATGTTTTGGTCGGTAACCCTGTTTCTGATTTCGCAATAAGCAAACAGTCTTCCTGTGTTGGAAATTGTTCGTCGATCCGCGGTAGTCCTTCGTTGCGTGCAAGTCTCTAGCTATTATTGCCCGATCCCTTAGCTGGAACCTGACTGTGACATCGACAAAATGTCAAGTGTAGTTTAGGGAGGCGAGCAGAATCCCAGAGATACACACTCGAGCATTAGACCAGGGCCGTTTTTGTTTAATTTAAACGATTCCCTTGGCTTCATCCTGAGAGCAATCTTCAAGGCTTCTTATCGGAGGTTATTCACCTTCTTCAACTCTTCTTAAACACATGCCCATAACGTGGAGCAGAGGGACGCAACATATTATGCAAGACTTGCCCCCCTCAGCCTAGCCGAGATTATAATCTTTGAGCCTCAGTCTTATCTAAGGCTTTTAATTCCTTACACCTCGTACAATTAAGTTGAAGGAAATTTCAGGAGTTATTTGAAAACCTCTACAGGTATTATTGTTTCATCTGAGATGTCTACCTTGCACCATTTACTTTAAATTAATTTCTTTGTGTCTTAAACTGAAAAAAGGCGTTGTTAACATTAATTAAATTACTGACATGAACAAATCAAGTTCATGTTTTGTGGATTTGTGTTTTCATTTCTTATTTAATCCAAATAATATCAAAATCAATCAATGCTATCAAATATTGCTGTTACCGTTGAATGCTATGTTAGTGCCTCTGAAAAATTAACCCTTTGAAGGGAAAACAATACACAAAGGAGAATGACGGTATCTAGCAAGTTGTCCAACTGCAAATGCAGTACAGACTACATGAGAACAATTACAGAAAAATAACAGTTAAGTCAATGTGTTAATCCGATGAGATAACTCTGCATGATTTTTGTTTTTAAATTAGCAAAGTACATTATCGAGTCTGGAGATCAACTACAAATAACAATGAACAAAACAAAAGGTTTAAAAAGACTTCAACAATTCTAAATTAGACTGGTGACTGACATAAAAGAAAAAGAAAGTGGAAGTGACTATTAAAAGCTTGATGCGTGATACAATTGTTCGAAGAAACGACAACGACGACGGCGGTGACGACGACCTCGACAGCAACACTAGCTTTTCTTTGAAAACCTGATACCGGAACCAAATTATTTCTTGACAGGTAGCACTATATCATTCTTTATTAGCTGCAGTGTACGTGGACAATTTTACCCAACGCTCAATTCGTATTCACGATTTGCCACATTGGAAAAGAAATCCAGACAACGAATGTGTTCAAAATCCCCGACAGAACATTAGCTTTTCCTTGCAGACGGAAGGAACGTCGAGAAAAAAGCCTACGGCTCTTCTCAGAGCAAATTAGCCTGCTCGAGCTCTTTCCAAAATAAATTTATTTGTCACAAGGTTGTACCCGCAAAATTTTACAAGAAAATTTTACTTCACAAAACAGTAACGGTAGCCCGACATTTAAGTGTGGCCCGGGCTACATTTATGTACAGGGTTGGGGATATACTTAGACGAGGGCTACATTTAAGTACAGAGTTTGCGCTACAATTAAGCTTGGGCTACATCTAGGTACAGGGTTAGGCTACAATTAGACCTGGACTACATTCAAGTACAGAGTTGGGGCTACAATTAAGTTTGGGCTACATTTAGGTACATGGTTGGGCTACAATTAAGCCTGGGCTACAATAAGATACATGGTTGGAGCTACAATAGACCAGGGCTACATTTCGGTATTGGGTTACATTCAGGTGCAGGGTTGGGCTACAATTAAGCCCAGGCTACATTTAGGTTCAAGTATTTAGGTCTCGTGCTTATATTTAGGTGCCGCTCAAAAGAGTGACCACATTATTTGCTGAAATGTTTTCAGGTTGGTTGTATGGCGTTTCAATAAAAACTAACGGATAGAAATGAATGTGTAATTTTCGATTTAATATAGCTTTAATATTTCCTCATGTCTATTTACACCTCTTTATGTTTTAGACCTAGCCAAATTGCACAGAACGTCCATACGCAAAACCTTCCTGTGTCTCCATTACCATGGCAGGCAGTCCTTCTCAAGTTCATGCCTGGGAGAGATTTCTTGAGCATTTGGTATTATGGTTGACAGTGAATCGATGCAATATTACGTGACATGTCACATGATGCACGGTCAATATGACATATAACACCGCCGTTGGATTATGCTCACCGAGCAATCTGTGTCCCTCACAAAGTGTGAAAGTTGAAGAATTTAGCATTGGTTTAAATTGCCAAGATTTAAATACTATACAGATACAAGCTTATTAACATCTCAATTAAAAATAAAATCTCAAATAAGGATTATAATAGCCAATTTCCCTTAAAATCGTTCGCATTTTTTTTTAAATATTGTATAGTATAAAAATTCAGTTTTGGGTCGCAATTAAGTTTATATTATTGTCAATTAATGATTATGATGTTATTAGCGATATAAATGCCATCCATCATCCATGCTAAAAGGACCACTGATGACTATTGGCCTGATTGTAAGCCTGATCCCAAAATTACACAGTTATTGGAGCGATGGTAATACCCAATTAGTGCGCGGCGTAAATGCAGCATCACCAATGCTATAATAATGGACAGCGACTGCGGTTGGAACTACAGGCTATGAAATTGCAGTCGTAATGGCGCAGGGCCCATCATACACGCTGATTAAATTAAGATTCCTGGGTCCTGTGAGAACAATGACATTGGAAGGAATCTACTCAACCTGTGTTTATATTATACCTCCATTCATACGAAAAACTCCCCATAGTCTGAGCATGAACTCACTGGTCTATAGAAGAGATGATCAACTGTTCGAAAAATCCCATCATATTATTATTTCTAAATGTTTTTTTTTTACAGATTTGATGCACTTATTTTCTTAACATGAACACATTATAAATGTAAAGAGAAGCACAATCATACCTGATTTTGTTATTGTTTAGACCAACTGGGTCATAGTGCAAGGCGGTGAAAGCAAGAGCCGACGAGGTGATGTTGTGAAATTTGTACCGGTAAAGGTACCAAAAAAGTTGGAAATATCAGTTACTATTTTCTCGTTAGTGGAGAAAATCATACGAACAATGTACAACCAGATCCAGCAGTGTAGCTTACTTAAAGTAAAATTGAAACCAAAAATGAATCGAGGATGAACTATATATCAAATCCACCCTGCTTGGGAGTTTCTTCTTGCTCCTTCCTTAGTCAAGATGAGGTGACACCGTCAAATGCCTCTTTGTCATCATGACTATTCCTTCTACCCGCCAAAGGGAATTGATCTTTGGGGGAAAACTTAAACAATTCAATTTCAATCTTAACCATTTGATTTTTAAAAAAAATTTCTTCAAATTGTGCGTGTTCAGACGAAACAGGCCATTTCAGGAAGTTCATGTTTGATGATGTACTCCGTGCATTTCAGCACGTATTCTATATAGCCTAAATAGACTCACTTTACTGCAATGCGTTGGTCAAGACAGTTGACACATCTTTTTTTCAAAACTTGTGCAGCACCGTTGCAACTCGTACAATACAACCGTTTCTCTAATTTCCTCTCGCACAAAACGGCTCCAAGCTACGTATTGTTAAAGCCAAGATGTCCCGTCTCGCACGTCACTAGAATTCGGATGGAATAACTTCCAAAATGCTTCCATTGTAATTATCAGACATTTTATTTTTTACCTCCACATTTTCCTCCCATGTTTCGCGGTGAACATAAAAGTCCCATACCCGCAAGTCTTAATTTCTTTATTTTCATTTTCCGAGTAATAGGAAGCTGGTGCAATGTAATTCTTACAACCTGAGGGGTCCTTCTCTTTGAGAGCCCGCCGAGCATCTTGTCATTAAGGGTCTGAGTTGGCAAGGCAGACTTGTTCTTATACATGTGAATATTCGGTGAGACGAAGATCCTGTGGGGTACAACTTGTATTATGATAATGTTATGGAGACTGTTATTATCAACACATTCTGATCACATATCGGATTCACCTGTTGATATTAAAAGCGAAGAGTTTTATTTCCTATCGACCAGACAGTATGACGGTGGTAAGATTGACACAATGACGCCGTCTTCAGACGCTTCACAGCCCCCCGTGTGCAACGCTCATCTCCTGGTGTCGCCGTGGTTTACTTAAAAAGTCATCAACCATGAACAGTTCCTTATTTTCTTTACAGCTTCCCAAGACGATATCGATACATACACGAAGAAAATAATTGTCTCCAGAATTTTCCAAAACAACTCTGGAGGAATGGGGGTTGAATAAAAGCTGCTACGTCACTATAAGTGACCCTAGAATAATGCTAAGCATAGAGAGGGCACTTATATACATTGGAAAAAGTGGACGGGTGAGACAATAACTTTCCAAAGATTTTTTTCTGTATAGATTCAAGAAAAGACTCGCACCTCGCTGCTTTAACAGGCTAAATAATTGATGGAATGAAATGCAATCTGTCTAAAACAAAGAGCAAACTGTCCGGTGACGTGGTGGTAATTACGAAGGCTCGTTATTGGCTCGCTAAGAGGATGCCTCGGTTTCATGTCATGAGGATCCTTAGTGAAGAAGCCTGACAACTTGAATTAGATAATAAATCACCCACAAGGGCCGTGGAGGTAACATGAAGATAGCACCAGACTTAAGCACCAAATGTTGCTAAGCACAAACAAGGTTGTGCGTATCAAAGCAAGGTTACCAGCCGACATGCCATTCCACATGTACCATCTGTGATTGGTATCCTGCTTATTGATGCTTAGCAGAAAACTGTCAAGCGACATTTTCTGCTTAAGCAGCCCTATGAAATTGGGCCCAGGTATTAAAGTTCCTGTACAAAAGACAAACATTTTTGTCTTAACTGGTGGATCAAATCCTGCCTCGTGGCGTATTAAAGCTCAGAGTCACAAGGAAGGTTTGTTTCGAGCAAAGTATTAGTTTCTGTACATGATCCAGTCAAATTGAATTAGATTTTTCTTCAAGCAATTGCGAATGAGACAAACCAGCAGTAATAAAACCATACACCATCTGAAACTGAAATCATAATAAATATTTAGAGTTACGTTAGCAAACTACAGGACACAGTAAACAGAAGACTTGGCGATAAGCGAACTAAAGTTTGGCCTACGTCCAGTTGCCTCTCCAGTGAGCAATGTGGTTCTCTGCCCGGTCAATGAGCTATCTGTGGACAGTGCATCTTAGACGAAGACATGTAGGGATAATTGCTAATTCATTGCAGCCTTTTGTTTTCAGTGTAATAAAGGTCTCAGTGGCGAGAGAGTATGCCTGGATGTACATCATGCACCACTAGTTTAATCTGATGCCATGAAGGATAAGGTGAGGATGGAAGACGTTAATGGATGATGGAGGTGTGATTGGAAGCACCCTGGAGCAACAGGAGGATGCCGATGGTAACTCAAGGAGATCTTGTGATGGCAAGGCAGCCTGCTCCCTGACCATAGCTTGATATCACTAACCACGATAAGAGGCGTTGTTTGGGGGTGTTTCATCACAGTAAGATCTGTCTTTTCGTCGTCAGTGCTTCAAACAAGTCGCCCGTGCAGTCTTCGATAAACCTCGATTGAGTAAATTCATCAATTTGCATAATTGACGGGTGTTTTGATACACCTGTGCCAAGTATGGTTG
This sequence comes from Marthasterias glacialis, assembly GCA_911728455.2. NCBI lineage: Eukaryota > Metazoa > Echinodermata > Asteroidea > Forcipulatida > Asteriidae > Marthasterias > Marthasterias glacialis. Next base: position 21,953,414 of record OU452219.1, on the reverse strand, counting down.
ATCTAGTGGTAAATATCACAGGTCATTTCATTGGACTGTTACCTAACTATCTTATCTCACTCCTGTTTTTGTTATTCCACTTAGAAACCCCCAAGAAGAAGGACATGCATGGACTTATCAAATACGAATGTCACACAATCTGATGGGGTGCAAACATTACAACCTTGTATTCTGTGCAGTTTGTATTGCTCCTTGACAATCTAGCGAAAATGAGTTCTTAAAATAGTCTGCTTAGTGAACTGTTATAGTTCCAACAGGTAACATAAACGAGATCGATTGGTTGGAATATATCGCTTTTATGTAAGCTGCAAACTGGATAGGTGCGGCTTCACGTCACAATCATGTCGACGTTTTTAAGGGTCGCAGTTAACGTTGTCAGTAAATGTGACCCTCTCTATGTTTTACAATATCTAGACAATTTCGAGATAGTTACACCCCAAATTCATCTTATTTTTCTTCACCTTTTTCTTCTTCTTCTACTTGTACCAAAAAGAACTGTATGCAAATTCATCAGCTCAGAAACAATAACAAGACATGGGGCCCCTTGACAAGCTTACGAATGAAATAAATAATTATGATCTTGGTACTTCATAAATCTATGAGAAGAAACAAAATTTATAATATATATTTGTCTTCTTTAAAAAAAAATTAAAATAAAATAAACCATAAAATATGTGGAAAATAACGAAATGCTGTTTTATTTTACTAAAAACAAGTCCCTCTTAAATTCAATAGGAATCATCACGGTCCTGTCATACCCCGAGGTATTTTGTTCAATGGGGAATATATCATTGCCTATTTTAGTTCCATTTACCGATGTAAATTACCTTTTAACTTGATGTATTTTTTATATCTCACATTTTCTTCAGAGAGAGAAAAAATCAATTTTATTCCTATACTCTGTATTCAGCGCAGCTGGTCATCAAATATTTATAACCAAACCTACTAGAATAATTTGCGCGCCAACCAAACATCCTTTCAGCTCATGCGGCAATATCGTCTGCTATGACTAGGCTTTCACACTGCCCACCAACGGACATGGTTTTAAGTATTTATCGAAAAATTAATTTAAATCTAAAAGCTAAGGTCTACTCGATATCATTTTTCCGAAAAGAAGACGATAAATCATTTTTCATCAAAAGTGATTTCTTGCTACGGGAAAATTAGGTCAGGATCTGATCATATATCACTTTCTTGCACTTAGGAAGTTTTCTGGAAAACCTTATCAGTTTGTACATGTAAGTTTTGCTGATGTGGGATTTGTTACTAAAAAAAATTAGATGGATCAACCTGAGAGACAGATTTGTTGGGGTTGATTTCACTCGCCTTCTCAGCTCGTAGACCCCGGTACAAATCCCAACTATGACCGGGAGCCTCCCGTTTAAGATTATTCTCGCCCATGTCAGAAAAGGTACATCTCTTTGGCGTCTCCATTATGAAGGATTCCTCAGCCATAATTGACAGTCATGGGAACACATCGGTTTCATTTACAATAAAAACATGTTGTTTAAAGACGTTATACACATGACGTCATTTGAGTAGGGCGCCCTCGTTCAAAAGAAACTTGCTCATTGGCCCATCTTGTGTGCCGCGCGTACACAGTCCGTTTACGAAACCACGGCATGGTCTTTTGGCCTTTGGCTCCGTCCGCCTGTTTGGAGCCCCGTAAGGAAAGCACACGTTTTTTAAGTAACTGATGGAGCCTAAGCACAAGCCCAAGCCCAAGCCGTGGTTTCGTAAACGGCCATGGTGTGCGTTTTCCATTGTTTGATCATTGTTTTACCTCTAAGATGGCGGCATGACGTCAAAGCATAAGGTCCATAGAATGAGAATATGGGAGGAATAACGATGGGTTAACATTATCCTAAAACACGGCAACAATGTTAGAGTTTCGTCTTAGATGTCTTTCGTCTTAAGCCTGGATGACGTATTCCCATGAAATACAATTTCTTTCTTTTTTTCTTTTTTTTTGCTGTATTTTGTAAGAATTAAATTGCTGCCTCGAGTATGGGAAGCTTTTCATTTGAATATAGAGAGCACAGCATAAAGAGAACGTGACTTTTTGAAGGCATTACCGCTATCTGAAGAGCCCATGCTTTTGTTCTATGGCATATATTTATAGGCTTAGGCCGTGTCCAAATTGATGGCTTTCGACAGAGGCTATAAGCCTATTCTTTCGAACGTTGTTGCTGTTGCCAACGGTCACAGCCGTAGCCAGTGTCGCTCGACTCGGACACGGTCTCACAGACAATCATTGGCATGAACGTATTCTACCATGCCGAACAGACTTACAGTCAGTATCAGTCATATTAATGATGTTGTAGTTGTTGTTTAAGATAAAACACATTTGTCATTAAAACTGATTGAACTTAAAGACTCAAATGAAAAATGACTCAATTTAGGACTTGAAGTGTTTCTAGCAGATTTCTGACGGTGGAGCAAAATAATTAACGCACACGATTTATTTTTAGGGAAACTGATGCCATCTGTTTACGATTTGATCATTAAGTTGCAAGAGGTTCACACGGGAAAACAATCCATTAAGAAGTTGTTGAAAATATTTTTGATGTGAGGTTTGTACATCGACTGGACATTCACGGATAAAATTATGCAATATGCAAGTATTGGTCATGTATGAATATTGTTACATGAACACGCCATCCTCATGCATGTGTGAGACATTGTGGAACTCAATGAAATGATAAATTATGCATCTTCTTTGGACAAACAAGTCTTGAAATAAGCACTTCTCTTTCTTTGCATAAGCAAAGTAAAGTAAATGAAAAGCAGAGTGATCTGACATTTCCCTGAATAACCACTAAGCCATCGACAAGGTCATGGAGATTATTCCAGTCTTGAAACACCGAGAGGCAAACTGCGAAGCCGGGCTGTATCAGTGAATAACACCGGGCGTGCTGTGGCCTGCAAATACCGAAGCGGTTAGCTTTGAAATTAAGAATTTCTCGCCTGAGGTTTACCTAACCTTGACCCTGGGTAAGCGTTATATACTCACCTTCAAATTCAGGGTGAATTCATTCCACAACATATCAGCATCAAGACGATTTAATCTACCGTTCTTGGTGTTAAATCTTTTTCCAATGAAGTCTGACAAAATTAAACCTGCGCTTCCTTGGGATAGATTAATAACTGCGAGATTAAATTGTCAGATTTCGTTTAATGACATCGAATACAAGTGTTTATTGATTATGATCCAATAAACAATCATTTTTATTTTACTGTTTCTCAAATGCCATTAGTTTTTTTTTCAAATGATGCATTTCAGAGTCAGTTAAACCACAAGATAAAATAACTGAAGTTGCAGTTAAAAATCTGAACACTTAATACCATCAGGTCTGACATTCGAATGCATAATTTTTAATGCATTGGTATGGTATGATGTGATTAAATACATGCAAACCTCCAAAAATACATCACTTAAAAATTTCCCAGCCGCGGTGAGCTTTCTACTGGATTATTGTTTGTCAAGAAATGCTTTTTCCATCTTGTGTTGAACTACGATAGAAAGATCTATCGTGAATAATGTCGTTATAGAAGCCTACTCCGTATATACTCAGTCGGTATAACTTAATTACATCTCTACTATCAGTCATCTTATTTGTCCTCGCTTCCTTTGTGTCGTCTCCAATTTCAAAAAGCCTTTTTCTTAAAACAAAAATCCTCATTTGTCTTTAAAATACTAAAGGGAGATTGTTTTGGGCTGTCGATGTGCAGTAATTTGCTCCTGCGGCAGAGAGGATGCAGTAACAGGAGCTGTCTGTGACAGGATACCCGGTCGCTAAGGATGATACGCAAACAGTCATGTCCCCAAGACAAAATAACACTTCTTATGTTCCGATGTGGATTTTTCACCGGGGCAAAAAGATGAAGGAAAATACAAGTAATTGGCAAGTCCGTCACAACACACACTCAGTTAGAAAAACAAAGGATGAGGGTCTATCGAATTAGCAGGACGCCTTCTTGTTGATGAACCGGTACCAATATGCAGCAGTAAATTGTGTTCGAGGATTACAAGTTCAACACATTACAGGTTCGATCTAATAAAACAATCTCTTACGTTGTCCAGGAATTATTTCACTTTTTCTTAACCAGTGATGTAGTAACTAATATGTTATAGATTTTCACTATCAAAACTCCTTACAACAACACTATACTTCGCTACTAATAACGTATCAGGAAAAAACATTTCCTGTGTTCTTTATAGATTAACTTCGCTTTTTATTCATTAAAATGCATTAATTTATTTCAAAGTGAACTTATAAGATCCGACAGTGGAATAATCAAATCTGACAAGCTTCATTTACATACACAGACTAGAACAACGCGATGGGTTTTCATATGGCCAGATACCATTCTTGGTTTTAAATGATTTTTGAAAACCATATTAAGTCATATTTCTACATATTTCGAAAAAAAATTATTCAAGTGGTAGGAATGACATGCCGGAAAGATCGGAAGGTTCGATACTTGAGAATCTAAATGTTAATTAATATAAAGTAAACTTTATATGGATATGGGATTTAAACACTGTTATAAAGGTATAAAGGTAAGTCGGTGCTCGCTATGTGGCATGGTGTATACCTCCCATGTGTCTTTAATGTGTTCTGGGAATCTCAGGAATCTTTTAGAGGATTGTGTGGGTAGGTATAATTCAAACCGGGGACCAATAACAAGAGGGACAATAGGGTCGCCGGTTGGGTGAAGGTCCCCAGTTGGAAAGTATGTACAAAACCAATGGGATCCATTGCAAAAGAGGGACAATAGGAGGTCCCCGATTGCAGGTAAATACCCACTGTGTGTGTGTGTGTGGGTGCGGTACTTATATGAGTGGGAGAAGAGTTGTGTCAGAGTATAGGAACATTATTGATTTATTTTTTGTTTATTTTGTATTTATTTATTTATTTATTTATTTTTGTTTATTTATTTATTTCTTCATTTATTTATTTCTATATTTTTTTCGGGGGGTGGGTGGGTGGGTGGGATGACTCCCTCTTGCCACATATCGGGTTTGGTATATGATAAAGGTGAATCACAAAAGAGGAGGGGTGGGGCTAAATCTCCCCAAATGGATTCTCCGCTATAGAATTACATCAAGGAAAAATACCGGTATTTGAAGAATTCCAACAGAGAATGTAAAATTCAATTAAATTTTCTTAATGTTGATTTACGTTTATATGTTCCGAGCTCAGTAGATCACATCTTTGTTTTGTCAAACCCCAAAATGATTAGGGTGTTTACTACGCAGACTCCATTGAAACCTAGGAATTCCATTGATTACTACATCATATCAAAAGTAAGATTATTAATCCATGAGATTACATTAACTACGAGAAATTATCCGATAATCTCATTGCCAAAAAAAAACAACAACAAAAAACAAGATCAAAATCCAGACTCATTTTGAAGAGATAATAACCATACAATGTTCCTATGTAGTAGGCCTATTTGCATACAATCTACTGACAGTGTCTTGTCTTGATATGGCCGATGGGTCTGAATCGTCCATTTATATCAACGTGTAGCAGTCGTTGTCACTGAAAGACCTGTAAATCCACCATTGCATAGATATCTGAGATGATCGTCTGGGGTGAAATCTCCATGCAGTTACGACAAGTACACATAAACCATCATGTCATTTTGCTACAACACAAAATAATGCCTATAAGGTTTAAAACAACAAAAACCAATAACCATTTAATCTGTTTGTATAGTGCAAAACAAAACAGCCTAAAATTCGCAGGAAAAAAACAAGTTGTGCTTGACATTTTGGAACCCACATCTAAGTTGAACGTGGTTTAAAATGATTACGGTCTCCAATTTAGGTTAGAGTCCAAAACACAGCTTTTAATTTAATTGCAGACGATGAAATGGATGCATTGAATTTTGAGATTCATCAAAATACGGAGTTCGAAAGGATTGGAGCTTCATTGTGTAACAGTCTTTATACAATTACTATCCAGTAAAATGAGGTCAAATGAAGAGTACTGAGTCACGTATGCAAGCTTAGTCTTCATAGATCGACTTCACCGAAAAGATGTATAGTTTTTCTAAAAATCTCTTTGATTTTTGGTTAAGTACACAAGTAATTAGAGTCAAGAACGAATGAACTTCATAGGTTGAATTAAACGACGGAAATACATTTACAAAAAGTAAGACAGGACAAGGCAAGATGGATGACGGAGTGCATTTCAATATGGTTACATTAGACAGGCATATTCAGTATTTGTTGTTAATTTAGACTAGAAGTACTTCATTGAGTTTCAAGTGCGAAAGACCATGGCTTGAAATTGGTATAAAATACATTTCGTTGGTACCCAAAACAAGTGACAGTGTTATATTTGAAACACGCCATGCCTTGTCACATCCAGACACTTTATAATTCACGACAGAAATCCAGGGTGTTAACATCTACACCGAGGGTGCTTAAGCTGAATACATTTAAATGAAAGTAACATGGAATAGGTTGACACTGATAGTGTCAATATAACACCCTAGTCGTTGCTTGGAACAAGCAAAATGCAGTGGAAATTTAGATTCACGAAGGTGATAATGACAAAAGTAAATCGGCAAAAGTTTGTCTACCGCAGTGACAAACTCCCTTTTTAAAAGCTTGACAAATACGAAGATGTTTACTAATCCATGTAACAAATTGGTAGAACTGTGAATTTGCACATTAGTAAATTTTGCTCGTGCCAGTTGAGCAAGCCAATCCAATTTAATAGTCAAGACGCGGTGCATTTTTGTTTGTGTGTGTGAGTACAGCTTTTCTTGGTGTGTCTACCCGTTGAAACCAAGGACTCAACAAAAGGGATCCGAGGACGTCATCACTTCACTTTCGTGCACAAAACTTACGGAGACGTCTCTAAAAACAAAAACAACGAGGGAACAAAGAGAAGCCCTCGATTTACGGTGTCGACAAACATATGAGTGTGTCATGAATATTCTTATAGTATGGGTGTGTGTGCTTTTATATAGATTATTATATACATGTTTTTGTTTTTCACAATGTCAATGTATAAAAAAGGAAGGAAGTTGAAGCGGGTATGTTACATCTTTGTTTTTGTCCAATGTCCTTTCCATTTCACAGTCAATGGAAGCACTTATTATAAAGACATGTCGACAGTTAATGAATCTTTGTTCCGTTGTGATGTCAGAGTGACGTCTCCATGTTTACGTTAGTCTGACTCTCAGACTCCGGTATCCTTCGCTCTTCGGGTCGTGGTACCGCCATTTCTAAGGCTACTTCGTAAGCCGGCGGTGACCCTTCTGGCATCGGTGGTAGCTGCCGTGCTGGGGGTTGATTCTCCCCGACAGTGTGGGGCTCCTCTTGTGGTCGAATGACCGTTCGTACCCTCTGCTGTCCGTCAACAACGGCCCATGTTTGCATGCATTGATTTGTAGCACTGTTCTCCTCGAGGTTGTCCGAATTACCAAAACATAGGGGTAAGGAATTGGGTCGTTTCTTTGTCTTCCGTGTCTGCATTTCCGTGGCAGCAGTTTTGGGTTTGGGTTTGGGTTCATGTCTTGGCGATAAGTTCGATCCTACAGAGTTGATACCCGCGCCCGTTCGTGTACGCTGTTCGTTCTTTTTCTGAGGAATCGGTGTCAGTTGTATTGCACCAATCCCGTTGATAGTTGGTGTGAGTTGTATGCTAATAGGAGACGCACGACCGTTTGATGTCCCCTTCAGACGGTCCTTCGTGATCAAGAAGTGGGCCGAAGCACCGATAGCACGGTACGAGGGGCTACCGCGAGCGTTAAGTACTCCACTACCATGTAGTGGCGCAGTGGAGGATCGTTTTGCATTCGTGAAAGAAAATAGCCGTCGGGCGTTGCTCCTTCTTGAACCAGCGCTATTAGTAATCCTACTGCTGTTTCCATTGGCAAGAAATCCATCACTGCCACCAACGTTCCGTGATCTGGATTCAGCAAGGGAGGTGCTACCGTTAGGCGTTTGACCTGCTCTGGGAGTGTTCCCATTGGCGAGATCCATCAGGATCGCTTCGGAGTAACTTGGCACAACATGGCGATTCCCTCGTATCATTGACTCCAAGCTGCAGTTACTCCCAACAGTGTTTACCCGTGTTAAATGCATAGTATCGCCGTTCCAGTGTTCCATTGACAACATGCCACCGGAATAGTTGGTCCCGAAGAGCTTTTCAATCTGATAATCCACAATGGCTGTTTTATAAGACACTAGAATCCTGAATGGCCAGGAGAGTAAGATGAAAGACATGGCCCAGAAGACGGACATGGAAAAATACCAAGGAAGCTTATTAGAACAGGCATAAGATATCATATCATCAGTGAATTCAACGTCTGTTAGTGTCAGACCCTCTCGAGTCTCCATGTTCTCGTCTCTTCCGTCATTCTCCCCAAAGAATCTGGCTCTCTGGGAGAGGTAGTCGTACTCAGATTCCTCATTGAGGAACATGAAGTTCTTAGAGAAGCTGACACGAGTAATGGGAAACTCCTCAAGATCAATCAGTTGCTTTGACACATCCTTGACTCCACATTCTGAGAAGTCAAATGCACTGGCAGCAGAGTGAGTGTTGATTCTCTCATAGTACTCCTGTGTTGTCGTATAAGTGTCTCCATGTCGATATCTAGTAACTTGTCTGGTATGTCTGTTGTAGTGGTAGGATATAGCACGCCACCATACCACCGGGAAAGACTCGCGTATTCGTCGAACTCGCTCATACACCGCCCTGGTATCTTCTTTGTAGTAAATCTCGATTCGTATTTCACTGTACCAGCATTCCAGAAGGTACACCAGATACAGCAAGACAAGGAAGGCAACAGGGATATACATGTAGCCATCTTCGCATGGGCTGTCTAAGACGGTGACAGGGCTGTTATGATAGGTATAGGCCACGACCTCAACTGTGGTTAGCTCACACCATAAGACCACCGTCAAGCTACCGTACATAAGCACTGATAGGATGAGGCATTTCCAGTGGGCCTCATCTCGAAGTGTCGCACACAACGATCTCTGGATCGGTCTTTGCTGCGGAAAGAAAGAAAAGAATCACAAGACTTAATGATTACATAATAGATAAAGCAGCAGCCGTCTGGTTCCTGTACGCTCCAACGAACTAACCCGTAATATAGTCATTAATGTTTCTTTTATTCGTAACTATTTTGTGAACATGATTGTCTTGCCTGTTTTCAGAGGCAACTTCCTTTTTACAATATCTTGGCGTTGTTGGTAGTTTAGCCTAAATACAATTTCTTCATCATAAACTGTACAAGTCTCGCGTGATTTTAAACGTTTGGCTCCGTTAAAGTGTGTGGTTTTATTTCTTTCACGCGTCAGGTGATGTAGGCCGTATCCGAATTTGTGGCTAGGGTTCGGCTACGACTGTTACTATACAGTGTGGCTAGGGATATCTTATACGTCAACGTAACGCATCGATCCAGACGTAGCCATAGTCGTAGCCGCCAATTCGGACACGGCCTCACATGATAATTCAAGGTTTCAGAAAATGTCCGAATATCAGAAAGAACTAGACGAATTTTTTTCTGGGATTTTCTGCCGGTGATTTCAACATAAAGCTATGACTGGAAACCCAGCCTCATTTTCATATCAATGTGAACACTTTGAGAACTGGCGGAAACCAAATCAAAACGTCCTTTCTGACAAACAAGGGCAACAGAAGGAAGTTTTGTTCTGACAATTGAATAAAGTTGGCTAGGCAATAAGGTTAGGGTCGATCGACTGTGTGACATACAGGAACCCTCCCAACGGGGCCATGATAAATTTCATCAATTTCATACATGATGTCTGCTTGCAGTACGTAACGCGCATTTCGGCAATACGGGAAGAAAAATGTTGCATATAGGCCTATTGTCGCTCTCTTCTCAAGGAAACACATTCAGTCTAGCATTTGGACAACTTTGGACATTACGTATGTAAACGAATGAAACCTAGTTGGTATTCATAAATAAATAGCAAGTTTTTAGTCAATACGTGTACTCATTAATACCAGTGCCACACATGTCCTAAGAAATGTTTCCAAAACTGCTTCCCGCGAGGTAAGTGTCCCCAACATTCGGTTGCTTTGTGATTTGCCAAAATGGACTAACATAGGCCTGTGCACGAGTGCAAAAATCCATGACAAAATATGAACTGCTATTTAGTTTGTTCCTTTTTTTTTGAAAACGTGTCTACGTAATTTGATGTTTACAGTTTGGTTGTATGGTTTGTTTATTGCAAATTTGAGTGTTAAGATAAACTACGGTTGTCTTTAAGTCCAATTGTGTAACATTCCTTTCAACATTTATAAAGTACATATTAATTCTAAAGAACTGTAGCTGTGCTGCGAGATCCGGCGAGATTTAACATATTTTAAACGAGGACGGTACTTTTTAATTTTGTTTTGTTTGTTTGATTTATTCAAATCAGCCTGCCCGCATGCATTGAATATCAAAACCAATCATTTTTTTGTTTGTTCGATTTTCATAACTGCTAGCAAACATTTTCAAGACCATTTCCCTCTTATGTCCTTCAAAATCGTAATTAAACTTTCTGACATAATGATCGGTTTTCGAGAAGGCGTGATTGACCGCATCTTGTAGTCGCAGATTTAAATCGTATCACGAATTCAAACATTACGAAACCATATAAGAAAAAAAAAACACTTGGTACATAAACTACACTACCTTCCCAACCTGAGTGATTTGACGAGTAAGTGCCGCAATTGAAGATAAGAGAGCATTTATATCCATCCGTATTGCATCGAACTCGGTATTAAGCGGTGGTTGATCAGCACCGGTTGCCATTGCCAGCTCGCACACCCCGTCCTGGCGGTATTTGTAGTTAACACGAAATGGCTTCCCTGGCTCGCAGGTGAGGTAGTCAATACCCGTACGTAGTCGTTATTGTACCGCTATAGTCCTCACAGAATAACACACATAGGTCTTTATAACCAATCTACACTACCATCTCGGTCAAGAAAAAAAAAAAAAAAAAAACCTGCCGACACATGCCACGTCAAGATTAAGTCTAAAAAGCGACACACATTAAAGGCTGAATCGTATTGAGCCTGTTATATTCCATTAGCATGATTGAGGGTCGGTCACAGTTTACATATTGCACACTGTCGATACAGATAGCAGCTATTTTCACCAAGAAAACGGTTAATATGGTTCGGGTTGCTAGGGTGGGTGCGAGCTGGAAGTGCACATGGCAATAGCGGGATTTTTAAATTGGTCGCTTGTACGCATGCTCATTGCAGTTGGTTTATATTGACATAGAACACAGCTTGGCGGTCGTGTTATTGCTGCGTGGTTGAAGCCTTTAATATTATAAGACTGTGTAAATGCCATTTAGTTCTATTCCCAATACGCACTGTCCCTAGGCTTAGCGGACTTATTTACGACCAAAGTTTGAGCAGACTTTTGTTCTCCTAAGAAGACTTGTTATTTTGCCCGCAAACCTTCAACTTTAAAATCATTGTTTCTTACTGAGTTGAAGTTTTTTAATAATTTTATTAAAAACAAACACATATCGTAGCCCTTAGGCCAAATTGAATGTGATTTTACAAGGAGTAAAAATATACATATAAAAATACAGCAAAACATTAAGACCAACCTAAAACCAACCAATGAAGAGAGACCAGCTCTCACGACGTATAGTTGACATAGAAAAGAAAAAATTAATAATTAATAAAAAAAAATTAAAAGAAAACACCCGAAGGATATATAGTATTATTCTTGTTTGAATGGAAGAGAATTGCAGAGATCATTTGTTTAAAATTCTAGTAAAATATGGGATGGGGCTATTGTAAAACCGTTTAGTTCTAGCAGGAAGTATGGAGATATGATGGCTATTACGAAGGATTTTCCCATGACTCTCTTTCCTAGTAGGAGGAATAAGGGATTGGGTACGAATATCATTGGACAAACCCTGGGCAAATTTGACACAATGCTCGTTCCTCCTATTAGACAAAGAGTCAAGCTCACATAATGTAAGAGATTCAGCATAGGAAGTGTAATTATAGCCCTGAATAATTTTACAAACCCTTTTTTGAACTTGTTCAATTTGTTTAGCTTGGTAGGCTGTAATACTCGAGTGCCATGTTACATCAGCGTATTCAAGTATTGGTCTAACGTAACCTTTGTAAACATTGCCAAGTTCTTTTGGAGAAAAGCCAAACTTTTTGAGCGATCTTAGCATAAACAACTTAGCATTAGCCTTCTTCAACATATGCTCAACATGCGTGTTCCATTTAAGGTCACATTGAAGCCAAACACCAAGAATCTTTGCTTGAAGTCTACCCATTATTAAATAGCTTATCATTTTTTTCGAAGAAGCTTATAAACACAAAGCGGTCTCATCAACATATTAACAATTGATAGCATTTCGACACAATAAATGTCCCTTTTGAATTAAAAAAAAGAGCTAAATTTTCTACGTTTATATATCGTGAGGAAGAGTTCGACTTATCTCTGTGTAACGGACTTTAATTTGGACAAGGGTTTTTTTCATGAGAAATGTTAAAACCAAGCCCGTAGCGTGGATTAGGGAAGTCAGGGCGAACAAGCAGCACGGAAGATGTGGTACGCAACAATTTCATATGTGTGCTAGCGTAATAGTATTACCCAATATCAAAACAGCTTCAAGTCAGTCATACAGTCACGGTATTCGGGAAGAGAGGGTTTTGGAGGCTGTATCGGAGTACCGTCGGCAAGCTGCCTGAGGCGGGGGGGATCTAGACAGAGCTTATCGGAACACAATGAATTCGGAACTGCATGTGCCATTTGGAGTAATTTCCGTATAGGTGACCTGCTCGGCAATCCCTGACAATCTTTACATCTACGTGTATAAAACCAAGAGCTGTTGGTGTTATACGGTACCTCTTAGCACTGCACTGGAGAAAAAAATATTACAAAGGCCTTAAAAAAATTTTTTTTTTACCATCAACCGTCTAACAATAATATCCAGGAGATGAGATACCTTCATCAAATAAACATTTGTGAATTACTTTTGACGATGACGATTCGGCCAAGAAATGAACATATTTCTTTGGTTCGGCTGAGTGACTGCTAGCGTAACAATTTTCTTTTAGGATTGATTCGTCTGTCAAGACGTTTTAGAATAAATCAGCCGGATTGTCTGTCAGACACACAACTTCTTCCAGAAGGAATGGCCTAATGGCATCCACTAGAAAATGACTATAAATAATTCCTCTTTATTTCCCCCCATTATTTCCAAGAGCCAATCGACTATTGACTGTGTGTACTATGCAGCACTCGGATGACGGCACTAGCGATGTCACATGACAGGTGATTTAAGGAAACCACGATAATATTTGTGTCTTTCCACATTTCCATTTAAGCAAATATTAGCTTTTCCCTGATGTAAGAATAATCTTTTCCCCTGCATGTCCCGTCGCATAATCTTCTTCAAACCGAACCAAAAGAATAACTTGACCAGTAAATCAGGTACACGGTTGTCGAAATGGTGGATAAATATTGTGCCAATCATTGGCAAATATGAGTGTGGTTGTGCATTGGCGCCGCTGTATGGTTTGTCCTGCAATTCACAAATCATTAAACCCATCCGAGACTTGTGGTTCATGTCCCTCAAAACGCCACTGGAGACAGATTTTAAAGATTATTTTGATGCCAGTTGTTAAGAAAAATATTTAAACTGAAACAATTGTTGGTCATGGGCTTATTTGAATAGACACCAGCCGGGCAGATCAAAAGTGATAGCAAACAATTCAAACAGCTTGTTTATAGTCAAGAAACCTTGTAATGCAGTTTACATGTCGTTCTTTACAATTGCCTTCACGATATCGTATAATTATGTTTCACCAGAACATTGTAATATATAAATATATATATTTTATTGCATATGGATCAGAGAATCACATCCATTTGCTGAACTGTACACGTTCCTCTGGGAGTGTCTTTCACCTCCGTGGACCCTGGTTCGAATACCGCGAAAGATCGGAGCTTTGCTTTGTGGTTGGGTACTGAGTCCCTCCGTAACTACGTCAGCTTTTTGATTATTTATTTTTAGATACAACTGAATGGTCCTTCGCCGTTTGCTCTTTGCGCTTTAGTCTGTATTGCTTTAACCATTACGATGATTCTTTGGTTTCATTACTGGAAAGTTTTTTAAGTAACGAAGAGCAAGTTATATGTTCGCAATCCACGGGCTGCATGATGTACACTCATTGGATGAGTCCACACGAGTCATTCGATACCCGAGTTGATTCCTACACCATATCATTTCAACCAAAAATGCCAGCCATCTTTCAAACAAATAACAAAACGTATAACACTCAAGTTTCACCAATTTGTTATTGTGAGGAATGCTCGCCTTGGTTCCGTCTTAAGACTATGGGTAGGGGATAACACACGGCCAATATTGTGCTTACAGTCGGTACTGATTAGCCCACAGTCACTTGAGCTACAACACAATGTCTAATGCCACAAGTTGATTGATACGCGTTTGATTGCTAACTAAGACTCTCAGCCGATGCCCCTTTACTTAGACTCAATTTCAATCGTCGAGGGTCGGGATTGCTGATAAATGAAAGTGTGATGATTGATACTACCTGTATTCGTGTACGTGTACAGCAAGCTGATCATGGCTGACTTGAATGCAAGCTGTAAGGGGAGCAGTACACTGTTTACAATGCCTGTGTGGATGAGGTTAAGCATGGATCCTGGGAAGGGTCTTAATCAACTCTGACGCAATCAAGCACGTCAGCTTCACTCAGAGTTGTTCACACCCTGCTTACAATCTCAGATGCTGCTTCACAAAACTGTGCTATTTTGAGAATGTATCTCTTTTGCACACATCGAGCGGAAATGTTTGACGTACTAAATTACTCAATCATGAAATGTTAAAAGACTGTTGTAAAAAAAAAAGACCTTCAGAAAATGTCACTTGCAACATTTAGTGCTCTGCGTATTATGTTCAGCACATTTACCGGTTGATAGCCACTTTAGTCAAGGCCCTCGTGGCTTTCCAGATCTAATCGGATACGAAACAAGACTAGCAAGACTCAAGACTGCACCCACGCGCTGGTCTTGTTTCGTGCGTTATGTGTACATCTAAACCGTCTTGACCAAAGGCTAGGTGGCGGCAGAGTGGATTCACAGGATTAATCATTCACAGCAACAATTAGACTTGCTCATATGTCTTTAACTTTCAAGGACAGAACAGGCCCAATACGGATTTTTCAAACTGTAAATTGCGTTGAAGTGGATCAGCTGGTACACTTCATTGTTTCAATAGTACTGCGTGACACCAACCAAAATGCCAATGTTGTAGCATCGCTTAGGAGCTCAGCGATGAAGGGTCAGTATTTGGCAGACTTAAAGATCTGTTAAGATAAGAAAACTGTGTCAAAAATACCGTCAAAATATAATTATTAACTGCAACAACATCAGCTGACTTATTGTCTTCGCAACCTTAGCGTCTGTATTTGTGGGTAACGTACCATTGAATTAGATATGAGTCATTTGGTCAAAAGACGACATTATCGAGATGTTTGTTATAATTATCTAAAATGTGTTAAGCACCATTATGTCTGACATGGACCGCTATGTCAAGAAAATGTTGAACCATTACGTCCGACCCATTGTGTCCGACGGACACAATGGGTCGGACATAATCGGTCAAAATTGTTGTCGGACATAATAGTACATGTCGGACATAATGGTGCATTACAAACGTGCATGAAGGGTCTGGATGTATAACGGAAGACAGACTGATTAAAGTCTAATATTTAGCCTCGTCATATTTTGTAGATAAAATGCGAAGGCGGATAGATTCACATGATTTAAAGCATAAAAGGTGTGTGGTTGTAAAACCCCAAAAGACCAGACTTTGATTTGGCAGTATAGGTCCTCACTCAACTACAAACAAACCCCATCGATATGGATCTTGATGTTGGTTTTATCGAGCCTGTTTTAAAAAATTGGACGGTAAAATGCTCAAAGCGCCCAAAAGGTATTGACAAAATCGGTGATAAATATACAAAGGCCACATATTACTCGTCAGAAACTACGGCAAATCATAGTCCCAAAACTAAACTACCCGGCTTCTGCAAGTTTCAGTTGGAATTGAAATAAAAATCTATCACAAATCCCTGAACAAATAAATCAGTAAGAACTTCTTGACGATAGCTTGACATCGTATCAACATGTTCAGTACAATAAGGCGCAATAATCAGCACGTATACCAGACGACTTTCGGTGAAGATTTGTTCTATGTATTCAACAAACAGACCTAGCACATTTCATTAACTGCATGCAGGAACCGACATCAAAATCAATCTAGCAATATCTTGTAGATAGAGTTTCCAATGGTTTCATGTACAATATTAAATTAGTAAATATACACATAAGTTTTTTACCAAGACAGTCTTTTTGGAACCTGTTGAACACATGTACATGTGTTAAACACAAGAGACATTTCTTTTATTTTCATATTGACTGTGGGAGTTCAAAGCAAGTTGGAGAGGGATAAAGTATCCTGATAAGGCGCTCCATAGTTTACCATCCTGGTATCGAGAGGGATGTAGTATACTGATAAGGTGCTCTATAGTTTACCATCCTGGTAATGAGAGGGATGTAGTATACTTATAAGGCGCTCCATAGTTTACCATCCTGGTAATGAGAGTCACTAGGACTATGTCCTACATACCACTGTGACGAGATGACAATGTTCAGTTTTAAATGTGGGATAAAACCCCCCAAACCACCGAGGCGGGATTCTAACCGTGGTCCATAAAGAAGAAAGCCCAGGGCAGATGGCACCCATTTTTACTGGCTGGAATGCAATTAGACTGACGAATCTTACTTCTTTGTCAAATCTCGTAAAAATAACGAATAATCTACGTCTTTGTTGCTGTTCTCAGTCAACATGCTAGCCAACATCTGTTGGATTTTCGTTAATCAATCAACTTTTCGTGTTTGGGTCTCCATATTGAGCTTTTGTTTAATGATAATTTTCATAATCATAATCTGAGACAGAAGAAAGTGAACCTTTCGGTTGATCTACATAACTAATTTTACAGCTGGGCTGCATTACATTTCGGTTCCCCACAGTCTCATTATGTTTGTTTTCAATTTCGTTTTCATTCCACATGAAACTCAATGTTGTTTCAGGGACCTCACAATCTCTAGACATCCTTGGAATGTGTGCGGTTTTTTCCCCCTTCTACTTCTTCTTCTTTTTTTCTCTTTTTTTGTCAGCAGACCTCCGCACTCATGTATCATAACCACATAAGATTTCGAATATTAACACAAACATGAATTTATGCCGTTTAATATCATTATCCATTTTTGTTAGTAATGTTGTATAGGCCTATGTTGTAATAGTACACACAATTAAATGCAAACAAAATATATATATATATATATATATATATATATATATATATATATATATATATATATATATATATATATATATATATATATATATATATATATATATATATATATATATATATATATATATATATATATATATATATATATATATATATATACGAACAAAAACCTTTTGGACATTATTTGTTTGAAAGAGTACTGAAGCAAATTTTGAAGAGTTTTTGAGAAACACTTATTGTTGGTTTGTAAATCCCTTTTCGCTTACTAACTTATGCACCGGTTTGTTAAACCCAACGTAGTCCCCTGCGAAGAGTATATAGGTCACTATTTCAAAACAAAATACTGATGATCTAATAAGAATACAACCCGGTTCTCTGAAAGAAACTAACACCTCAAAGCGAAGCATGGTTCTGAACATCTGGACCGAAAAATACTCCTACAAGAAACTTGAGGAGTATGGCTGTCATTGTGCATCCAAAAGGTAAAGGGTGCAATCATTCCAATACTCAGCTTTTCATCAACTATAATCATACATTAACCCCAACAAATGTGCATCAAACTGGGTCATCAATAATGGTTTCCTCGATAAACACGCCGAGTAAGGCCGTTTCCGAATTTGCGGCTATGGCTACGGTTATTGCTAAGGGTGTTGCTATGGATGTCCTATACTTCAACGCATGATGACGCGGCGATCCAGCCGTAGTCGTAGCCGCCAATTTGGACTTGGCCCAAAAATGGCTTATGATTTGTTAGTTTTGTTTAGTTTTGTTTTAGACTGGCGCTCTTACAAATGTGTGCTTATATCTGGCGAGCTGTATCTCCAGACAAATTAGCACTATACCAGGTGTGGATTTCACAAAGTGTTAGGACTAGTCTTATCTTGAGTTAGGATGAGTAACTAGTCCTAACTTATAGGACTAGTCATGAGTTAGGACTAGTCCTAAGTTAGGACTAGTTTTGTGAAATCCACCCTGGGGCCTTTTCCATACCTCGGCTTAGGCTACGGCTACGGCTACGGCTCTGGCTTGGGCTCCGTCATCCATTCTGTAGCAGTGTACATTTTGGACGGTGTTTCTAACATCAAACGGAGCCTGGCGCCGGAGTCGGAGTCGGAGCCTAGGCAGAGGTCTGGACAAAAGTATAGAACCGGTTTGTCGCTTTAACGCGTGAATGAAACAAAATCGTATACTTTCCCGCGCGCCGCGGGCGCACTGTTCACAACTTCATATACTTACAAAACGTGTACAGTCTCTATAGAAAGTAATGATTATTAAGGTCATCCAAATGATTGCCTTTTCTAGATAAAAAGATGTAAATCACTGGTCCAACTATAGCAATTATAATGAAATGTCTTCAATGAGAAACCACATCAAAACAAAGTATGATCGTTATTTTGTTTTGTAAAAAAAAAAATAACCCCAAATGCTTAGCCCTTTATTGAAACTATTAATGTAAATTCAAGTTCTAGACTAACTTGTTATAACATTACACGGAGTCTTGCAAAATGCAGTTATTTTCGCCAAAACAACACAAATATTCCTCCACCTGCTCCGAAATCATTCAATCTACATGGAGGAACTTGATTTATCGAAGGCATCAGCTGTCTACATAACCCACGCTGAGTCATCGTGACGTCATCTCTACACGGAGTATGTCATGCACGAATTCACCTGAGCATATAAATGACTTTTTAAAAATATAACGGCAGAGTGGCTCATCCATCTCCCCATTAGCCAAAATAATATTTACTGCTGCAATTTCGGGCTGGATCGTGGACGGCTCTTAAATACTCTCCAAACAGTAAAGGTTATCAGCCTCTGATTTGGTTTTTGTTTTACTATCCTTAAGAGGATGTGATATTTATTTAGTCTGACCATGAGATGAGGTTAAAATCATCTCCATCCTTCCTCTGAAACTGTCATCAAGTATCATTTCATACCAAACAAAACCGAAGCACGTACTGTGCGGCCCCTGCGTGTATCCAAAGACCTAAATGTAGCCCAGCCCTAAATAAATATAGCCCCAAACATAGTACCTAAATATAGCCCTAAACCATGCACCTAAATGTAGCAGTGTGGCCCAAACCTTGTGTAGCCCCAACCCCGTACCTAAATGTAACCACAACCATGCACCTAAATGTAGCAGAATAGCCGACTAACAATGTACTTAAATGTAGCCCTAACCAAGTAGCTAAATGTAGCCCCAACCCTGTTCTTAAATGTATCCCAAACATTTTGGCTACATGTAGCCCAATCCCGTAGCTAATTTTGTAGCAGTGTAGCCAAACCTTGTACCTAAATTAGGTCCAGGTTACATTATAGGACATGAAGGTCTCAAACTACATTAAGGTCCGGGTTACATTTAGGCCTGGGCTACATTTAGGCCCGGGCTACTTTAAGAACTCGGGCTACATTCAGGGGCCGCATACATAACGGCAATGTTTAGCCGAGGAGCTACAACAACACATTATACCATGAGAATAAACCTAATAGCCATGCTTGGTACTAAGAAATGACATCTTGGTATGATGTATACCGTGAACCCCTGAAGCCAGGAGAGAAGGTGAAAGGGGGGCGCTGTTGTATCTCTTTATGACAACAGAATCGCCTCCAAGTATAGATGTTAAAAGATACATAAACCACATCAACTTTATTGAGTAGCTAGCTGTGTCAGGTTGTTTTTATTCTTCCTCAATTCCCAGAGAAGGCGAATGACTGTATTTATAGCTCATGCAACTCTATTCATTTTGCCAGTGGGTAATATGCTAAGTGCAGGTGGTGCATTATTCACTACGTGTATAAATAAAGTCACCGACTGTCGTGGGTATAGGGAGGGATTAACATCAGCTTTAGTTGACGGAATATAATCCCAAACAGCATGATCCCCTGGGTGTTTGCAGCCAGTCAACTCACACCTTAAGCTGTTAATCAATATGTACAACCTAGAGATTAAAGGAAGCTTGCTTTCGGTAATAAATGTGAGAGATGAAAATATTGGAATAATAATTCCTGCCGTTATTTGAAGTAAATTATTTCAAGATTTTGTCTAATCATTTCCGCTGCCAAGAACCAGACATTTAAACAATATCACAGTTGTTATTATAATCCAACAGAGGTTACATTTAAAACAAGTCAAAAAGAAGAATAGTATTTCACAGATACCGTAGTATTGTAAGGTCGAAAATGAAATCATTATTACTTGGTTTAAACCACATCTAGGCTGGCATTACTGGATAAATTACAGTGAAGGGTATAATAAATATGATGTTAAATTGTTTGCAAACACTCCAACCAATGGCACTGGTTAATGGTTAAACATCCAAGACGTTCAATACCCACTATCAAGTGTGTTTATGTTTTAAAATCAAACAAGTACTCGTTTTGTTGCTAAAAAAAATTGTTGCATTTAAACGAAATTCCATACAAATGTCATCCACTCAGATGACATTCATCCATGTGTGTTGACAATTGCAATGGATGTGGACAATATCCCAAAGGACAGTATTATGCCAGGCTTGGCTCCAAATTACATGTAACACTATATGCTATGATGATTCTTGCGTCTTACAAGGACGTTATCTGGCATGTCATTATCCGAGATCTATGCTTCTGACGTGTCCCGTTTCATTGCGACAAAATTAAAAAAATAAAGCAACAATCTTGCACAGATTGTACAAAACCATTCAAAGTTATCAGCTGCTCAATTGACCCACTAATGCGTGCACCCCATGTGTGCCATGATGTCATTGATTCGTCACACTTAATTTAACAAATCAAAATATTGGAAGTTTTCACAAGAACTTAGAACGCCATTTACAAGCTAATGAACATTACCATTTGACAATAAGTTGTCATTTTTCTCATTGCCAACGAACATTGCTATCCATAACACTAGTGAGTATAGGATCCCATTGTCTTATTAAGTAACCGCGTTTTGATGCAAACGAAGCTCTCTAAAATGTCTAAACGGGTCTTGTAAATTTACAATCTCCTTTAAGAAAATCAATGCGGGTAAAATATGTATAAAAAAAACCGAGTAGGCGGAGCAGAGATAAATTTTACTCAATGTAGCTTTAACAAAACCTGCCTTTTTACCCTACCAAATGATTGGTAACATTACAATATTCTTAAAGAAATGTTTATGCGGTAATTATTCTAAGCACGAGCATGCGACCACAGCATGTAGCAATACAGTTGTTAACCTTCAGCCACGCTGAGGTAACAACCAGGCAGCACAGTCGGTATCTTCAAACCCACCTGTCGACATGATATTGAACACTGTTCAACACTGTGTTACCATCATCCGACCACTATACTTTCACATAATGTCTACAAACCCCTTACAATACATGGCCCCCATATACATGTGACGATAGCAGCACATCAAAATGACGGATGACTCGCGGCATATTTGGAGCGTTACACGGCACGACAACCTAGAGAAGAATTCAATTGAGCCCCGCGGGGCCTGGGAAGGACAATTAGCGCCATGGGTGTAGCACGGGGGAGGTAGACACTTTAGACGGTTCAAAACTTCATCACGAATGAGGATACCTCTCGTGATGTGTTTGAAGGGATGGGGGAAGATCGTTTCATAAAGAATATGCTTTAGGGTGTTTTCCTTTGTAAGGCTTTAGTAACTCATGATAAAGCTCCGGCATCTTATAGTGATGTATGATCGCTAGTAAACTAAGATACCGTCTTGCCGTAACGCCAGATGAGATTTGGTCCTGTTTACGGCCTTGTTTGCCTGAATCCCTCGAGGGTCCTCATTACATTACGTTAGATACAGGTAACTATAGAGGCTTCGTGAATTGCATCAGGCAGCATGATATATAACTACACCTACTGCATCTCATTGCAATGGTGCTCGATCGTTCCCAGAGGCTGCAATCAAAATGAGCACGTGAATTAGATTCTGCTGACGAGGTTAGACATGAACTCGCAATGATTGACCATGTCGAGACTATAACCCTGACGTTACATTAATCAAATGGTTCACACTCCTGAAGAGAGTAATGTCCCCAGACGAATTCGGTTAAATATGTACATTCAAACATGAGTACATTATGAAGGAAATCGATTTGTAAGAGTTACATGACCCTATGTCATCGTTGGCGTGTAGTGGCAATTCTCATTGAGAACAGGATCAGGTCACCAAAGGGTCGCTATCTATTACAGTAAATGAAGTCACGATGTCACCAGTTGATATTAACATAATTGGCAAATGTTTTACAGTCATTCTCAACGCTGGTCATCTCGCCCCCTAACAAGCTCACCCCAACAAAATCACCCCAACTTGTTTGAGGGCGAGTTTGCTAGGGGGCGTGATGACCGGCTTCCGTCTTGTTCCACTCAATCAAAGACAGACAACCTGTTTCAGCGAAGCGTTCTAAATAGCTTCGGTTCCCTCGATAGGCCAAATCGATGTAATTTTTATCCCCAACTGGACTATGCCTTGTAAATCGAAGCTATATATACCCAGAGCTGTATCACAACAATCATATGATCGTTTGGGCCAAGAAAAGTTGACGGTTTTTGTCCAAGGTTTTGGATTTGCACATTGTATACTTTTTATTACTAATGCTATGAAGGGTAATAAAAGCAAATATTACAAAACAAACCGTTTTAAACAATCCCTACGAGTACTGGTGGACATTCATGGAATTGTGTAATTAAGTTCTTGAGTGTTTGTTCATAACTTCATAACACGTCCATGTCATTTATCATAACATATCTCGTAAAATGTTAACCAAAACAAGGAAAATGACTTTGTTCTTGAGATATTTTGAGTGATAAAAATCTTGCATGTGGCTTGTTCAAAAGCTTTCGCTGATAAAGCCCAAATATTAACGAGATTTGAAACAAACAAATCTGATCAGACTTACTTAAGATACCATCACCAGATGCTTACCGACAGATAACAGATGTTATATTTTACGCCCTCATGTCTTATCGAGCACCAAGCTGCCCAGAGGACTGATTCAAATCTATGGTGACGCCAATTGGCGCCAACTGATACTTGGGTGTTCGTAGTTCGTCTGCTATACTCAAGTGTGTTTAAGATGAGGTATGGTGACACGGATTACTATCTGAGGTTTGATTGGCCAAGAAGAACTCCAGGACTTAAATAACATCGTGAAGAAACAGAGGTAAAATAAATCACAGCTAGATAAATGGATAGCTCCTTTATCACTCTTCAAATTCAGTGATGCTATGTGAACAATAGCAGTTTCGTTGAGTGGAAAAGACGGTTCTGAAAGGTTTTAGACAACTGACGAATAAAGTTTAAAAAAATATCTCCATCATCGACAAGACAACAACCACGATTTTTTTTTTAATCACAATACTACTAACAACGATTCGGGAATTATTACAGTATAGTCAAAAGATTGCAGGGAGCCAGAAGGACGTAAACAAAGCGAAAGATTACTTAACAGTAATGTTCAATACTTTGTTTCGAGAAAACCGAATTGAAAAATATTATCGTTTCTCATATATTGATTACCCGGTAGTCAAAATAAATTAAGTATAGGAGTGGAAAAGCATAGAGTAAATTTAGATTCAGCAATATTTGTACTGTATTTATGCAAATTTGTTAAACATTCATTGCTAATGACCTTCAGTTGAGATTAATTTGTATACCTGGCATGCCCCACAGAAGGGCGTGATAAACTTAAGCTCCTCTGCAAGGTAATCAACAACCAAACAGACAAAAGACACTGCTGTGGAAATCTCTCGGGGGGAAGGTAAAAATCTCGAGACCAAATGTAAAATGTTCGCCTCTGTCGTTCATTGTTGTGACTAATTTTATTTCCTTACCCTGACAATTTCTCTTTTTTATAAACCATTAATGGATGAACATACGGAATTGCGAAATTGCTTGTTTTCCAAGTAATTAACTTTGTGGCTATATATACTCTTTATTTAGCACAACAATAGATGTCAATGGGTAATTTTCCATGGTCTGCTGTCTGACATTTCTTCAGCATTGTTAACAATGGTTGAAATTCAATATTTGATTTGGTACGACAATGACGGCATGATGAGGCTGTAATGTGGACGTACAATCTGCAGTCGCAGTATTTGATAATGACGTCAGATGGCTATGTCAGCCTGCCATAGTACAAGCACAGTGCATTGTCCGCTGGTGACAGTGCACCATGGCAGTGTGTGTTTCCCTATGTCTTGTAGGTTACGTAGAATCGCTATAATGGCGGTAGCATTGTAACACTGACAGTCTGAAATTTACAATCTCCGTGAACAGAATTGAAAATGTTTAACAAGGAACATTATTTCATCGTGGTCTACAATATTTATACCTGTTGTATACAATCTTCAACGATTTTCTTGAACTACTATAGTTATTAAACATTAATATACAAGTGAATAATATTTACTGCTAAGTCAATGTCCGACTGAAGGTAATTGGCTCAGCAGCTCAGGCCGTGCAGACTGTGAGTCTGGATTGGTAATGACTTATTATTTGTACTGCTAGGCTGACCATTGTGTATTGGCAAATTCCAAGAACCATTCCCGAACGAATAAAATGATGAGGTTTCGAAATGTGAAGGTACACCTGTCTGTCGAGGTAGTATACTGCCACCTGGTGATAAGAGGATTGGAAGGAGGATGACATGACAAAAGAAAAGGGACATGTACGGTTTGCTGGAATGAACTCATTACATCTTGTTGCAGCCCCCTTTTTCTCTCCTGGCATTAGAGCAATATAAACAAACTCTTCATGGACGGGAAACAGACAGCATGGTTCCTTTTCAGTTTGTTGAGATTCAGTGTTTGTGATCGCTACTGATTACCGGGGAACACGACCGACATGGGATTAGATGTATTTACGAATCATACGAGAAGAAAAGTTACGTTTGGTGAGGATGTACTGGGGAAACAAAAAGAAGAAAATCAATTGTCACTATTTTGAGTAGTAGTGAGTTTTGTTTCTCCGTTTAATTACTTGAAATTGTGTTTGAAGAATTTGTGATTGAACTGTGAGTGATGTCTATAGCGTTTAACCAATCATAAGTTATGAATAAATCCACGGATTATGTAGTAACCAATCTGCAGTAAGTTATGTTGATACAAAATAAAGCTCTCTGTACAAAGGTTCAAGTTTGATATATATCCATGACAGTCAGAACAGTATGTTCTAAAGGCTTCCATTTGTGTAGACTTCAAATGAAAGCCGCAAAGGAGACCCATTCTGTAAGTAATTGGTCATTTAAAATACTGCCAGACTGCCCATTGCATATAAAATACAACATGTTTGCTCAAACATGTTTTTTGTATACTTTAAGTTTTCAAAGGGGGCGACCCAATTCAAGTCACTCAAATGCCTAAGTGTAAATAAGCTTCACATCTTTAAATTTGACAGTTTAGGACCTCGAAGAAACTCTTCTTCTAAAACCAAAATTGGCGAGTTTGTAGACAGCCTTACGGCTTTCAAAAATGTCACAGTTTGAAAAAAAGTCAATTGCAAGGCTTGAAGAATAGTATGCATACAGCATTCAGCAATAACTATGCTCTAGTTGTTTCATTAAAATGCTAGGTTTGACAGCAAAGTAAGACCCTTAAGCTATCTTTCAGTTTTCTATGACTGTAATTCGGTCAGTGGGTTTGAAATCCCATTTCCCGTACAAGGAGGAAGATGCCTTTAATAAGAAATCACTCAAGACGCCTTCCCTGTGTTCATTACGGTAATGGGTTGATATATTCACACGTGTACGGACAGCTAGCACTCAAGTCCCCTGTCGAATCTTGTTAACCTTTTCGATGTATCGAGTAATGACCAATTACAATATTACGTTACTCCATCACAATACAGAGACAGTGTTTCTTGACTCGTCCCATCTACGTTACCAATGTCAGTGCTACGTGGAGGAACAGCATCTCCCTAGAAAATAAATCACCGGTTTGGAAAGTTTCAAAAATCCATTCCTTGGGTTTTCAATTTAAAAAAAAATCAATCTATCTCAGAAACAACAGCTCAGTTTTTTCTTCTTTCCTTCCGTGTATTTTCCTTCCTCTTTCCTCTGAGGAAGTACATGTGAAATGATAAAGAAGGAGACAAATTAAGTTATGAAGAAACCTTTCAACTGCTACGTGCCGTGTACTTTGATGGATACAAGATAAGTTCAATTTGTTTTCATCACAGACGAATGGTAATGTCTTCACCCTTTCTGCTCGCTTCGCTGATAAAGCTTGTGCTGTGAGTTGTTATGCTTTGAACGCTCAGTGGGTCAACGTACTCGCTATGAACGCCTCGATCTAACTGATAGAACCGTGCAGATGCTGAGCTCTGCTTCGTAAGTTTCTGATTGGTGATTCAACGTTGAAATGTTAGGGGTTATTGTTTTAGCCAGTTGGGTTTCGAAATCACCAGGATAATCTGACCATTTAGAATTAAATAATTAAGTTGCATGTATCAAATTTCAGATTTCAGACCTCAAACGCTGTATATAATTTAGCGAAAAAAGACATCTTTTTAGAGCACAAAAGCTGATGCATTACTGCACTATAATACGATAGAAATCTTGCGAGTTTAAAGTGCCACGTGCACAACGATCTGACCGGGGTTGAGACGGTCAAGTGACGGCCGGAAGCATCAGTGTTGCATCACACAAAGACAAAATGGGACTGATCAAATTCTTCTTTTAGCTAAAGCAAGTTACTTCAAAATCTACTCTCCAAAATACAGTGTTTGAATTGTAATAAAATCAATCTGGAGACGATCTGTTCGTTTGTAGTTCTTCTAGAAGCTGTAGTTATTAGACAAATAGTAATCCATAGCGTAATCTTCTTTTCATTTCTTCTCTTTTCGGCGGGGGGGGGGGGATGGTGATTGTTATTAATTTTTGTAGAGCATTTCATATTTTCACTATTTTGTCACAATCATAGTTTACCTAAATTATGAACTTTTTTGTTTCTGTTCCTTTGCCCCCCCCCCCCCCCCATCCACAGTTGTGATCCAAACTAAGCTGCAATTAAGCAATACTTAAAACAATGCTATTGCTGTTTTGATAAGCTATTGAAATGCAGTTTATTCGTTCATGTGACGTTTAGGACTCCACTAATTATCAGGTAGGTTTGGCAAGTCACGGTGGAGTGATATCTGTCTATTGTTTGTGCCTCATCAGCTCTTGTCAGTTTTCATATTTGCATTGATTGTGTAAGGACATTGATCGATCACATTCGTTATCCGCGAACATCAACGTTCAATTCCTACTTAAATATCCCAGTATGGGCTTATTGCATTAGCCAATAACTCATGGTCTGTCGCTGCTGTAGTGATGCACCTCATCCCAAGCAGGGGCTTATTTGTTATTTGGCCTATATTATTCTGCTCACTGCTTCATCGTTTGAGATATCCATTTACAAGCATCCAGTTAATCTAAACATCCCAGTTTGTGCACTTGCAGAAAAGAAATTGTGTGGCCACCAGTGGTTGGCATACCGTGGTAACCCAATCTCCAAATATTCTAGGAGGAAATATAAATGCAATTACATTAATGGTAAAAAAAAAATAGGTTAATGAAGTCAGGTCTGTGTTTAAGGTGAACCTTTGGGGATTTATTCCAAATACACTGAATATATAGATTGACATTTCGACGCAATAATGTCCTGCATCTCCCATGGGCTATTTACTTTTCTTATAAAGTTCCTTCTCAGATTATATTAATTACAGAAGATCGATTTTTAAAACGCTCCGGGCAAAAACAACTAAAATGACAGCTTGACAAGGTGGCACGGAGCAAAAATTAATGGGAAGCGGTTGGAGTGTTTTTCTTTTACCTCAATGTTGCTAGGGGTTGCTCGTATAAGCAAGCCTTCTTCTTGCTTGGAGGTACTGGGTGAAGTGCGTGGCATCAATCTATTTTTCACTCGAAAGCGGTCGAATTCAGCAAGTAACAAGAAAAAGGTTCAGCCCTCCGGTGCATTCTGAACATCGATCGTCCAAATAGTCTGGCGTTATATTCAGATAAGACAGACTTTAAATAATATCGCATAAGCAGTAAAGGAACTCATTACTCTTGTGAAAATGTGCATCACTTTAAAAAAAAGTGAAAACACATTATGCCCACAACAACAAAAACAAAAACGAAAAAGGGGAATTCAGTTTGTACTTGTTGATGACCGTCCTGACATTTCTTTAATGATTATTTAATTCATAGATATTCACAATTCTGAAACAGCTACCGGTGATCATGCTATATTTTGTCACACTAACTTTAGACAGTACAACGGAATTCAAGTTTAGCTGGGGCACAACGCATAATGTTACAAAGAGTAGGTTTTATCACTTTCCCATTCAGTTTGAGTAATACGGCTTATTATTATTATTATTATTACTATTATTGTTGTTATTATTATTATTATTATTATTTTATTTTGTGTGTGTGTGACTGCTCTATATGTTCCGGTAACCCCATGTTCCGGTAACCCCTCATGATCTACACACTTGGGTTAGGGTAATGGTTAGGAATTTATCATTTGTAGGGGTGTCGGAACATAAGGGTGTCGGAACATGGGTGTCTGAACCTGGTTTGTAACCATTTTTTTTTTAAAGTAACATCATTGTTTACGCTCTACAAGTCACAATAGCAAAATGACAATGGTAGAAAATAGTCAAAACAAAATGCTTTTGTAAAACAAAACATAGAGCAAGCGATGACCAGACACAAATGACTACCATGAATCAAAACGATTATTTTTTATCATAATGCTCTGTGTGATGTCGGAATACATTTCCATTTGGGATGAGAATGTGTTTGAATCTAGTCTAAATTACATTGACTTGGGGAACTTATACTAAACATTTTAATTGATTATGTACAAAATAATACTATGTCCAAATATGAAGCAATAATTTTGTAGGCTGTCTTTACGAAAGCATGGGTGCCCATTATAGGTTGTTCAATACGTTTTTTGTTATGATTTATTAAAGAAAACAGCACATTTAGAACGATTGTGCTGTCAATTCAATGACACACTATTTTTCAGCTGGAAAGGGAGCGCACTGCTCTTGGCTCGATGATGCAGAAGAAAACTTGCCTTTATTTATCCCGTTGATGGAGTGTACTGTTCGCTCCACCTGACTTCTCATGCAGTAAATACCTAGCATACACGGTTCACTGACTGTGCTTCTCATGGTAACTCAAGCCTATACATGAGAGTTGAACAGTAAACTGACAAGCTACAAGATGTAACATCCCATCGCTATCAATCTATGCTAAAGATTATGATGGAATTGCAAGGCAGTCAAAATAGCCTCCATCCAGTCGCAATCTTAATTTAGTATCATTTTGTGCAATTTGGAAGCAAGATTAAAGGATTGTTGTCCCATAATTGAGAAAATTCCTTGGCGTCTTGTATAAAACCTGTGCTTGATAAACTGCACACATTTCAAGGGTATGAAAACCGTCTGCAGACGAGTAATTATTTTAAAGTGATCCCCCATATAATTATATCTTAATCTTGTAGCAGTTAAAATTGGCTGTTCTTCTCTGAGCATAATACGTTAAACCTCTTCCGACATCTCATAACATATAGACTTTTTGTTCATAGAGGGAGCCATTTCCGTAACCGTCTACAAGCAATAGACCATGTGACCTTTGACATTACATGTTTACAAAAGAGCCACAGAGCCTGGACTTCCTGCAGGCACGATCTGTGCACAGCTCAATGGAAGAAAACATTTAATCTTATATTATTTTGTGGAGATTTGTACTGATTTGTATCAACTGTCGATATGAAGAAAGGGGGCACATCTCAAAACTTGTTCAGCTGTTACTTTTATAACTCTTAAATTGATGCGGAAGTTATGACAACAAATGTTTAATTTCTCATATGACCAGTGTAGTATCCTGCCTACAAGAAAGGCCCTGGAATGTACAAGGTCACCCTTTCTGTACACAAAGGTAGCATTGGTTCAAATGCAATTAAAGTTTAAATTGATGGCTGCGGTTCTGTTATAATGTATTCATAATGTCTGAAGTTCAATAGTTCAACTCGATGAGCTATTCTTTTTGTTTCTTTTTTGAAATTACGGTTCATTATATTGTCAGAAGCTGCTATGATCGGCGAGTGGGTTAGCATTGTACGTCGGGATATAAGTGCAATGGAAGTACAATGTAACAACTCTTTCTTTAACTTAAAAAAAAATCATAACTATACAAATCCGCACGGGTACATAGTTCTGTCTGAAATCTGTAAAAGTCGAGAAAACAGAACGAGACCCCCTCCCCGACAAAATCATCATCGCGTGCTTTGGTTACTACACCCAGAATAAGCACGTGCAATGTTGCATGAAAATACACAACAATCCCTGACAAACATACAACATTCCTCGTTGTTTTCTCAAAATAGTCACGACTGAATTTTATGAAATTTTCAGCGGTTGGCTGTAGTATAGCGGACAATAGGACGGGAATGTGATTTTGTTCTTCCAAAAATCAGTGATGACTGTAATGTACCTTGAAGCTAGATTTTATTTAGTCTATTCCAACCTTTCTGAAACAATTTGTTATACGAATATTTATGTTTGAATATGATATCAAAAGTACTAACCAAGACAAAAGTCTCAAACTGCCGGAGCTCCAATCTTCAATCTACAATCGTATCATCTTTAATATTAACTCACAAACACGCCAGCTAAACAGGTGTTATCAAAATCTAATATGCCTCACGATCTCCGTAAGCCTTACATAGTTCTTACAAACTGATTAATAATTCCAACAAGCATACTCCTTTAGCCTTGGATAACCTAGGGTTTTTACTCTCCGAATAACACGTATGAATTTTAATAACTTTAATTTGCAACAAGTTCATTATGTTTTGACCACTCTGCTTGATATATTCTCAGCTCGGCCTAAAGCCATTGATGTAAATCAATGAATCTTCATCCATCAAAGCGAGGATGATAAGGCGGTGATAATTCACAGTAACTCGAGGAGGACTGTGCCGCCGTGGCAGAGCATGACCTGAAGTAACCTCAGGACAGTGTCTCCAAGATGACCTAAATTATAAGATGGTACTGTATATCAAAATGGTATATAACAGTCTAAGTACAATAAGTTTCTTTGTACAATTCAATAGAGGGTGTACATTTTCTTAAGTTTTCCTTCCCATTCCAGTGACTTTGTGTAAGTTTTAAAGATCATTCGGAGAATTAAACTTTATAGCTCAATGAAGTCTGGCTTACTTCTCACCAAAATCTTCAATTAACAAACTAAAAACAATAAACGATAAACGTGTTGAATTTTTGTGCTGCCCCTTAACGATGCCCACGACTTAAATGTAACCCAGGCCTAAACATAGCCCCAACACTGTTCCTATTGTAGCCTCAATTTTGTATCAAAATGATATTTAGAATTATTTGAAGCTACTTGTGCTATGACACTTTGTTATGATTACATTAATCATGTAACATAACCAAACCGAGTTATGATGATGACTTAAGCCCACAAAACATATGAGTTATGGTAAGGCTGTTTTTTTTTTGTTTTTTTTGGGGGGGGGTTTATTACATTGTGGGTTCCGGTTATTTAATGGGTTGTGGTAGACGGAACCCGAATTACTACGACTGTTTTATGTACGTTCCACAATAACCCATTTAGTGATGTTTGGTTTTTCTATAATTTGGGTTACAGTGCGTGACTGTTATATATAAATGTTGCAAAACTGTGTAAAAATATTTTATGAAATACAGTTTGACTTTAATTTGAGCTTGGTTGAGTTAACTCCAATGTGAAATTTTACGGGAAAGTGGATTTCGTTTGGAAAAGGATAAGCGTCCTTGCCTGGCAATGTACACCAATTTGCAGATTGGCTGTTGATACAAAATAATCCCCGCAGTTATTTAAAATGGAGGCAAAGTAAGCATTTTCAAAGCGGATGTTAAGAGCAGCGGGAGCTTGAAGGATATCAAACTCGTCCTGTGTCAATACTTGACCAATAATCAAGGAATCATGCTTCGGTAGCGCCTTCGTTGATGAAAAGCCAATAATTCGGCCAGTAGTTGAGATCGGTGTTCTACATCTGGCGAGTTGGTCCGGTCGTCTAAGGTAGAAAAAAAGACTAATAAAGCGTAGCTAAATCTGATATATTTGCCGTAGACCTAGCGGTGTGTTGATAGAACCTAGTCATATCGATTGCAGTGATGTGCTTATGGCTCTTGTCTTCTGGTCTAGCAGCGAGGCAAGCTAGCATCGTTCCGCCCGAGCACTACTCGCATCCGGCACATCATACCAACCGAGAAAAAGAGCGGCAAAGTGAGGGCATAATGAAAGTGAAATCGAGGGGAGCACTTGGACTGAATTAAAATAAATTACGTTTGATGGAAGCGAGTGGTGTGCTTGAGGGCTGACGCCATAGCAGAGGGAGTACACGTACTTATTATCTGAGCCGGCAAAAATATACAACCGAGGAAGAAAGAAAAACGATAAGAAAATGTCTCTTTTCTATGAGTCACTATCATGACTCAAGGTCTCCTTGTCTTTTCAATATACACAAACATTTCGTGTAATTATGTTGATGTATTAAGTTCAATTAGCGTGTAGTATGGGAGAGGTCGTACACTATTTTGCAAGAGATAAAATATGGTGGATGTTTCAATAAAGATTGTGTGGTGATACTAGTCTTGTCAATAAGATCGGATTTTTTCAAAATACACATCTCAGTTATTTTTGTAATGTAAAATCCAAATGTTGTCCTTTCGTAAAAATATTACAATAATTTCATGAGCTATGGAGTAGACACAAATTGTGAAAAATAACACATTTATAATTGCCTTGCATTACTGCCTGGACCCATTTCCATGGAGCTTTTATAAGCACAGAAGCAGCTAAACAAACAATTTTGCTAACCAGAATATGGTTACCAACCAAAATACCATGTCACATGTACCATTTTGTGACTGGTTTCCTGCGGAAAATTGTTCAGCACTACTGTCTTGTTAAGCAGCTCTACAAAAACTTAGGCATGTTCCGTTACCGGTACCTGTGTGTAATATTCATGAACAACGTTTAACAGTTGCAAACATCTGAAATAGATAGTGGAAAGGGTGGCATTTCTAACCTTGCTGATAATCATCATTCTGATTATCAAAGTATGATATTTCGTTAATATACGATCATCCTATTAGCAAATAAACGAAGATAAGACAATTGAATTTACTTCACATCAGAAATGTGTCTCACAGATTCATTAGGCCCACAGCAGAAATCACAACGTGTTGCTGAATGACTAAACATGCGATCTCAACTCACATGGGTGTAAACCGAAACCACTAAAACATCACTGTGCAACGGAGTCAAGGGGAACTGATATTCATATTGAGGTTGAGTCCAGCCGTGCTCTTGCATTTTGAGGTTACTTTACATGTCTAAATGTGACGTGCCCTGACAACCTTCAAAACATTGGCACTTCATCCTGACATTGCCTTTTAGACTAGAGACCTACTTTATTAGCATGAACAACGACTGTGGCATGAAGACGCCAATTCCAGTACTTGATTAAAGTGATGATATAGATAGCTGACACAAATACGTGTCTTGAAATTTTGTTTAAGTTCTGCATTCCACAGAACATAATCTTCCCCACCTTTTTTCCGTCCAACGACAAGGCCTGTTGGTTTGCATTACTCAAGAAAATTCTTTCAAATATCGTTCAGGAACAGTGGTTACCACTGCCTAGCATCATCGTGGAGTTAAGATTCCACCACTCGAAACTTTTACCGTGTTAACTAAAATCTTATTTTGGTGGTGATAACACCATGTAATGAAAGTATGTCCTCCTCTCGATTCGGAGGAGCATGGCGACAACTATGACACTCAGGCCGTGTCCAAATTGACGGGTTCTGCAGTGGCTATGGCTAGCTCGCTGAATAGTCCCACTTTCCAGCGTTGCAGCCAACGGCCATAGCCGTAGCCGACGTCACTTGATTCAGACACGGTCTCAGACTACGGTGAGGTGACACGCTGAGCGTGTGAGTTAACGACAGAAGGGTTTCCGAAACCAATATGCAATGGTTGCATTTTGAAACTGAAGTTCCAGCTCAACATCCGAACAAATATACACATTACAAGATAAAGGGTTTTGCGGGACGTGTAGTTGTCAAACATTGTTTTCTAAGCTGTGGGTAGACACAGAACAGTTATTATGCCAGCCAGTATTGATGTTGAGAATTGTGACGTTTTCGTATCTGTTGCTCATCCAACAATCAACTTACATGAAGGAAAACAGTGCCTCGTATTTTCGTTTTTAAACTTTGCATATGTGTATTCCATTGCCATTTATCATAATTTGAGTACCGGGTGTTCATTATAATATTAATGAACACTTTAAATTTGAATTGATACAATTTCTTTAGCTAGGGGACTTTAACGACAAATTTAACAACATAATACACCACCAATGAAGGAACATTTTACATTAATTTGTTTACGTGGCGTAACATAAAATTATGTCAAATAAGGACAAAAGAATATTCCACGTCCAATTGAATAATTGATTTATACTGTTGCATTAACAAAACGGTTAATTTACAGTTTGAGGGAAAACATGTTGAAGGTGCTCATGGAATAAACATGGTTCGTTCTTCTAGCGACTCGCAATTGTTCAAAAATTACCGTAATTTTCATAATCATAATTCTTTAGTCATTTTCAATTCTGCTATGACTCTCTATCAGACGTGTTAGTACATTCACCCTACACATTATGCATTCATGTTTTGCCCTTATTTTCAATTACTTCATTTCGGTCTGCCGATCTGTTTGACCAGTATACAAGAACACAGCGACAAACGTGGCCAGAATGAGCTTTGGAACCCGGTTCAAGTAGTTCCGTGTGTCTTAATGACAGACAGTCAACAAGTACTGACGCATTCAAACTAGTTGAATATATAAACTCTGAATACGGACATCAAATGATATCACCAATCGAAGGTTTCCCTTGAACAACATACAGAAGCAACAATTCAGTAAAACAAAGATAACCAAACACAACAAATTGCTTAACAGTAAATGTAAAGGCCTTGTCATTTGAGACAATTTTCACATGCAACAAGAGACAACCAACTGCAGTGTACCGGGATGTAACGGGGAACACGACGGCAGCCCAAGAGACACTTCTCCAACAGTGTCTTACTACTTCCAAGTAAAATTATGTGCACATTTAAATGTGAAGGTTTTTTTTTTACTTCAAGGAGTTGCCTTGAAATTTGTTGCCTGTAAATTGCCGTGTGTGACATGGCCCCCAGCACAGTCCAAGCTATCTTGGTTAGCCTCTCTCGCACTATCAATCCATACTACAGGGTTCTATCGAAGGAATGTGAAGAAGAGATCGCCCTGTATGAAAGGACATACAAGTTGAACATTTCGACAGGAAACACAATCTCATTAACTGCCATACAAACAGACGAAAAATGCAAGGAGTTAGAGTTCACTGCTCATCAGCTGCAGTGCTCCAAACAAGCGCCAAGAATACACAGGACAACCGATAAAGAATGTTCCGGGCAGCCACCAGCCTGGGCTTGTTGTATAATCAAGAATGAACTCATTATCCAGGACGTGTTTATCCTTTGAGGGAGGATTGTTATTTCAATAGACCAAGATATTTCTCCAGAGACATTTACTATAGCAAAAGCTGTAAACGAATTAATGCAAGTCTAAAAAACTAAAAAACAAAAACAAAAAACATGTATTTTAATTCAAAAGTAACTTGTATAAGAATGATGTTTTTCATGTTGCTCTGAATTTTACTGCTTCCCTTGTTTGAATTGTTTACATTATGTTCGACTCCGAAATTCTTGACACAAAAATACAATACATGCATCAAACACGTGCGTCACCGTTTCCTTCATTGTGACAGTATCGTTTTGATCAAATTGCCATTTCGTGGAACGTGTAGGGAATTGTGTCGTGGGAATAGAAGCTATCAGGTTGGGAAAAAAATGAATGTATTTAAATGATTGTAGACTCACCTCAACCGAAGGAGGGTGTTCATTGTTCGTCATTGCCTTTCTCGTAAGACGATGGTCATTGTTAAGCTGGGTATCCACGGCATGTACACCGTAGCTTCATCTGTGATTTACTCGTACGCAGCAACGGACCACATTAAATTCACCTGACGTACGCTAATCGGCAAGAACTGCTTGCATTGTGAGGACGGTTGGATGTTGTACAACAAACCTAGTGATTGCCGGTGTAGATGAAACCCCGCCCTTACCACCATCATCATGCCCACATCGTGAATACACGGCATTAGTATTTACACATTATACAGTAAAGGAAGGGCAGTCTTGACAATGCCAAATTCGATTTCTTTCACAAACACAATCTCACGTACATCGGGCGACGACTCATCCCTGGATGCTGCCACATCATGTAGCGCTCTTTTAATACACGACTACCCGTTTTGTACACTCCCGCCGTCAAGTGTGAAATTTAAACTGCCTGTCCAGCCAATTTTTTTTGTCTCGTTCAATTTGAGGCATGTATGAATTATTCATTATGTTCCTGATTTGAATAATGACACCCTGTTGTGATCAGGGTCATTAATCACTATCAGTTCCACATTGATGTCATAAACCAGACAATTATTGATATCATGTTATCAAGTGGGGATATTTATAATTTGAATTGCGCGCTATCGCCGCCGTTATAATAAACGCAACTACCCTGTATCGGGATATACTAGTTTGATTTAAACCAATGAAGACGGGTAATTTTCTACCGGTTTTAAGGCAACGGGGTGATTGAATTTTATTTTGGAGTTGGCTGACCATTGACCTATTAAATGGCTGAGCGAACCTGTTGACCGGTGAATCTTCACTTTACATCTGTTTAAATTGATCTGGTATGTCAGGGGGTATGTCAAGATTGCGATTGGTCGAATTTGCGATCCGGTTGAATATAATGAATATCCATTAGCTGTAAGTGAACCATCCGCGTCTAGTGGGAGGAGCCTGTATCCCGCCTAGGTTATTAACTCCACTTTCCCACTTTCACTAATCTCTGTTTACAAAAAGCTTGTGTATGTTGGATTATAACTTGTGTATGTCAAGATTGTGATTGGTCAGAGTGCTATCCTGTTGAATATAATGAATATTCAATGACATACCCAAGCGATTCGTGTCTAGTAGGAACCTTTCCCCGCCTAGGTTATTCCACTTTCGCTGTTTCACTTATCTCTGTTTGCAAATACCTTGTGTATATTCGAAATTATTTTCAAATGACATGGTGCCATATAAAACTTACTGATAGGAGAAAGTGCATCACACTACCAGACATTGCTTGGTAGCGAGGGATGTCGGTCAGAATATATTTTTTTTCTGTTAAGGGTCTGGTTAGATTGTTGCCCTTGTGCAACTAAAGAAGTATGGAAACACATAAAGGGCGCCACCAGCCCATAAACCTTGTTATCTATCACTTCTGTTTGCAAAATGATGACAGATTTTTTTGATAACGGTATTACAGTGGAGGTGACCTCTTTTTCAAAAAATTAAATATTCTTTTTTATTCTTTTCTTTCCCCTTCGTCGTATTCTTTTCTAAATTTTAGTTATTTATTTGTTTGCTTTATATTTTTATTCATTTATTAATAATTTAGTTTAGGTGTTTTTAGTCGCACAAAGGTAGGTTTCCTTTGGTCGTCTTGGGAAGGTATTGGTTGTTCAAATTGATATCACTTTATTTATCCACTCGGCTAACCGATGTCGCATATGACTCAGCCTGTTGTGCCTCAAGTACAATTATCATTACACGTATCAAATTCAATTTTCCAAAAATGTGCTGTTTATTTTGTGAAATTAAAGTAAAGGCAATAGAATTTGCAGTCGCACTAAATTTATAATTATTATATTTGCCTTAAAATAGAGGACTAAGCCAGTGCTCTACATGAAGTTAAACGAATATAAGATACGCTATCATTAATTGAATGTCTTAAAAAAAAAAATGAATTAGCTTCAAGTACATCCTTTGCACAGAGACCTACCTGTGAATTTGTTTACCCCACGCTGTGTAAGGCTCAACACCCACCGGTAGTTTGTCTCACATTGTTAATTCATCGGTTTGTTTTTCTACAAAGAATATCAAACGAAGAATGTACATTACCATGAACAGGGTCTGTCTATCGCCAGCAGCGTAGGGAAGACTTGAGAAAAAACTAAAGAGGGCGCTATAGTGAAAAGAAGTGATTGGTTTGCCTTCAGCTCCTTGTCAAAAGAGGCGAACAAACACTAAACCCCAACGATTCAAGACATCACGTACGTACCAGATCTTTCTGGTGGTGATACTAGGCTCAGTGCCAGAGAGGTGAGATTCCAGGGAACTCTGAACTCCTTATTACAGGTTTTCCCTGCCATTTTCGTCAAATAAGCACGCGGCCATGACTTAGACGTTGCGTTATTCTATTAGCTCCTCAAAACAGTCATTCAGTTTTACTTTTGTGTAAGCAATTGCTCTTCTGCGTCATGTTATTAAAAAAAAGTTAACCATTCAACCTAACAATCCATTCGTAATTTCTCTAGTTGGACCTTCTCTGCTATAAAATTGAATGCCGATTTCGCCTGGCTAAAAGAACCCTAAGTAGAATTGAATTGAATATTATTATATAAATAGAATGGCGTTTTCAACTAATGAAGAGGCAAAATCGCTCCATGGGTGTGAACTATATACTGCTTTTTTGCCGAAAATGACCACGAAAACCTATAATTTAACATGAAGCCACCGAAGTATTGTTTGCCCGTTACATAATGCAGCAAGTGACCTGTATAGACCATTACATCCTGAAATAAGACTATGTCTTAGCTACGGAGATTCTAGGCTTTTAGATTGTAGTTATTGAAGGTACACTCAGGTAGCTACCGAGCAAAGACCTACCGGTATAACTTTTAGAACATTTTGACATAAAACATTTAAGAGCAATTAGCATGTACGGCAAATAATTCAAACACATTTTTTTCCGTGCAAAAAAAGAAGGCCATGGTTACGTACTCCCACAACATCACAATACAAATGTATTTTTTTCATGGACAAAGGAACTGTCTGAATACATTCCAACATTATAAAGAAAAATCACAAATTTATCAATACGAGGTAATATTCAATGCACACAAATTTGCGTTGAAACACGGCAAGTCAGAATGCAGCCCAGAGGCTCGTTTTAAAGAAATGAATAACGACCTAAAGATTGATGACATTGAACTATAAAGGGCGCCCACTTGTGCTCCACAGACTCTAGAGTTCTACGGAAAATGTTTTAAGACTGATGCACATTGTCACAAACACTGCACACAATAACCAGGAGAGTAATTAAAATAATGCAAAACTAGAGGATCGGATACCATATTTGAGAATGATTTGTTTTAAGATCACACACTCTTCTATGCAAAGTCCGATTTTATTATTTGCCTTAGATTAGACAAGGGCAGTAATGACCACAACGTGTAACAGAACACAAAATGTTCATTACTGTACAGCTTTGAGAGTATTTAAAAAAAAATAAACCCTTCGACCATCTAAAGACAACGTACATGATTTGTAGTTATAGGAAACAAGTTCATACCATCAACAATTCTTCAGAGAGAAAAATATACTGTTACAGTATAATTATGTCAAGTGACGTAATATTAAAGCCTGAAAGGTAAACTGTTGGATTGGTGACCGGTTCCGTCGTTTTCAATGACTTATAGGATCAACTAATATGATGAAATTCTCACAGGTGATTAGTGGTATAATGCATTTCTTGAAAACTAGAGGATAAGAATTTACTCTTCCCAAACTAATGGTGTACTAACTTAGAAGGATAATACACCATTGTTTGTTGTTTTTGTTGTTTGTTGTGTGTGGGTTTTTTTTGTTTTTGTTTTTGTTTTTGTTTTTTGTTTTTTGGGGGGAAGAGTAATTCACACCATCTGAGTTTTCAATAAATACAGCACACACAAAAACTGTGTATATTCCATTAATAGAAATAAACCACCCAAGGGAAACTGACTGGGTAAATTTAAATTTAATTTTGGGGTGAACAGAGAAAAATTTGAGCCAGATTTGAACCAGCGACTCCGGATTAACGTACCGGCAGCGCCCTCTATACCTAGTTTGTCAATATCTTTGTTCGGGGGGGGGGGGTGCCAGTCTTAGAAGCCATTCAACCGGAAACTAACGTGTAGCCAGTGATCACACCCCAAGTATGCACGATACAACCATAGAGCTATACATACAGCTCTATGGATACAACGTGGGAAGCAGCAGGGGAGGGATCTCCTTCAGGGGATAGTGATTTCATCCCAAAATAATATTTCATCAACTGAGTTAGTTATACTTTAATTAAAACGACGAGGAACGACATAGTGTTATATTTCCAGTAATTTGATATGGTACTTTAGTATATACCTAAAACAAGCAGTGGGTGATTTGGGTGTCACCGACTTGCAATATTCTCCACTTTAAAAGCATTTCAGGTGGAAATATTTCCCTGGAGGAGTGGTACTGAGGCGAATCTTATTATTGGAAAAAAATACAAATACTTTATGCTGAATTCACATATAAGGCTGGCCTATTCAGTCAAGACTAACCCCCAATAGTATCTTCTGTTGAACGGCCGATTTTAGTGAAGTGCGAGTATACACAACAATGGGTGACCTTCATTGTTTGTTGTACAATAACAAAACACTTGATATTGCCGTTGAAGATCACGACACGCAGTATTATTCAAATGCAACGATGAATACACTAATTTGGCTGGTTGTATTTATAAGGAGTTTCCCCCAAAGCAGCGACAACAAGCTTGTTCAGGGACCTAAGCTTGTAAAATATGACTTCCTTAAAACGACTAGTTAAGACAACTTATTGAGAGGGGGTCGATAAGGGGCAAGGGAAAGGAGTGACGATGAACATGATCTCTGTCCTCAGATGTGAAACAGTTTTCAACTATTTTGGTGAGGATGCTTTTTACGAGGTGCACATCCGAATTTGGATGACAAATGTTCGTTGTTTTCGTGACGTAGACCAAGGACCTGCCATTCGAGAAAATTGCAAGTAGGGCCTACCATGCGGTGGTATTTTATTTAAAAAACAAAAAAAAACAAAAAACAAAAAGAGGACATGGGGCTTCTGTGTAGACAATAAATCTAAGAGCGCCATCTGTTGCTCTTAGTTCAATCTTTCCATAGACGGTGTTTTACCTCTTTTTTCAATAAGGCGAATTGTAGGTTTGCAAAGTCAGATTGTGCACTGCGGGAGAAATCGACGATTACTTCAAATGGTATCAAGGTTGCAGACAGTTGTTTTGATTTCATTTCTCCTAATTCCCACAGGTTGTTGGCTCAGACTAACGTGACCCAATGACCCGGCGGTGTGGAGCTACAACTGTGCGGGACGTCACTGCTCGGTATTGCTTTGTTACTGCGAAGGGCGAATCACACACTTGTGTATACACGGGGTATACATACCCACAACCATCTCAGGTACAAACCCGGCTTTTGTATTGTCACCCCTAAGCATACACCCAGCCGTAGCCTTTTATAATGCTGTCTGTTTGTCAAACACCGATAGAAAGGTTTACATATTCGTCATTCACTACATAGAGGAAATGGCGACTGAGCAACTTTATGCTTCGGAGGTCGTAAGAAGATAACCCCTGAATTGGTGAAGGCGACTGATGTTTCAACTAATTCAAAACACCAACTACAAAGGAAACGCCTTCGTAAAAGTACTTGAAACTTTGGAAAGGATTTGGTGACTGATTTGACACGAACTAAAGTAGCAGTCGGAGTCCAGACTATACTTCGATAGTTCAACCAGGGAGTTCCTCATTACGCTCCAAGTGTTGCCAACAAATAATTACGTTGTTTGGCGCGTGATGGTATCGATTACCAGCATCTGTTTCCATTTAGTTAAGTGTTTCTGATCGAATTGGGATTAACAGTGTGTTAAGTATCGTCTGATTGCATCGATTAAGTTGGTATCAATTAGCTTTTATATAACCGGATATACCAGATACACGCCAACCGTGACGATGTTATGAAGCCATCTGAACACACACCACCACCACTTCGATTAAAACTACAACTATTTTACACTTTTGTGTTCTAAACATGCGGGTATTGTGCGTCAAGTGGCGACTACAGCAGCATCCATGGAACAAAATGCCGATATTTCTGAAGGAAATTCCACGTACGTAAACAAAGACTAATGTATGTAAAGTGGACATCCCCTGGAACAGTTATGTTAATAATTGGATATAACGTATTGTCCCTTGTGATTTAAAGAACAAACACAGACCGCGGAATATATAATGATCAAGTCTTCAATTCCAGCCGTGATCTACGTCTTATATCCGTGAATATCAAACACATTGTTTACAACTGAAGAGTAAATGTAGTGCGACAAAGTCCCACTTCCAAGGAGGCCTCTGGTACCACCAACACTGATAACAAGAATGCTTCATTTCAGTTTGCTACAAGTTTGAAGCCAGTTTGTCATTATGTTTCGTGCTCAACTCGACACCTCTGCATCAATCCGAAGTACCTCTTCCATTTCATCAGTTACGGGGTTTACCCGAAACCACAAGGGCATCTCAGTCAAGCGGTTGTTACTACTTCTCGTAGTCTATGTCATCTACATCGTGAGTGGTGCCTTTGTTTTCCGCCAACTTGAAGGGGGAAATGAAGAGAATCTTCGAAATCGTATCCGAGTATACGTTGAGGGCTTTTTGAACAACAACTCATGTGTAGACACCAATGAGTTGACTGGTTTGGTAACTGAAGTGGTTTATGCTATGGAGAATGGTCTGAAACACGTGGTGGAAAACAAGACGTCTGATGAGTTTGGCTTCCATCAGTGGGATATCCCAAACTCACTCTTCTTCGCAACAACAGTTATAACCACAATAGGTAAGAAATCAAAGAATGAACATCAGGATGGGATTCAAGTGTCTGTGTAACTATCAAACATGTTCCTGAACTTTGTGGTTTGCAGGAATACATTGGAAATATTACATCTCTTCTGAGTTGTGGTGGTTCTGAACCGTCATGACTCAAGAGAGTTTACTTCCACGGTGTTATCGCAAACCCTCCTACTGAGATTGTATCCCAACCATACAAAAAGGCTTCATGTAAACAGATACATTTAAAGCACGTGGCCAACATCGGTTATTGTCAAAGACCAGTATCCACACTTTATGAATTAACATTTTAAAAAAAAAAACACGTGGAAGTCTAAGCTCAGTCGGTTATGGGAGTCACAAGCAAATGGTGGGGGAAAACTTGCATGTTTTCGATGTTTTCAAACGTCGAGTTTTTGACTCGCGAGATTAAAACTAATTGTTTTACTCGTTACTCTTACACGAAACCTTCTCAAGCAAACATCTTTCAAGGGAAGGTTTCCACCTGGATCATCTGGACACCATGTAAGTTGTGTGCAAGTTTGTGAACATTTGTATTTTCATTCTTGCCAATGCTGTGCACAACCTTTAAACTTTTCACAACTTTTCATGTCATGGTTTGGACGAAAACATTGTGTTGTTATAAATGTTGCGATCTATTAAACTTGTTCACTCATTGAGACAAGAAGTATGCACCCCTGTTTAATGGAAGCTAAACATTTGATGACCCAGCGTATGTTTAGTTGACGAGGCCATAACATATATTAAAAATCAACAAAGTACTGTCATACATTGGTTGGATACACTTTTAAACGTTACCGGATAGAATGCAACTCTGCA
Source organism: Marthasterias glacialis (assembly GCA_911728455.2). NCBI lineage: Eukaryota > Metazoa > Echinodermata > Asteroidea > Forcipulatida > Asteriidae > Marthasterias > Marthasterias glacialis. The sequence goes on along the minus strand of OU452219.1, from coordinate 21,909,304 downwards.
ATGTTTAAATAATAATGTACTCGATTAAAGAACTACTCAAAGACATTTGAGAAAGTTCGATTTCTGCACATAATTAATCAAGTCCAGCCAATTGTATTCGGACTACTATGTGTCTAACCTTTGACATTAATTAGGTTAAGTGGATTTATTGATTAACAACGCATCTGTTGTCTTTTGAAACTCAATGCAAACCTGATATCGACATCTGCGCGCCTTAATGCACTGCAAAAACTGGAGTGTTAAATTAATTCTCTTGGTATCTATATGTGACAACACCAACGTGGTGTTAATTTTACCAATGATAAAGCAATGGGGATAACTAACACCATGTCGGTGTTGTAACATATAGATACCGAGAGAATCAATTTAACACCCCAGTTTTTGCAGTGTGGTAATGATTTTCAGACAGTTGGCGTCAAGTTTGACAGTAAAGGTGTGTGCAAAGTGGGAGATGAGGAGACATTTATTTCGTCTTATAAGCACATTTTTTTTAATAAGTTAAACACAGTTTTCTAATGACGGCAAAACCACGATGACGCAGTGTTCCCAAAGAGCGTAAAAAGTGTCTGAATTTTAGATCTATTTTTGGTACATTTTGAGTAAAAGCTAACAGAGCTAGTGTTTTACCTGCAAATCCCCATTATCATTTTGCTTGGCTTCTAAGCACTTTTTGAATTCGTAATGTCAAGGTAGTTTAAACAAAAAATCATGAAAACGGATTGAATAAAATACTTTTGCAAAACCTAATCTAGACCAACCCATTAAAGTTAGTTTTAGTATTTTTTTACGACTCCGAAGAAAAAGGAAGAAAAACAGTTGGGCCACAATAACACTTCAACGTAGAAGCCGTAAGTTAACTTCACAATACGTCCCTGGGTAACTCACCCTGATGTACCTATTTGCAACACAGCTCTTCTGCGGGTTACCTGGTGGGAAACCTTCCCCCACGATCCCTTCAAATTGCTACCGTTTTTGCCCCCTCAAATACTCGGGTAATCCGAATTTAAAATAAAACATCTATTACGACACCATTCACTAAATAATTTTTAAAAAATTAGATCAAATTACGGGTTGTAAAAAGATTCTACGAATCCTCAGTGGTTAAACACAAGTAAAAATTAATAATTGACATCAATTTTCACAATTTGTGTTTCCTTTTGATTCTTCTATTCAAGTAACTAAGTCAGAATACTTACAAGCAAGCAAATCCACCTAAAAGGAATTTGCCTAATTGATATTGTCCCAATGTTTGATTTTATGGGCTCCTGAGTTGGTCGGGATAAAAACATTTAAGTAAAACAGTAAAAACAAAAAAAGGATGACAAGGGCAAAATAGAGATAAACGATTTGGGTTAGCTTTTACACAATGACCCTTTCTTTAATCGCTTTCGCAACAGCATGATAAACATAAAAAACAAGGAACAACAAAATGACAGGGTTTCCATGTAAAACATGAAAGAGACTTTGTTGACTTCCCGCAGCATCAGAAAATTATCAAAAACAATGGCTGTTTAAAACTTGCTCAGATAGATAATGAACACATTAACAAAAATTACAACCATTTCACCCACGACTCGGCATTCCTTAATCATGTTTTGGGGCATGATTGAGCTCACAGGAAAACAATTGAGCGTTTATTAAATACAGAAATAACATCCTGAGTAGTTTAGCTGCATGCCCGCACAGGAAGCCTATGTATGGGCAGATCTGTGTTTAACTTAATGTGGCTAATAAACCAAGGGAAACCGACTGAGTAAATTTGAATTCAATTTTGGGGTGAACAAAGAAAAATGTTTTTGTTCTTCCGAAATTAAACTTATTGTAAAAAATATCACAAATAAATTATGTAGGCCTATCCAGTTTAGGTTAGCATGGGTGTTGCAGAAAAGCATTAAAGCAACAGTGAAAACAAATTATATCGCGCAACATCAAATATTTATGATCGATTTTACAACGTGATCCTGATGACATTTGCCTGGAATATAGAAAAGAGGATGCAAAATGTGCAATAAATATACACTATAACATTGAGAATTGTCGACTGTGGACTATCCCAACGGAGTCTATGACACTATTGCCACTCGCGAAATCAAGTAAAACAATGCCAATTTGATCAGAGGGTCTCCTAGAACATAACAACAATGCTAGGGGAAAAAAACATATAGCAAAATTTTGACATGAATTCAGAAAAGGTTGAAAACAAATACTGCAGGTCGGCGTGGGAAACGCGGATATACCGATCAGTATTATAATGTACGAGAGTAATTACAACACTTGTACAGTTTGATAAATTGACTTAGTAAATTTGTATTTGTACAGAATGAACTCAGACTTAAAATCAATAGAATTAGTGCAAACAGAGGGATTTTCACTGAAATATTTTACCATCGGGATTCGCAAAGACGTCCTCAAGTCAATGCACGGATGCTGGGAAAGACCAGGGATATTTTCCGCAACTATAAAAGCGCTACAACTTTAAGTGCCCCAAAATAAACATCCATTCATAATTCATAATCCAATGAGAATCAATAATAGCAACAGAGCCGTGCATGTGGATTGGGTTTTCAGTCCCTACCTGATTACGTGTTTTCCTCCCACATCTAAAAGTGAACATTTCTTCATCATCTTCTCTACACAGGTTTCTTCAGGCCTACAGGTTTGTTAAGTCACGTGCAGGGATCTTCATGTTACCAGAAAGATTTACAATATAAATATATCCACCGATATCAATATGTCCAGAAATTGTTTTTATTTTGGAGGAAATAATATCCACGTGTTGTGCCAGTGTTAGCTTTTGATATACAATATTGACATTAGGAAGGAGTTCTTTATTATAGCTCAGGTAGTATCCATATGGTTAATCATTGTTGTTGGTTTGAGTTTGAAGTGAATGAGAACTGGCTCGATTGGGTAATTGTTTAACTAGGTCTTCCCTGTCTGTTATTTGGTCTTGCAAAATGATACTTCAAACAGCATGCAGTTTTTATTAGGACCAAGTTTATGGTTGTTTGTTCATAGATCGTTTACACAGGAAAAGATGCGTTACATATAGTTTCATTATTACCATAATTGAGAGGAAAAGGGTAATAAATAACTCCTTTTCACCGCTGCTTGATTTCCTAATGGTCGTGATGGTTAGATCTATCATAAACGATCGAACAATTTACAGCAATTGTATCTAACGAGCTTGAACAATCAGAATTGGTGAGGTGCAGTTTTTACTGCAGCTTCAGATGTTTTTGTATGTAATTCAATCTAAACGTGGCGTGTGGTGGGCCGAGCGGTCTGGCATGCATCGGACTCAAGCTCTGATGACTGAATCAGCGGGAGTGCGGGTTCGATTCACGGTCATGACACTTGTGTCCTTGAGCAATGCACCTAACCATAATTGGTTCCCTTCGCCCAGGTGTACATAAATGGGAACCTGAGACAGTAATTCGTTGGATTAACCCATTTGCGCTCATTTAAGCAGCTTGAGGTTGCACTTGCTCCCCAGGGAGTTGAGAAACTTTGAAGACTGGTCTAAGTAAGCCTGATGAACAGGGACTCTGTAATTGCGCCTTCGAACATCCGCGGATGGAGTGGGCGCATAAAAAATGCAATAAATTATTATTATTATGTTATAAAGCGCCTTCATATAGCTACTAGGATATGTGTGCAATATAAGAACAAAGTATTATTATATAATTACGTTGTAACGTATTATGTTGAACATCGCAAATTAGAGGGGTAGGTTTAAATAAATAGTGGCAACTGAATCAATATGAGATGCTCAAGACGGCTGTGCACCCGGCTAGAATCTAAAATCTTCATCATTGAAATTCTATCTTTGGCTTGTGTGTAGGCCTATATAAATAATGTCATCGGAGATACCATGCTTGTTGGTTCACACACAAAACAGACACCACATCATGTACTAGTCGTACATAGCGATGAAACATAATAGTGATTTACAATGTCTTCATGTTAGGCAGACGTAAACTTCGCCTTCGTCGGATTACATCGTGTATCAAGCACAATTGAAGGCGGCATGTACATATACACATGAGTCAACTTTACATTAAAGTGAATCGAGGGTATCGCCGAATGAGCAACACGCCGTGCACCATCCGTCAAATCAAACCTATAACCATGGTCTTACGTTAGCTGTAAAGTGGTTTGTGAAGACGTCGAACACTCAGCCATGTCTATTTGCCGAATCATAAATCTTCATATCCCGGGCCTGTAGTCGAAAGTTAAACAAAATTTATATTTAGCCGATCCGCTGTCACGGGATAGGTTATTTTCTACTCCGTGTGCAGTATGTTCATTTATAAAGTATCTGAAAAAAACAAGGTAATTGCTTTCTTTTGAAAACTCTGGTAGGAAAAGAGCTGTGAGTACAGTTCGGGAAGGTAGATAATGATAATGGTCAACCTTTTGAGCAACAGGTATACTAATGAGCTACGGATCAACATCAAGTCTACAAACAAATATTGCGGGAAATGCATGCACATTATACAGAATTCTCAATTTATTATCATTATGGCTTCGTGCTTCATCGATAGGCCTATAACTTAAGGCCTAGTCAAAAAACACATGTAGGCCTACTTTGATTAAGGCAACTCAGGAGTGGGGCGGGGGACACCACAGGTGCCTCGGTTGGAATCGCACCCACTCATTAGAACAAGATTAGGGTCCACCTTTAGCTTACTCTACATTCTAAACCCTACCGAAACTGAAGAAGAAATTGTTACCCATCTTGAAGATGGGACGTGGGCCTGAGCTGTGAAAAAATTGGCTAATATCAAAGCACCAAAGACGTTAACAAAAGTGTGACCAGTAACAGGGCGTCAGCAATTATTACTGTCCAAAATTGTGTTTCAAGAAAACTGAATGTGAACGTTTGGTCGTTTTTTTCTGCTATTTGTAAGTCATTTGGGAAAGTTAAATTCTGCAAAGGAATGGAAAAACACATCTTGGGTGTAATTCTAGCAACAAATATACAACATAACAACTGTTTTTCAAAAGAGTCATAATTGCTTGTGACCTTCTGCTGGGGCAAAATGTTGTAATGTGTGCGCCCACAAAATCGTCGAACAGCCATCACGACCGTTTTCCAGGCACGCACGAAACAGCACGCTGCGACGTTTGCCCCTATAAGACGTGATTAACGGCACTCGCTATAATTATGACCTCCCAAGCTCTCTGGCTACTGACATGAACATAGTAGGAAGCCGAGTCAATTGACTAAATCCATCAATCCTTTAATCTACAATCAAAGGTCAGGGTATCATGCTCACAGAGCTGGGGATAAATATTAAATCTGGATTATTCTGATTCTACTGAGAAAGTATGATTCGGAGTATCGGCTTCACTACTATTGCAAATGCAAATTGAAATATCAACAAGTTTACTCTCGGTAGTTATTTATAGACTAATACTCTATAGGCCTTAGTCTGTCATTTACTCAGTTTCTTAAAGTGTGACCAAGCTTATAATGCAATTAGCAGACTTCCTTGATGAGGAATGCAAGAAATTAGCTTTTGCACGTAACTTCCCACCTTCTAAACTCGAGATATTTCAACATGAGTGTGGCCCATACGGACCCTTTCTCGTGTCAATTCTGACCCGTCACTTTTTAGAGTGTATATTAATATTCCTGTCAAATAGTGCAGTGCCCTTTGTTTTATTGTAAATCAATGTAATAGTATGCTGGTAATGACTACACCGGGGGCGTGTGTAGGCTATGTAACTTTGCAGGTATGTCTTTAATGTATGAGACTTTCTGCAGATTTAGTACCTCAACGTGGAGGTAAACAAACACAATTAGGGTATCAACAATCATATTATTATCATTCAAACAAGCAATGGTTTATCATCTGTGATTTATGACCTGCATAAAATAGCGGAATGAATCGCGATTCAACCTACTATATATTACTATAGTCAGGCATTGTGAAAGTACGTTTACGGTTCGGGATTTGCACCCGCAACTTTGCGATGACAAGTCCTCCTGCCTGACCACGTGACCACGGTGTCGGGTTTCGTGTACTTTCCAATAAACGCCTTGTTAGGCTAATTTAAATCGTGTCGCAGTATAAATCCACTTGCTTCCTTGTCATTTTCCACAAGTAGATTTGACATCTCCTAAAATACTGATAAGTTGTCTTCAGTTTTATGATCATAATATTATATGCGTGAAAGATCACTTTCGTCAGTACGATCAATACACCCATGTCACAATCGCGACATTATAATGCGGATTGGCACAACGTGCATTGACTCCGTTGTACTGAATGACTCCGGTGCAGCTTTGCTCCATTTTTGTCTTGACCATGGAAACGAATATCCTAGCTCAAAGGTCGTCTTCTCACACCGTGTGTCACGGAGAATCACTTTTACATAAGCATGCATTGGGGTACACGGTACTGCCGTGTTGATTTTGAGACACCATTAGACCTAAAGAGCAAATTAGAGCAGTTTTTTGTATTGGTCTTTGCACTTAGGAAGAAAAAAGCAAGTAAAGAATTCAAATCATAGCAGAACACTTTGGGTTTTTTTTTTTTTTTATAGAAAACCTTATTTAGAAGTTCTGGAGGTTTGCGTGAAAAGCAATTCATGGAAAATGTGAACTATAGGGACCACACCTTGTTTAAATCAATAGTTCCATGTGCATTCCAGGGTATTTCCTGGGAGGCAAGATACTGTATGACCTGCTTGTCATTTGAGAAATTTACATTTTGTACCACACTTGCCACATAAAATCAAGAGTTTAAAAAATAATATCAGAATTGTTTTTTTTGTTTTTTTGTTTTTTTTAGATGTGCCCCCTTTCTTCATATCAAAAATTGAAGGGGAAAAAACCGTACGCTGCAATCTCCAAATACTGTAAGGTTGGATGTTTTGTTCCATTGAGCTGTGAACAAATCGTGCCTGCAGGAAGTCCGGGCTCCACAGCAGTGGCTCTTATGTAAACATGTGATGTCATACACGTGGCCCACCGGGCACTGTTCCATACGCCTCTATAGAAATAAAAACGCAATTAAAGAGCAAACATCCGTTTGCACTTTTTTTCTCTCGGTATTTTGATGAACTTTAATTTCTTGTTATAATTCTCATCAGTTTACATGAGAGAAACCCTCTCATGTACACGTGTGGGCGGCATGTTGCCGTGGCCACAAATGTCAGAATTGCATTTTTCTCGACAATAACGAAGTATTTCAGCAAGTTGTACAGTTTTAAGTTTACTGTTAATTTTAGGTTAAAACGCACTTTCCTAGGACCATTCATAAATAAATTATGTAAATGAGGAATGTGTGGTTTATTGAGAATTATAAGATACAAAGCACTGGTATGGATGAAATTGGGATTATTCAGTCTTTGTTTTTACAAAATGGAACTCATTTCATCTCAAACCTAAAGCCCCTTGTCTTAATAGTCTTCAAGCTCTGGTACTTCTGATCAGCAGAGTGTTAATTGAGTCCCGGTCTTGACACCTGTGTCCTCAAGAAAGACATTCAACCGTTATAGTTCCGTCCTTCGAATGGGACGTAATGACATAGGTCACGTGTAAAGAACCCCCGTAGACACTTATACAAAGGAGAAGGGGCTCCCCCCAATGTTTCTGGCATGGTGGCTGCAGATTGTGCCGCATCTACTTGTAAAATCTTACAACGTGTTGTAAAAATGGATCTCAAAATTCGAAAACTTATCATACCTGTTGAAACATAATAAGTGCTTTGACACACAGATAAAGCGCTATAGGGAACTGATTATAATTTAAAATGTCTGTTCATAGGAGTGTACGCCATTGAAAACAACAAACCCTAAATACACAACCGACCAAAACTAAGACTGAAGCTATGCAGTGAGATAATTATTTTGAGTTCCTGTTTGTTCCGAATATAGCTCAAGAAATCTTTCCCTTATAATCTATAAATAGTATTTATTTGCCGGAAACGAATAGGTTACAAAACTCACCCAATTTGCTTAATTAAAACAGCTTTTCAACGAAACGTTCAAGGATCTATAGACCCTACATGTTTTTATAAACCATCACAATTTCATCAGCCCGGTTTTCGTTCTGACGACTTGTCTCATACACGTCGGTAAAATGACTTTGATATGAGGTGTTGTTTTATTTTATATTTAAATGAAGATTGACGGGTGTTTAGTGCATGAAACTTCTATTTCTCCTGGTGAGATCTGAATTGAAAAGATGGTGGCCGGCTTCTTGTTTTTGAATTTTCAACAGAGGAAGGACTATTTACTACTCTTATTGATTTTTAATGACCAGGAAACATCATTTTAAATTATCGTTTTAATTAAAGGCATTGTACACTGTTAGGGTTCTCTACCACATGAACTTAGTTTGTCTATAAACTGAATTTTTCAATCTTCTGTCTTTCAGATGTCAGCTGTTGTAAGGTAAAACAATAAAATGTGTCTTTTTTATTTTTGATCGGGAATGGACATTGTAGGCACTGGTTTATCAAATTGGCTGGACGGTCTAGGATTTCAACACTTCTAAAATTTCCCGGTCATCAGGCCTCACCGTGTTTAAACAACTTGTTGAAAACCGATTCAACACACTTTTATTCCCATTAATAAATACATTTCTGTTAAAAGCATCCAAAAACCTTTAACAGTTGAGAACAAATCTGACTCAGCTCACCTCGACTCGAGTCTGCGTTAAGTTTCTATCCGTTGAGCTCCTCGCGCAGGTGTCAAAAATTGAGAGCGCAAGTTTCCAACTTGCGCGAGCCAAATTTGCGTGCTACCTCTACCTCTATGTGGCTACCAATTTATAAATGGGCCATGCTCTGCGCAATCATCGGATATCGCCATCTTTTGACTCGATTTACTCAGTCCATGTTTAGATATTATTAATGCATGTTTCTACTATAAATGCACGCTTAAACATGGCCGCATGATCTCCTCTCAACCAATCAGAATTGATAAACTGTTCCAGGTTGTTTATGAATGACAAATAAAAGTACATAAACCCTCTGCGCCACCCAAAGCAAACACATAATAAAAAGAATATATTTAAGAATGCAAATATTATTTGCATTCTTAAATATATTCTTTTTCCTATACAGTACCAACTGCTAATGATGTCCAACCTGCTTACTTATAATGTATTATCGGTACAAAATATTTCTAAGCATCACTATATAATTGTCTATAACAAGCCTATAATATTAATGTTAACCTCTAGTTATGAACAAGACGCAACCTATACCCAATCTGATATTCTTAGCCAACACTCAAGTGTCTAGCTTCTGTGACACTTATTTACGTGTTTAATTAAGAGCAAGGTGCCACACCTTCATCGTAGATGATTCATTGTCACTGCGTACCCCCCCCCCACCGATTTTAACATCTACTTGACTCTCGTGTGTCACGCAGAACTCGTTGTCAATGCATGCCTGTGATTGAAATATATGTGCTTTATCAGGCACTTGTCGCGAAGCAATGAGTATAATATAAGCAGATTGATTGTGACACGTTGATTCTAAAGGGTAAACTACCATTGAAATCTTATGGTGTTTTTTTCTTAATTATTCATCAAACACGAAGGACACTCTGCCGTATTAGGTCACTCTACTACTTGTCCCTCTTTTAAGCTGGTTTCCTCTTTTGTTGTTGTTGTTGTTGTTGTCGCCGTCGTCATTGTTGTGTTGTTGTTGTTGTTGTTGTCGTCATTGTTGTTGTTGTTATCGTTGTCGTTGTCGTTGTCGTCGTTGTCGTTGTCGTTGTTGTCGTCGTCGTCGTTGTTGTTGTTGTTTTGTTGTTGTTTTGTTATTATGGGGTTTTTATTTTGCGTTTCAATTACAGCTCGTCGTTAATAGAGTGAATGTGAAATCCTCGGCCGCCATTGTTGTATTTTTGCTTTATTATCTCATAGCTCTCTGAACTGTCAAAGTTTGTTTGAACCCAAGCACGGTATAATTATTCATATAATAATTCTAATATAATTATATTATTAATTATACTAAGTCTTGTTATAAAAATACCATCCTACTTAGGGATGCATTCGACCAAGGACGTGGAACTTTGACCAAAACAATTGTCATAACAACAACTATTTTGAGGGTCTGTGAGCGCTTTGAGGCTGCGGTGATTTTGCGCAAAATAGAGTCAACAAAGTTCAATTTACTAAACAAAGATTGTTTACGTCCCCTTTCCGCAGTGATGGACCTTTTATCACTGAGCAGCCATCTTGGTTTTGTCTTACATTCAAAGTCAATGTGACAAAACCGAGGCTGGAGGGGATATAGTTTTTTTTCTTCTTTTTTTATAACAAACTATATATTTTCATTATGCGGGATTGTCATCGCACGTTTTGGACTTGACAAAATGCTAGCACCAAGTTTCCATTGCAATACTTCCTTGTTTTCTCAAGAGTCAAATCAAACTTTTACAATTTATTATTCTAATTACTCGAATTTCAAATCGAAAGTTATTTTTAAATCTGCTCTTGCAAAGGAACACTCGTGATATTGTTGTGAAGATTTATGTGCATGACTTAATCTGTAAAAAGACCAACAAATTGTTCTGTAATTGTTAGTTACTATAGTTTATTGTAAAAAATATATATATTACTGCATCCCTTAAAGGCAACAATAAAGATTTAACAGTTATTGACGATTGAAAATAGTATTCATATTAGTCAATCTCTATGGTTATAAGTGAAGTCATTAAGAACATTTTTTCACAGATTGGTCACCAAATCAAGCCAGTACAAGGAATGTAGGCCCTATCCTTTCTCGATATGATCTACTCTGGTGCTGCAGGGTATCAGCTTTTCTTTATGAGGAAAAAATGTCCATGACAAAGTGCACGATCGTTGGAAAGGTTGAGGTTGGACGCTTCAATTTGCTGCATTCTATAACTGCTTCTATTCTTGCTATCATTTCAGGTTATGGTAACATGGCACCCAGGACTGATGAAGGGCGGATATTCTGCATTATCTTCGCATTCTTTGGTATTCCACTTACAGGCTGGTTCCTGACCGTCTTCGGACAGTGTTCGGAACGACACTGGAAGAGTTTCACCGATAAGTTTGATAAAACAGTTGCCTTTCTCAAGTTTCCTACAGCCCAGAAGTTTGCCGTTTACATCACCATCGTGGCTTTGTTGTACCTCATTGTGATACTCATACCGTCGACAATTATCCACTTTGTGGAGGACTGGTCGTGGGGTGTGGCACATTACTACACTTTCATATCGCTGAGTACCATTGGGTTTGGCGATTACGTGGCGGGAAACGGCTCCAAATTAAACGCAGTGACCCGAACTGTTTATAAGATCGGTCTAATTCTGTATCTGATACTGGGTCTGGCTGTTCTAACCCTCACCTTTAAAGTGACTCAACATTATCAGAGAAAGAATGCAAGCCGTATGCAAACTATGACGAGAGGCGTGGCCAGGAGAGTCATGAGCAAGCGCAGAAATGCAAGTTTTGAGAAGCAGAAGCAGGACAAAGAAAACCGGGTGACAGTGAACCTGCGGACGGCTAAGTACGACCGCCATGACAGTGAGTCTGGTGAAACATTCACTATATCCATTGATGAATTTGGAAGATGTCTGAAGGATGTTAGCACCCAGACTGCCACGATAATAACTGGAGGCGAGACTAAGTTACAGAGAAAGATCATACACAAGAAATCAAACTCCATTATCATTACGTCATCACAGCGAGGGATAATGAGGCGAGGATTATCATGGGGCGATGAAGAAGATATCTTTATTAATCTGGGTAAATCTGACACAATTCAAGAAAATGGTGACATGAAGGACAGAGATAATGCTGGATTCATCACACACGGTACATAGCAATGGCTCAGTTCACCCCCATAAACAATAGCATTGCATTTCGAAATAAGTTTAATACTAAATAGATTTGGTTTTCTGCGAATGCCAACCGGAATCCAGAGACTTCGTTCACAACAACCTCTATGGCGTGAATCTATACGAACCTCATTCTAAAGTAACACGTATAATGTATATAAACTGAGCAAATGCTGAAATCTAAACCACATCTGTGTGAATACAGTTCTCTTCAGTTGATAACTTTATATTTTGAAAATATATTACATAAGTATAAATCAATGTATTGCCGTTATATGTATAGTAATTTTGTATTGATAAACGGTTGCATTTCGAAATGCTCAGTGCCTCCTGTATTTTTCGTAATTCAAGGTTTTCTTTTCATTGCCTTTGTGTCCGAGTTGGCAGCAAAACTTTTAACTTTTACAGACTACTGTGTAAACCGGGCATGAAAAACAACTACAAAGATTGAGTACTAAAATATTTCACATTAGTTTGATTGCTCCTAAATCAAAAGTGCCAGAAAACTAACCGAGTGTAGAGGAAAAGAATCACAACTGTTTACTGGCGGTTCGGCAGTACAAATCTGGCAAAAATCAAGTTTGCTTGTACAACAACGTTACCGCATGGCCCTTCATAGTCGCATACAATTTCATTGAAAGTTGATTTGAAGTTCGGTTATTAATTTAACCAGCAATATACATTATAAGTGATTAACAATTCTAAGATACAGTGTTTGAATGACTGAATCTCAGTTAGAGCTCTCAAAAAGTCAAAGATATTTAACGCCATACAAAATGCTTACGGTGGAGTGACGTCATTTAAATCTGACCTGTATTGACTGTGCACATTTCCCTGATATTCAATCATTTTGGGGATTGTAATGAAGCACGCAATGCGTTACGATAATAGATGATTAATTAATGGGGCTGCGTGTTGCTCTCATTTGCAAATCACGGGAGAAGTCACTCTGCACGAGATCACAACTCATTGGATTGGTCTATTTTAAGACGCTTGTTGATGTTTTGGAAAAACAAATAAAAAAAAGTGAGTTTACAGTGGATGGTGAACAAATAAAGGAAAGGAAATTTCTAGGTTTTATCAGAGTGTGGATATTTTGAAATTATGTAAATAAGCTATGCAAATCTTAAGCTTTATATAAAGGCTGTAAGTGTATGGGACTTTTAATGAAACGAAACTTCATTTATTTATGAAATAAAAATGTACTCGTTCAGCTGAATATCAATACAGTGTTTTAAATTTCTGAAGAACAATTTTTAATAATAATTCGGTTTTGGGTTTACAGGATTGCTTTAATTCGCCATTTAGATTTTATAAAGATAAAAATAATCATTTTTTCCACACAGAAAGAACAGTTTCAGTGGTGTGTAACAGACCCCTTGCACTGACGTCATACGCTGCTACAGCCTACGATCCGCCATTTTGGGGGTCAAATCGCGTATAAAGATATGGCGCGCGTCTTATCCATCGATATAGAATATAATGGTCTATCCTTGCGTGCGTAGCCCTGATTGCTAACGGATTAATGTCACAAACAAAATTGATTGTGTGTGATGACGTCAGGTGAATTGGGTCAATAAGGGAGAAGATAAAAAACCATGGAAAGTGTGCGTGCCATACAACCGTATTGCCAATACCATACTTCGGGTTGTATTCTATTTTTGGGACAAAAACATAACAAAACTAAACTCGTCATGTCAAGATGTTTGTTTCAAAAGGTGCTGACGTTCCGAAAAGATATGTAGCTAACATAAATGTAGTTAACAGAACGTTATGTGGTAGCTTTGCGTGTTTACTCTTAAAATGATAGTTCACATTTATATTGCTTCTTTTTTTTTACTGTAAAAATGTCCATTCTCTAGTTTTCAATAAACAAAAATCCAACCAAACTGTGAGCAGGTCATCGGATTCGCTGCTCGTTTTATTGGACACAACGAAAAACTGCTTTGTCTTGGAGATTTTGTGCCCGTTCACATTGGCCTTACTTCAATTGCGGCACTCAAAATAAGCAAGTGGTGATTTGTGCGGTCTCTAAACGCAATATCCTCGACTTCACATTTTTACAAAGATGGAAAACTTCCGGAGTACTCTGGTATGAACTTTGTAAAGAGTGAGCTTTCAGATTGAATCCAATGACCATTGATTTATTTTTGTTGATTACCGTATCTGATAATTAGAGTTATATTAAAATGTTGAACCAACAGTGCTAAAATCACACAGACAAACGGTCCTTCTCCGACGTAAAGAGACTGACAAGTCATTGCTTTCTTGCTTGAAACTTTCTCCGAGAAGACAGTGCTGAACACGTACTTATACTATTTCATAATATTGTATTCTTGTAATGAAAAACACCTTTATAAGCACTGACTGAACATGAAGCATAATGGAATAGTCCCTAGACAAAGTATCTGACTCTGTGTTTATTGGAATGTCTTTCCCCATTGGAAGTAAAATGATCAAAATCTTAGGTTATTTTAACGTTCCTTTAGTTTACAAAAGAGAACAAAGCACTTGTAAAGAGCGTCTTAATAATGTAGCCCTACTATATACTTGATTGGTTGGAAAATGACTTTTGTAAATAACGCAGTACAAACTAAAAATATCAGTTTAATGATATTTCATTTGTAATATAGTAGTTTTTATTAAGGAGATCATATAGTACTTTTCATGTAAGAAGTAGTGGTCAATTTCAAAGCCGAATATCATATCCTAAAACTTTGAATTAATTATTTGAAATACTTTGATATAGGCCTAGGTCTATACTTCACTGAATTTTGTATATAACTATGCACAAACGCTTACATTCTATATTGTTTACAAGATTTGTAATGCGTCTCGCAAAATGAACAATTCATTTTGACCATCACCGACAATGGTAGAGTGAAATCACAGTCTTGGGTTACTCTAGTCATATAGGCCCTGTTTGAAACTACGGTTTGGGCTTTGGCTTACGCTCCGTTAGTTACAGCATTTAGAAAACGTGGGCTTTCCTTACAGGGCTTCAAAATGGTCGGACGGAACGTAAGCCCAAGCCCAAGCCCAAAGCCGTGGTTTCCAAAGCCATTGTGATTCTGCATTGGATTCGGGCAGTTGTGTGACATCGCGTGATACTAGTGTAACAGCCAGTGAGCTGTGGGGGTTCTGAAATGGCCCAGTGGTGTAACAACTCTACGTTTCGATCACCAATTTGTTCTGATCGTCAACAGGAAATGAAATCTTACCTACACGTGTGTTAAGTAGGATCTTCTTTTATAATACACTAAGCCCACGATTTATAGTGTTTTCTTTTTTTTTCAACTAAAACAAAAACGCTAAAGAAGAGATACAGAAACCGGGATTAAGGCTTGGGTTGCCGAGTGTATTTGACTCAGATGGGTCAGATAGGTTGCATACGGCACTGGTGATTTCCTGTGGAAAGAACCATTATGGTGACCTCTTGCGCTGACGTCACACGCGGCTGATGACGGTCTGCCCTTGGTCTGACATTGGGAGTCAAATTGCGCATAAAAGGCAAGATGCGGGTCCGACCATGCACGTGCGCGTTTCCTAAAATGCCCCATGCACAGTGCCCACAAGAGGCATCTGACTCCCCAAAAACTGCGCAACCGAGATATTGTGGGTGTGGTGACGTCAGGTGAATTGAGTCATTGCGTCTGATTAATACATACTGTAACATTCTTATTTTTGTGCCTTCTTAGTTATACGATTAATACTTTGTACATAATGAACATTAACCCGAGATGATTTAAGACAAGATTTGTATGTATGTATGTATCACTTGAGAATGATGAGCAGATATATCAGTCTATTTTCATTAATGGCTATTACATGAGCCAATTCAATACAAAAAATGCTTGTTATCTATTAAATGATTTTCATAATAGACGAATATCATAATTATTATAAAATCAAGTTTAGTTTTCATGATGTACTTATTACAGTTCTTCAACTGAGGCTATTAGATGTCCGTCTGTTTGTCTGGGTTGTTTGTTTAATTGTGTCCCCCCCCCCCCCCACACACACACACACACACACACATATACGATACATTCCGCAGTGGTTTGCCCCTTTAATTTGAGTTGATCAAATTTTAGAAATGTTGGTTTACAAGTTAATTTCCCAGTGTTTTGGGCTGTTTCATTAAAATTCGTCTTTTAATATAAAACAAAAATCCCACTGGCCTGGTAGTAAAACTCTTTCATACAATATTGTATTGGTTTCCCCCTTAAGTTTCGTGGTATTTTGTTTATCACAGTACAAGTTTTTTCCAAATCTGGCCACTTTTCCTTAAGAAAACATATTCCTATATGATGGGGGAGTTTCCTTTCATTCTTTCGTGTGAATCCCGATCGTGTAATACTTCCTTCTTTGTGTCTTTGTTGACCTTTTACTTAATGATTGTACAGAAAGTTCAATGTCAATATCCCAGGCGTTTTCAATAGAATTTTGTAAAAACTCCAATATTCCAAGTTTCCATAGACTTATTTCTTAAAGATAATGCGTGTGAAAATAGCCTTCCATACGTACTCACGTTTAAAGTAAACATCGTTGGACGGTTTTCTGTTTTTCTATCAATATTTTGACAGGCACATCACACTGCAATTTGATGCCCGTATTCTCCTGAATTCAGTTAGTCATTCAATCGAAACACCCTTTTGTGGTTTCGTTTACAAGTTTCCCCTTTACCAATTATTTGCACAATGATAGTAATCAATTTTGTTTGTTGATATCATCAAAAAGCAATAGTCATATTCACGGTGTACCGAACCTCAACGCAAGATGTTATTTGTTTAATTCAGTTTACTCACATGCCTGCTAAATTGTAGATAATTGTATCAAAACAACCGCATAATTGACCAATGAGTGGCAACACATATTGTATAATTGCATTTCATGTGAAGATCTTTTTTTGTCAGGTTTGTTTTTAGTGGGGCAGATATATGAGAATATTTGGGGGATTGTACCTTTGATGATCCAAGCATGGCATAGTGTACAGTCAAAGTAGAGTCATAAGAAATACATTGGGCCATGCCATAGAAATTGTTATCCGTAGAGGAAAAAAAGGTACAAAGCAAAAAACCACAAGGGGAAATGACTGAGTAAAATGTTTAATTCAATTTTGGGGTGTAAAAAGACAAATTGACAAGAGCGGCATTTGAACCTGTGACCCCTCGAACCTGCGACCCCGGTGAACGTGCCATCGCTATCAGTTGGATAGAGCCCCGGCACGTTAATCCGGAGGTCGCAGGTTCAAATCCCATTCTAGTAAACTTTTCTTTGTTCAACAACAAATTGAGTTGTATAAACTTGAAACAAGCTTCAACGGCGAGAATATTTCAGTCGAAAACACCATTTTATAATATCTACAACACAATAACAGCAATTAGTGCTTGTTTCGATTTGTAGTTTGTATCCTAAATCTGTTTTCCTTTTTCTTTTTTTTTTTGTTGGAGTTGGGTTGTTGTTGTTGTTTTTTTGTTGTTGCTGTTGCTGTTGCTTTTATCTATTTATTTATCTATTTATTTATCTATTTATTTATTTTTATTTTTATTTTTTATTTTTTGGGGGGGAGGTTTCATTTCTTATACTCTAGTTCTCATCCGTCAACAACTCTCAGGGCGCTTTTCAAAAAACCGACATTGGAAACAATTATGCGTGATAGCAAGATAACAATGTAAGTTTATAAATACAACTCAAAAGCATCCTTGAACAAACATGTTTTCAAGTTCTTCTTGAAACTTGGCAAAGATGGAGAAAGACGGACATACAGAATGTGAATGAATTCCATAAGGTGGCTAAAGCAAGGTTCGTATAGCTCTGCAGATCAGTCAATTAGTGACGATGGAACAGTACATGAGGCGCATCCGTCCTCGTGCCCAATGAGAGGACACTTATTTGTGCTTTTGGATAGGGTTTTTTCAAAAACGCATTATGCTTTTTGGAACCTTGCTGATACTTTTGTATTCTTTTTTTTATCATGGTGGTATTTCGGGGCCCGTCTGTAGTCGATCAATGCTTATGGTGATGATGAAATAATTCTCTTGAGGATGCTTGGTACTGGTGTAGTAATTCAGCTTTCAGCTTGAAACCTATCGCGTTTTTTTCTTCCAGAAAATCACCAATCCGTAGGCCTATACTTTGTCTTCATTTTGAGAAAAAGCTTGCGAGTTGCAAGAACATAAACCATTATTCAATATTTTCTATATTATACAAAACATAGAAACATATTTAAAAACACGATATCAATTTTTTATGACATTACATATTCAGTTGTATGATGTGTTTATTGAAAACATGAAGGGGTTGGAGGCAGTTTTGACGAGTTCTTATCAGAACTAAATCTTTTCGGGGGAAAATAATATCACACGGTGTAACCTCAAACCGAAACTAAGAACGTATTATCTTAAAACAAGGTCAGAGCAAAGCTTGGCTTACACAAGATGCTGTCAGTGTTGGTTTTTGTACCAATCAAAGCGGGATTCAGAACCTTGGAAGGGGCGTGGTCTTGCTTCATTTTCTAAGGTTCATAATGAATTTGGAGTCGCCGGTTAATTATTACCTATTATCAGGGAGGCAGGTGGATGGCACAAAGGCCAGACGACCACAGCAGGGATCGGTTTCGATCTACTCGCACAGGTCTGGGCCGTCAACCCAATTCCATCAAGCCCTGTAAACAGAGGTATTATGCTCACGAAGCGACCCTTATAGCGCAGTTTGTATTTCATAAACACTGCTAACCGTACACTCTAAAAACTCCCGGGTCAGACTTGACCCGGATTCCGGGTTCCGTGGGTTCACTGACCCATGTCTGGGTCAGTAGGACCCGGAATCTGTGTCATAATGACCAAGAAATGAGTCAAACCTACGCAGAATCCGAGTCAAATTCTCTATTTTTAACCACTTTACGGGTCAGCCTGACCCAGAAATGCGTCAAGTCCCCTGGGACCCAGAATCCGGGTCAATTCTGAGTCGGGAAATTTTAGAGTGTGCGCAAAGAAAAAGGCACGCCCCATAAGCTCAGTGCTGGCAGTTCTTCTAAACAGAATGAGTGATGCAACAGTGCAAATACATATTGTGAACGCGCTTTATGTTGTCAAATCTTCTTGATCGTTTATGATACACTTTAGAGCAAATATAGAATACAACTTTTTAAGCTATATATATATACCTTAAAAAAAACTGGTATCTACATTCATGAAATGAATAAGTGACATCAGCTATGGGCACCCGCTTGTTACAAAAGGACCAGCATGAATAAATCATACAGCATTGTCAAAATACGGGTAAGGATCAATTAAATGAGTGTGAAAAACATTTTTCAATTTTGGTAATCAATCTATAAATAGTGGAACGAAAACTATCAACGGGGCGGTATACATTTGGAAAAAATGTCAACGGATCAGAACGCAAACACAACAGAATGGTGTACCAAGGCAGATTAGACCATAACCAAAAGATTCAAATATCTCAGTTGGTTTACAATATTCGTCATTCCTCAACATTAACTGTTTATAATAGTGTAATTTGAAAAAAATTAATGACATGTACACATGTCCATCTATTTGAAAAGTAAACTATGCCATTCTCCATATTTACATTCTAAAAACTGCTGGGTCAGAATTGACCCGGATTCCGGATCCCAGGGGGGTAATACTAAGATCCAATTCCACTTCAGTAACTTAGAGGTGTGCTAAGACTAAGAGACTATAGTTCTATCACGTCAGTTTGGCGCTCCGGCACAACACACTGAATTCAAAGCAGCCTTGAGGAGAGACTATATCTAATAGACGGAACCCTGAGCTCTGTCTCAGTAAACCGTAAGAAACATGTTGTTACGTTTGGGTGTATGTCTGTCTGACATCAACGTTAAATGCCATGCCGTTGTTGTTGTATTAACGAAACGAATAATATTGCTCAGGTAAGTTGTGTCGTTTTTGTCTAATTTTTGAAGTTTTTACAAGTCTATCAATACAATACTTTGCATGATGATAAACAGTTGCATTTAACAAATTATTAAGGGATAGGGTGTAGACCTAGACGGAGAAAAGACGTGAAAACTGGAAAATTAAACTAATTTATAATATAATTTCATAATATATAATTTAACTTTGTTTGTGGCTTCATTTCTACAATTTTATTTAATCCAACACTACACAGAGGCCACGGAGGCCATGGCCTCTGTTGCCCTGGCGTGGCTCTCTAGTGCCCTTTTAAAAGTTTCCCATAGACTTTATGTTGTGTAGTGTTTGGAAGTGCCCTTTGTTTTGCAAAACGAAAATAGCCTTGCCCTTGCCCTCTCAAAAAGATGAAATTGCAGGTCTGTGTACATCAAATCCATATGCACAGGACTGAGCCTAAGGCTAAGGAATAAGTTGTTAGTGTGGCATGGATTTAGATTGTCTGGCTGGTTTCCTGGATGAGACGCTGTATCCAACCGCCATATAAAACATTTAAACCCTGCATTAATATTAACAACTTGAAACTATTTTTGGTCATAAAAAAAAATTGGTAATCGAATTTGACATCTTTTCCAACATCCTTCTGCCATGATGCTGTTCAGCCAGACTGTCAAAATCAGTGCCACATCTGTATCTTGCTGTCTTCAACAGAGGGCCAGGAGATGCAATTATACGCATCGAATGAGAGAGGGCGCAGATAATATGTTTTTCTACAAGGTGATGCAGCACAATCTGCTGCCAACTATCATCTATGCAAGACCCAGTAACTTGGGCGCTGAACTCCATTTTTGAGATTTTGACATTATCGATCATACTAGTACAACCGATAATGTCAAAATCTCAAAAAAGGAGTACAGTGCCCAAGTTACTGGGTCTACATCTATGCCAGAAACACAGGGCAAACCCCTTCTGTTAAGTCTAAGTCTCAGCAATGAAGTGTACCGAGTTCACATTACTCAAGACACAGGACCCACTGCTTTGTGTCCCATCCGGGGCGAAGGAGAAAGCAATAGTTAATGGATAAAAGTTTTGCTTGAGGACACAAGTGTCAAGACCTGGACTCAAACCCACAGTCTGCTGATCAGAAACACTAAAGCTTGAATCCAGTGCACTAGACCGCTCAGCCACGACATGCTACACAGTTGTGTTAGTCAACATTTAATCTAGACAGTGCACGTTGAACTGTGCTTCAAGTTTAATAATATATCTAATTATAGCATTTGATATCTGCGTTTAACCGATTTCATTAGTTAGAGCAAACATCATCTCTTGTCCTTTTGCCCGATTGTGTTGAAGATTTTGCATGTGAGAAAAAAACGATTCTGCTTTGAAAAAACAACCTGTTTGTTCTGCGTGCAGTAAAGTCTTCATCTGTCAGCAGTCCAATTCAAGATGACTTAAAAACCACTCCACAACTTCATAAGTCTCCAGTTGCCTCACTTGAAATAGCATTAAAGCAATTGAACTGCCGCACATCTCTACAGTTCAAGTAAAAGCCGTACAAGAACGACTGTTTCAGGAGTGGTGGTGATATACATATGTATGTTTATGTAATACTACAGTAAATAGTCGTAGTATGCATTTCATATCATTGGAATATTTACCTTGAGTAGAGTGTTTCAGTGGGTTTGGGTGTTTATTTTCAGCCATCGTTGCAAAAAGCAGTTTTGCATTAGAAGCAAAAACTATAAAAATTCAATCGTCTAAGTACTCAGCATTTAGCAATAAAAAAAACCCTTATTAATAATAATAACCAGGCTTTTTCAAAGACAATATCAACCTCTACCTTTGAGGTACCCAAAGAAAATAAGTAAGGTTTGAATATCTTGTAAAATTGGCGGAAAACTTGTTGTCATGGAATTAGTTAGACCAGGGGATTGATTTCACAAAGAGCTAAGATTTTAACTGCAAATCCATTGTAATTGCTAGGCAAAGTGTGATGTCACAATACAAATCACTATGGTAATGCTGACAACTCATCTTAAGATGAATCTTAGTGCTTTGTGAAATCAAACCCTGGGCATTAAGTGGAGGTAATAACCACCAATGTTCCACCTTGTCTGGTAGGCCTTTATTACTTCGATTTCATAATGTCAAATGGACTCAACTTTGCAGGTTTTTTGCCGAGAAAGATCTTGCCAAGTAGAGCGTTTGTGTGGTTTGAGCAAAGTTTTTCAAACAAAATGTTTTGTTATTAGATGACAATAATACATGACGAATCTGATTGGAATTTATCCATTTAGAGATAATTGATCGTTTTTAATTTGATTATAATAATTTTAATAGATATGTAACACACTGTAATTGTATCAAGGATGAAGAACATTATTATTTTTGTTTTAACATACGCCAATGTTAAACACTGTACTCTGTAAATCAGGTGCTTTGGAGTCTTACAGGAAAACAAAACACAGGCATACTACTCGGCTGGGATTCGAACCCACGACCCCCCCAACTCGAGAGCAGCGTGCTTGTCCGGTGACAAGAGGCCAGTTCGAATCCTGTTTTTAGCGCAAATGGCAGCGGGTACTACAGCAATTTATTAGATGTCATAATTGCAATAGGGATAAAGAATTATTATTAAAAATAATGTATATAAAATAATTGCTTGTTGCAGCTGAGTCTTGTCATGTGCACAAAACATAAATTGCAGAAATGATTTCTATTCAAAACTCACTGCTTTGTTGCACATTCATAATAAATGGGTTTGCCTGATTAACATTTGAATCCATCCTGGTCGTTTACACTTTATGGTTTGTGATGAATCATCTCGATCAAAAAATCAATAAATAATTCTCATTTCTGAAGGTCTGTCTTCCCTCCCTCTATCAGCAGGTGACTTCTGAAAGTCTCAAGACATAATGGAAGGAGATGATTTTGATTGGAAACCTCCTAGTGAGGCCGAGATGAAAGTACTCCAAGCTAGAAGAGAGCGTTCAGATAAGATTAGTAAGCTGATGGGAGACTACCTACTTAAGGGCTATCGAATGCTAGGATCCTGCTGTTCAACATGTGGGGTAAGGCATACACCTCCGATGGAACACAACCTTGGAACCTATCGATTCTTTCTTGATTTTTTGGCCTCAAATACCTTGAACTGAAAAAGTCAAAGACTGAAGTCCCAGTGGAACCTTTTTTAAACCCCTTTTTTTCAAACTCAAAAGGTTTTAAACCCTTGGTTTAATAATAATAATAAAAATGAGTACTTGGTAAAGCTCTGGTAGCTGCCAAAAATGGCACCCATGGCGTATAAATACAAAGAAAATACATTACATACAATAATGTTGGGAAAACGTGTGGGTTTTAAGGGAACATTTGAATGAAGAAAGTGATATTTTTGTTTTTGCATAGTTCAACGGGGAGATTGTTCCAGAGTATGAAAAGGACCATTGACCCAAAGAATGATTGGTACATTGGGGACAGTCAATTACTGACAAACGAATGTGAATAGCCACTGAACCGACTCGTGCCCAAGGCATAAACCTGTAGCTTGTACTATCCAGCTGTAACTCATGTCATTCGTTAGTTAGCCTACTGAAGACTCACCCTCCATGGTGAAGAGATGCAGAAAATTACCGGCTAAAAATAGAATTGTCCCTTCAAAATGCTAAGTTGTGCAGTTTGTGTATTTGTGAAAGCGTTATTTTGGAGGATGGTTCAGGTTGCAACTACAGAGCACTGAATGCAATGATATTTCTGGGTATTTTTA
This sequence comes from Marthasterias glacialis, assembly GCA_911728455.2. Taxonomy (NCBI): domain Eukaryota; kingdom Metazoa; phylum Echinodermata; class Asteroidea; order Forcipulatida; family Asteriidae; genus Marthasterias; species Marthasterias glacialis. The sequence goes on along the minus strand of OU452219.1, from coordinate 21,885,799 downwards.
TTCAATAAAAGGATTTAAGAGTTAACTAAATTAAGGGCTTCCAAGGCCCAATTCATTTTTGTGATGCACTCAATTTCCAATAATAAAAGTGGGGGAAAAGTTACAAATCTCTTACTTTCTCGTTAAAATAGTGTAAAATGTTGATTTATTGTGTACTCTTCCAGCGCAAACTTTGTAACATGACGTCATTGAATAACATCAACAAATTGGTCTGTAAATTCTAAAGAGGAATTCATGCATCAGTCAGAAGGTCAAACTCAATTTATGACTGGATATCATAAAAAATTCAGGAATGAACAAACAAATTTCCTGTACAAATGTACAGGCCCATCTATTTGTTTTTGGATGTTGACAAAGTTCACCCTGGAAGGGTGTCAAATACAATGGCATTTTACACCATTTTTAACGCAAGGTTTGAGACTTTTAAGTTGTTTTTCCACTTTCATTTAAGGACTCTCTCTATTGGCAAATGATTGCATCACAAAAACTGAATCTGACCTTGGAGCCCGCTCTTTAAGATTGGAACTCTTACATTGCTCCTTCAATATTCAATTACACTTGTGAGTGAAATGACTTACAGACTGAAAGCTGTCCCATCGCCCTCATTTCAGTTGAAATGTTGAAACGTCACGTTTGTTTTTCTGTTGTTCAATTATAAAAGCAGATATTTTCACATCTCACCCACTCGACATCAATTATTGAAAGTTTGACATTTTATATCTGTCATCTAAATCGTGCAATATAGTTGAAATGATTGGGTTTTATAGCCTCAAGTTCCATACTTCACCTGTCCGATTTTTGTTTATAGTGTGTCATTGTTTCGTTAGAGAAAGTACAGAAAAGGCAATTATTTGACAACATTTTTTTTTCTTCTTGTCTGTTTTACTTCTTAAAGCTTACTTGGTGTAAATTTGTATTGCAACCAGGCATGATATTCTTCCTACCTTGGTCTGTTTTTCAATTTTTTTTTTTTTTTTTTTTTTTTTTGCCCTTGGGAAAAATCAGAAAAAATGTGATTAAATACCTTGAAAAGTCTATTAAAGTCTAGGTGAGGCCAGGTCTAGGCTAGGTTACTCCATAACATGTTCCTACTTTTTTCCCAAGGACCAAATATGCCTGGCTGTAGCAAACCTTTCAGGAGAGTATATTTGTATGACTGTAAACAAACAAAAAAAGACTTTTTGAGTCAAGAATTTTTAGGCACACAACTTTGCAGTTGAACAGCTAATTTCTTCTTTTTTGTTGAGAAAAAAGAAGTGCTGTATAAAACTTTAAAAATTATAAAGTTTGGTGTGCCTTGACATTTCCTCTTTTTTCTTTGCAACTACAAAGTTACCTGGTGACCATAAGAACGTCAGCAAGACCATAACATTAAATCCAAAAGTTATTTGTAGAAAAACATGAGCACCCTTTCCATTTGAGTTTTCAAGTTTTATTGTTTTAATGCGTACCTGCAAGGGCTGAAGTGGTACTGTGTTTAATAATAATAATAATATTAACAATAATAATAATAATAATAATAATAGTAATAATGCGCAGTTCTTTTAAAGCACTGTTCGCACTTGAAGGGCATCCCAAATTAGAGGACATCCCAAATTATTTAGAGCTATGTTTGGAATTTTAAGACCCATTTTACATTATACATCTAGCACCTTGTAATAGTTTACAAGATGCTGTAGCAGCCTACCATACCAGAAACACTGGGGCAAACCCCTTCTCTTAAAGATAAGTGTACTGGGTTCTTTTAACGCACAAGGCCTTTAGCTTTTTGTCCCATCTGTAGGATGACGCAATAACGATTAAGTGTCTTGCTTAAGGACACAAGTGAAAAAAAGCGGGACCCTAAACCACATTCCCTGATCAGAAACACCAGCGATTGAGTCTGTTGCGCTTGACAGCTCGACTGCAACGCGTCACAATAAAAAAAAACAAGTGCCAAATGGACTGCCGAGGTTGTATACTCCTAAAGGAGTTGAGGACTTTCCAGGATTGGTTAAAAGTATACCTGAGGACCGGGGATAATAACTTTCTAGCGCCTTGAGCACCTCATGGTGGTTAGTGCACTTTACAAGACACCATTAATATTTTATTGCACTTTGTGATTCATGCCTTGCATGAGGTCATTGATCCCTATGAGTACTAACTGACAAATTCTTAAAATGATATAATAAAAACTAACTAATTGTATTGCCTTGCTTGATCTCTTGTAGACAATTTTACTGCGTGATCGTCAACAACAGGATTACTGTGTAGCTTGCAGTGAGTTAGATACAGATCTAGCTAAAGACGATCCAGGTATGCATACAAGTATTATCTTTATTCGAGATGAGAGTTTGACCTTTGACCTAAGGCCAATTTCAGTGAATCACTTTGTAAAAAAATGTTGCTTGGGTGCCTAGGAGTTTCCACCAATTGCAAGATTTCTGTTTTTTATAACCGTCTCCATGGTATTGCCCCATCTCCATTAGTTCAACAGTATCAGCCAGTTAGAAACCCACATTCTATGAACAAGTTTCTCTTGTCTCTCCCAGTGAACCCCACTATATGTAAAACTCTGGAATGAAGTACCTTCATGTGTTAAACTGGCTGAACCTACTGACCAATTTGAAATCCTAGTCAAAACACATTGATCAGTTTTCTTTTCTCTAGCGCATAGGGACCTCTTGGTGATAAGCGCTATATAAAAACCACCTTGTTATTATACTGTTATTAACTTAGAAATAAAAACAATTAAAAAATGGAAACTCAATCCACATGACAGGCACCAGTTCGAAGCGGGAGTCAAACTGAGTGCACAGAGGTGGAAGGCAGGGAAAGAATCCACTAAGCCAACCTGAAATCCCCTTAATTAATTATGACTCTTTAAGTAAAGCACAGGTTTTCAGCTGTTTTTTTATGGATTCTATGAGAATGGTCGAGATTTGTTTCTGGAAATCATGGGTGTGGCCACTGTTAATCAAGTAAAATGGAAGTTGCATCAATGCAAAACCTTGTACAGTTTAAAGAGTACGTGCAGGACAGTTGTCCTACATGTAGATAGATTCAAAATGTTAAAGGTCAAAATACAAGTTACAACTCTAATAGGAATATTCATTTCGTACACTGTCCTTGGAAAGTGGGGCTTCTACTTAGTTAATACTTATTACTTAAATTAGTTTATCTTTCACCCTAGTGGTGTTGATTGCTGATAAACTGGACGGAACTTTGACTTTCTTTAAAAGTTTAATAGTTTTATATTTATTTATGAGGCAATTTAAATTCCAAGTTTCCCAAATGTCACCAGAAGTCATCTACAATTTATTTCCTTTCCTTTGAAAGGAACTCCTTGGCATAACAACTTGGATAACGCAGAGGTTGAATTAAGTACAAACACCTCTACATTGAATCTTGCTTTCTTTTCTGCATTACTATGCCTTTGGGCAAACTTGTTTTGGGCCAGCTTCAGTGTTGTTTTACAATAATGAATACATTTTACAGCACTCTTACACAAAGATGTCAAAGCACTCTACAACAAACTATAACAACAAATATTTTGTCAAGCTGAAGAAGAAGTACCTGTACAATTTGAAACAAGACTTTCTCCCCTAAAAGGTTTGGCCATTTGAGCGTTTTGGATACATTCTTACCCTAATTCCCTTGAGCGATTTACAAGCTTCTTTTCGCACTCATACAAAATGTAATACCATACGATAACTCAACACACAAAATGTTGGACTCTGATTATGATGATATGCCTCATCCCATGTAAAGCATAATGAGTTTACTAGTGCAGTCCTCAGTCCAACACTTTGTGGCAACTCAACAACGAAATTGTTGGATTCTGATTACGGTGGTATTCCTGATCCCAAGTAAAGCATTCAGTTTACTAGTGCAGTCCTCGGTCCAACAGAATCAAACAAAACATGCAGTGGGATTTTGATGGGTTGGGGGTGATTAGGGTTGTTTTCACATGCTAGAGCACTGCATCTCATATGCACGACATGCAGCCCTTGAAACGTTCCTATGCACTTCATCTTAAACCACCTGCTTATCATTGTCCACCTCCCACATTCCCACCTGCTGGATAGATCAAGGATTTAGGTCACTTGATCATCAGGAGTGTGTAGCAGACTTTCTGCGCAGTCGGTGTTTTGAGCCCCAGTTGGAGTATGAAGCACTAAATCAAATAGAACAGGGTCATTTTACCGACTAATAATCATTATTGTACATGTATGTTACTGTAATGTTATTGATCACAGTGGGGGTACTGGGGTTGCATGCTGGGTGTGCAAGTAGGTACATGTACTTTGCGATTAGCAAAATGACTTCCCTACACCCCCTTCCCCCCCCCCCCCCCCCCCCGAAGGGAAATGCCACCCGCCAAGCAAGGGAAATGCCAGTCAGCAAATTGGCTTATATAGCCCCCTCCCTTAAGTGCCAAGGGAAATGCCCATGCTACATCATTACTGATAGTGGTAAATAACTCCATTAAAAAAAACCAGATTTGCATGACTGAAATATACGTTTTGATGAGGAGAAGTAAGATGAAGCTACAAACAGTCCCCTAAATAGTGGTTTTAAACTTTATTTTTTTAAATCATGGAATTTACGCTGCAGAGTGTGAAAGTGGTGACGATATTATCCACAGTCAATGTCACAGTGTCTGAATTGTAATTGCAGGACAATTGACTGATGTATTGATATTTTATGATATCTTTCTACATTCAGCTGTGAGTGCCAGCGCTGCTAAATCACAGGTGGAAGAACATGAACTGTGTGCATCCTCCGCAGCAAATCACGGTCAAGAATCCCACAAGCCATCAGCCAATGGCAACAGTCAGGAGCCCCATACTCCACCTGGTAAACGCCTCAGACACGCCTCCCCATCCTCAAGATCATCAACGCATCCCAACTCGAGAGCCTCGAGATCAATACCTCCTACCAATGAGCAAACGGCACCCTGTGGAGGGTTGGCCACCCTAGTCTCCAAAGATGATATAAGTCACCAACAACATCATCGCTATGAGAATCACTGTCCAGGGAAGGTTCTAGATCTTCCATCGAGTTCACCAGACATTGTTCCTGAGTCCATGGAAGTCGTTATGGGTAAACTATACTGGGCTAGTCAACAGCTGAAAGGTACAACATCAGTAGAAGCAAGTACACAGCTGTGTATGTTAATTAAAGCATGTGCTGATGCTATGACATCGTTACGATATCTAGTGCCGGGTGAACTGACTGATTAAATAATTAGTGTGTTTGATTGCATAACAGCACACCGTGCGAATGCTAAAAATTGGTCACTCAAGTACCCAGATGTCAGACGTGTCAAAATTTCACTGACGGCCGCGTACGTCGATCGTACTTACAATATGCGCTGTATACAGTACCACTGTGGTTTGACGCACCGATGCGGTGATCGCGTGAGTGGTGGAATGCTTGTCTAACATCCGGGTATTTTTCAAGCAAAAGTCATTAGCGGGCAGTGCTGTTGAACTCCTACGTATCAATTCTAGGTCATGCTAATCAACCTTCATTTGTTCAGTCCTTCTGAATGTAACAGCATTCTGGTAATTGGGCCGACTCATTCAAATTAAATTGGTTGCAAACCGAATGTCTTTTGACATCTGTACGAGACAGGTGTTCTTTGCAAGACAATTCTTTCAGTGAAGCAAATGCTAGATTGTTTTTTGTTCAGTACTTTTGATATGCATTCATGAACATGCGTGTTGGAACTGGAGGATTAACCCAATCCACAAAGAAATGGACAGCAAGTTGATATTTGATTGTGCTTTGTGGAGATGATATATTGACATGTTCCACTGTAATGGTGGCCAAGGGCTAATAAAACGACAAATGGTTTGTCATTTTATCACTAAGGTTAACTGCATACCATGATTGGCATTTTTCATCCTACATGTGTTTGTACTTGGACTAGCAACCATATGGACAAGGTAGCTTTGAAATGCTGCAGGGAAAATTGTGGCTTTGTAGCATATCTGTTTGAGGTATCGATTTGGGTTACACTGTTGATGAAAAAGCAATCCACAAACAACTTGGGCATGTTGGATGGGATTCGATCCAACAACAAGAGCGTAAAAGCAGAGTTAGAAATAATGTTATGTTGGATTTACTCTCATACCGGCACATGATAAGCACTGTTTACTCGATTCATGCAGAATCCTGTGGGAAAAGATTTACAGGCTACTTGGGTGGGATTCGAACCCACGACCCCCTTATTCTAAAACACATATCTTAACCACTAGACCACCGACCATGCCCTGTGGCCAGAGGTCAGTTTGAATTCTGTAACTAGCAGTGGTTACCGCAAACAATTTAGTTGGACAACAATTAAAATAATGATAAATGCAGTTCTCAGATTTGGGGAAAAAATAAGAATTCCACAGTGAACACCTTCCTTGCAAAGGCAAGTAGAACAAGTTCATTCAAAAGGGCAAAGTAGAGGACGCACTTGTACAATCCCAAGTTATTTATAAAATGTTTTTCTAAAGAAATGCTTAGGGGTTCTTTTAAAAATACTCTTGTAAGATATTGGCAAAACTTAAAGGTAATGTTATCTGTTCATGTTACTTGTATCCTTCCAGTTCACCTCATCGTGTTTTTAAATGACTATTGACTATATGTTACCTTTAATTCGTCTGGCCTCCTCTCACAGAGACTTGGTCCCAAGTCTGAGATCGTGGTATTTTGTCTGTGTGTAGCCAATACAGTAACACCTTCAATAGCCCTTGCATGTGTATTAACCTAGGATCTCAGACTTGTTAACCAATGACACTATGAGGTTTTTTCCTTCCATCAATAGCCTTAAGTAGTACGTATTGATTTACACATATTGTGACTTGGCCTATTATTAGAATGTAGAACACCCTGTGGTGATAATCAACTAATAATACTGCTACACTTTACCAGCTCTGATCTGACTGATGGATGTTTAAAATCTTTAAAGCCCCTTTCACACTCTACAAATTTGCAGGGTAAATGTCTGACTTATTCACACTTGAATCACTAACCCTGGCAAACTCCCAGGAAATAGCCATTTCCCCTGGAAATGGCTACCCCAGCTTGGGAGTAGGGTTAAGCCAGATAACCCCAGGGGGTTAGCATGCGGAGTGTTTATTTTTCCCCCAGGAAATGAACATTGGTTGACTTATTCACACTTGAATTGCCAACCCTGGCAAACTCCCAGGAAATAGCAATTTCCTGGGAAATAGCTACCCGAGCTTGGGAGTGGGGTTGAAAGACAACCCTGGGGGTTAGCATACCGAGTGTTCCTATGGAACGACCATGGGGTGGCAGTGGAGTAAAGAGTTCCCCAGGAATTTCCTGGGGTTTTATTTTCGCAGAGTTAGCTTTGCAGTGTGAAAACATGAATGATATCAGACTTAGATTGGCATCCACCCTCTGAACAATTGCTATTTATATATTATATAGCTAGTCCATGACATGAAAAAGCCAAGCAGAACAATTTCCATTTAAATTGCATGGAATATGAGTCGGATGATTCTATGTCCATTTCTTGAATTCTGAATACAATTTGAATCAGTTTGCAATCTTTTCGTCACTGATAAGAACAAACAGTACAGCAATCTCTTTTGATGGAGTGTTGACTCTGAGAAGGGTAATTGGTATTGTCTGGCCATTTCATAACAGTGAACCATTAGCTAATTATCCAACACTCTTTCAAAAGAGATTTACACATGGTTGTACGTGCAAGATTCACTAGCATGAGATATTTGAGACTTTTAATCTGAATTCAGAAGTTTTTATGTTGGCCTGGTGAACAAAAGTGGCTGTTATTTTCTTCAAACGAGAAGAAATCATATTCCTTTGATCTTCTGCTCTATTGACGAGGATACTGTTCCCAAAAGCTCCTTGAATTCTATCCAAGGATGACCAGAAATGGTCTGGCTGGATGTCCGTTGCTACCCTCAAACCATTTGTTCTGCTTTACATAAATAATTATTACACTTTCAAATTCAAATCCACTAGCAATGTGTAATGCAAACCTTAAAAGATATGGACCAGTGAAAAAGCCCAAGGATTAATGAAGAGTCTGAAAGTCTCTCTGGCCAGTGACTAACAAGCCTGTTAATAAAGCGCCACTGTGGATGATTAAAAACAGAAAACTACCCATAGGCGTACGAGCCGGGGGTGGGGGCACTTGCCCCCTCCCCCCCAAATTTGGGCAAAACTGTGGGGAAAATTCAGGCAAAGCAAGAGAAAAAAGAAATTGGTATTTGTGTTTTTATCTGTTTCAGGCAAAACAGCCCCTGCCTTCCTTAAACAAAGAGTCCCCATACACCTATGAAACTACCCAATAACTCGGTCTGTACTGCAGTCTACAGCTAGTAATCACGTGTGTGACACACTTGACATTTATATAATTCATGTAACTTTAATACTACATATGTGCGCTGTGTGAGATATTATGCTATACATTTTTAAACTAAATATTATGCATGATAACGAGGCTGCATAATTTATTTTATATCCATTAAGGTGTAGATTATCAGCTGTTGCTTCCACACACAAAAAAAGTAAATAAATAAAATGGTTAATTACAATTGTTTGAATGATGTGTGTAATCTAAATCCGGTCATGAAACACAACGTGACAACCGCACTGCAAGCTCGTTCTCCCAAAACACTGAGAAACGCTCAGAAAGGAGGGACATTTTTGTTCAGTCGACACGGCTGCTGCGAAATGCAGAAATAGGCATACGTCAATAAGTTACTTCTACTCTGTGATAAAGTTTACATGATGGTTTATTCGTTCATATTCAAAAATAAATACCGTTTTACGTCAGATTAGTGCCATTCAGTTGATTATTCAGTACGAATATGTGATTGACTTATAATATTTACAGTTTTTAGCTATGTACATTTGGTTCAGGCATTAAGTCTCAACATTAATAGAACATGGTTAATTCTAAGAAATAAAGTTGAACATTTATTGGTCCTTTTCAGGAAGAATTTTGATTTGAACTTAAAGCACACAAACAGCATTGGTAACTGTCAAAGACCAGTATCCGGACTTTTTGCAACCCATTATATACAGGACATAAGGAACCTATCATTGGAGTCACGAGAAAGTAACAGGAAAAAAAAACACACCTTTATATTAATTGTTTTCAGACATTGGGTTTTCGACTAGCGATATTAAAATAACTCATTTCTCAGAAACTTTGGTAAGTCAGGCAAAAATATTTCAAGGGAAGTGTTCCCACCATGACCATCTTTTTACCACGTAAGTTATGCGCGAATCTGTGAACACAGATTTTCAATCTTCCCAACATTGTGCCCACTCTTGAAGGATTGCAGCTTGCTTAATAAAATCATGTCAAAGGTCACAACTAGCAGACAAAGTATTAAACAAACAATAATTGGGAATAAAATGACACTGTAGACATCCCTAAGCATGTTCTACAAAATAATAAAAGACAGTAATTTACTGTTTAAACAATTCCTGTTTTTGAAAAACAGGTAAACAATTTCAAGTATCCTTCATAAAAAAACGAGAAAAATCTCTTTTCTTCATTAAAAAAACCAAAACTTTTATACTCAGTTTTGAGTTTTAAGTCCTGGCTCATCATGTTGCTCATCATTATAATGTGCATTAAATTGTCAAGAAACTTTTCCATGACAGTTAGGTTGAGAGATAGATATCTACATATAATGGGGCTAGATAGCTCAGTTGGTAGAGCACCGGCACAAAAACCTGGTGGTCGCAGGTTCAAATCCCGCTCTGGTCAATTTTTCTTTGTTCACCCAAAATGTTAACATTTAAGAAATCCTGGTTGGTTCAATGCAATGGATTTAATTCCATTCACAATATTTCATCAATACATTAGACCCCTTGCATATGACGCCACAAGCCCAAACAGCGCCCTCACAGGCGTCAACAGAAGACCCATGATTGGACGAGTTGTGCGCGGCGTGTACAAGTGTTCGCATTCCCATGACCTCAGTGATGGCACCAATGCAAGGGTCAACAAGACTCCTACTGAAACAAAATTGTTGGCTATGGATGTGGCTTAACGCTGCTAACACTACAACAGCCAGTAGCCAAAGACATATCTTGATAAAATACAAAAACCAAGTGGAAATCAAAGAACTCAGTTTAGGTAAATAGAAAACACTAAAAAGTTGTCACTCTTTTATAAGAATTGCATTATAAAGTAAAAACAGTATACCTAATAAAGTAAAGCTTTCTAAAGCTTTTGTGATGATTTTCCACATCTAAATTCTATCAGTCGAACCCACCCAACATGGTTCGCTTCCAGATTAACATTTTCAACAGAATCCTGCACAACGAATTCAATTGTTTTTCGCAATAAACCAATTTCCGTATTTAGTGTAAGTTTTCTTTTGTTTTTAAGAACCATTCACGATAGAATCGATCTTTGACATAAATAAATTAGATATCCAAGACAGTTACTCCGAGCGTAGTAAATCTTACAAAGCCTGCAACCTTCATCGTATAAGATGGTGTAGCATTACATCCTAGATAGGAAATGATATGAGAGATGTGTGATACGAAAGACCAGCACAGCCAGTGGTTTGGTTTTAGATTTCAGTCTCTTCTTAGAATAACCTCCATCTAAAGATTTATATCTTGAGTCTACATTGGATTACGGAGGAGATAAGGTGGTTAAGTTGAGACCGAGTGTCCGGAGTTGATTATGCCGTCCCCTTGTGTCATTATGTCACTGTCAATTCATGTCACCATGTCATTGTCAAATCTTTTTGAAATGACATTATGAGTCTGCATGACAATCAAGTTCAATTGTTTTGATGGGTGATCAATCATTGATTTGACCCACTCCTACACTACTGATGACTACCTAAAACCACTACGTCATCGGTGGTAGAGAATGTAAATTAAACCGTAAAAAACAAAATAACAATAAATAAATAAATAAATAAATAAAGGGATTTGTACGCCGCACAAAAATTGCAAAGCTGTTCATTCAAGACTGAACGAATAAATCTTCATGCAATTGCAAGTTATGAAGGGCTTTATCTGCCTTGCATGATGTTATCTGGAATATTAAGATTAAACTAAAACACACCAGCTCACTCTTCATGTCCCAACAATCCTTGGTATGACCTCACATCAATATGACTATCAAGTCTACTACACTGCCTGTAACAGCTTTGTAACTTAAGAAGGATAAGTCATCTTAGCTAAATCTTTTGACTTGTAGACAGGAACCATCCCTAGAATGCAAGCTTTGGTTGAGCTGGAATATGTGATGAGTGTAATAAAACTCTATCTGGCTTTATAGCATAAATCTTCTTGTATATACCATACAAGGCAAGCATAACGGAATACATGTAGAGGCCCTTAAACTACAAATAGAATTAAATTACCAGAAAGGTCTTTCGACCTGATACTTTGCTTTCTGTCTGATGGAGACGACGTCAACGTGAAAAGTTGAAATAGTTAACTGGTCAAGTTCTTTTTCACATTTGGGTGTTTAAAAACACTGGCATCAGACACACAAGACCAGGTAAATCTCACGCCTTATCAAACTTTCTTTAGAACCTTGGATACCCACCCTTTAATGAGTGAAGGAAACAAAATTGTGGACACACTGTTGGGCCTGCATGGCACCATAGGTTACATCTTCCTTCAAGATGCAATGGAAGAATAATGTCCAAGAGGCAGATCTAAGATGTCCTCAGTCCAAGTTATTACATAGTGGGCAGGCCAATAAGATGGTATCTGCAAAAAGAATGGCCCAGGATGAACAAGAAGGAGGTGGGCAACTCATTAAAAGTTCCCGAGCTGCCATAAAACAGCTCTAGATCTGACCTGACCTGATCAGACCAAAGACATAAGCACCATTTCTTGATTTTTTATCACAAGTTTAATGATGTGTTCCACAAAAACTAAAGAAGTGGAATGAATGCCACCTTCCAAAACCCAATGATGTACCATCGTTATTTCTAATCCAATGAAAAGCATCTCAAACATTCTTCAGTCTCCTGACGATGACTAGAGCAGGCTAGTCGAGCATATGGTCCCTTTTTCTGATAAATGTATTGTTTCCATTGTGTGCGTCATCTAACAAGTACAGTTTTAATCGATTTTGAGGGCAAAATGTTAGTTGTCTAATGTTAGCTTTTATAGGTTATTCAATCAGTGTAAGGTGATACAGAATGAGAAACTGCTCAACTTCTATGATTTATGCCCCAATTGACATGACCTCATCATCGTATCGGGCTTTATGTAACTTCATTATGGAGCCCAGCAGTACACTTTATCTATGCATGCTTATACCGTCTGTCAAACTCGTGGTCTTGAAAGCAGTTTGATGCTGATGGAACTCTTACTAGAAGTGTAGGAGTTGTTTGTGAACACCATTTTTGTGGTTCTGTACTACGTCATCGATGGCAAAATCCGTTATTGTGGAGCTGTGAGGAGTATTTATACATACAGGCACCTTCTGAGTATATAACAAACTATGAATATAAAATACATCCATTTCCAACACAGATCCTGCTTCCTTTGACCGATTACATTTCTTGCCATCTTCCATCTCATACAGAACATTGGTTTAAAACCCGGCCTAGCCGGTTGCGACACTTGTGTACTTCAATCACACCATTTTGGCTTTGAGATGTAAAGCCATGACTCATCCTTACAAGGATATAATGTGCATGGTAAAGAACTACAAACGATTCTCATAGGAGAATAGTGTTCCCTAAATCCAGGGGCCTTTCCAGACGCAATGTTTTACTGAAAGTTCTGCACAATTACAAAAAAAAACAGTACCAAAACAAATAAATAAAATAAAAAATACTAAAAAAACCTACAATAAAATCAAAACAGACTGTAAAGAACTTTCTAAAAACTGAGCACACTTATTTCTACTCTTAATACTACAGCCTGTAAATTCTCCCTCAATTACAGTTTCATTTTAACGTTGGGCTGGCTCCTTCTTATAGGGCCGACTCCTTCTCACCTTAATGTTTTTAATAACATATCTGATAATCATAATCATCATGCAAGAGCCAACTCAGCTGGAAACATTATCCTGCCATTCCCCAAGACAGAGACAGGCAGAAATACATTAAGATTTAGGTGGGAGCCAAGCACGGAATGCCCTTCCTTTAACTCTAATAGTCTGCCTGCTGGCAGCATCAGTCGTTTTCAACTTTTAAATAACCAGATTTGCATTTCCCAGAAAAACTCTTCCAAACTAAGCTTGTTGACAAGGTTTCCCAGTGGAATCTCTTAAGTGGTAGTATGTGTAGGAAGCAGGTATCGTAGGCGCCCACCACGCGTGCCCCTGTACGCGCAACCCTGTTGATGGATACCTCACTCCTCAGGATCATGGTGTTGTTATTGTTCAAATCGAATTTACCATGTAAGTCCATGGTAAATTATACAAGTAGTGAACATTGCATTACATGTGGTAATGTAGGCAGGGCCCAAATGGGATTTGTTTGGGTAAAGTAATGTTACAAATGACACAGAGAAATGCCACAGATCATCATCACCAGAGCAACACTTAAAATCCCTTTCGGATGCTTTATTTTAGGGAGTTGTTTTGCTGATCATTAATCCAGATGGATGTTGTTCATTCTGGGATTAACTCCTCAATTTCCCTGAATGGATAACCCAAGGTCTTCCATCTTCGGATTCATTCATGAAGAAGAAGAGAAGAGGTCACTTTGATTTCCAGCACATGAACTGCTCTTTCGGAGGATTTCTGCAAGACATTCGTGTTGGATTCCTTGATTCACACATCCCATCAGTAGATCACTTTGAAGGCATCTTCCTTGTAGGTGTAGAGAATCACAAAAGATACCCTAATACACACAACATAAAACCACAAATGTTATTCTCTACAAAAGGATCAAGAGCAAATCATTTTATTGAATCAGACGAGTTTCATGGACTTTGTTAATTAATATATTTGTCAAAAAACCCAGAGCACTTTCCCTTTAATTAATATGATTGATTGAAAAGTGTTCACATGATTAACAATGATCTGCATTCAGCATTCAGATATCACATAACGGCCTCTTTCAAAACCACAGCGTCAGCTTTGACTTTGTCTGCCCATTTGAAGCCTCAATCAAAAACTGCAAATTTTCAAATACTACAGATGGAGCCAAAGCCAGAGCCCAAGCCTGAGCCAAAGCCAGAGCCCAAGCCGGAGCCCAAGCTGGAACCAAGCCGGAGCCCAAGCCGGAGCCCAAGCCGGAGCCCAAGCCGGAGCCCAAGCCGGAGCCCAAGCCGGAGCCCAAGCCGGCACCCAAGCCGGCGCCCAAGCCGGCGCCCAAGCCGGAGCCCAAGCCGGAGCCCAAGCCGGCGCCCAAACCGGCGCCCAAGCCGGCGCCCAAGCCTGAGCCTGAGCCCAAACCGGAGCCTGAGCCCAAGCTGGAGCCTAAGCCGGACCCCAAGCCACAGCCCAAGCCAGAGCCCAAGCCAGAGACCAAGTATGAGTTCAAGCCGAAACCAAAGCCGAAGACCAAGCCAGAGCCCAAGCCAGAGCCCTAGCCAGAGCCCAAGCCGGAACCCAAACCAAAGCCATGGTTTTGAACAGAGCCATAGTCCTAATAAATTTAAAATAATATAAGCCAATCTGTGATCCAGGCTTAATACAGTGTTAGTCACTTAACCAGAAAATCTCTAGCTTAGCCATGTTTCTAAATGCACAATCAAATAATGTACTGCAAAAAATATCAAAGGCCACATCTACTTCATGAGATTATATCCTTATTAAGTCTACCGTCCCACATGGAACCTACACAGCGCCCTCATATCTTACCCTTTGTCCAGTTTGAGGTCTTGTAGGACATCACATATTTCCTGCAGTGCTTTTTTGTGTTTGATGTGCGTGTCCCGCAGTGTAGATACACTGGCAGCATAGCAACTTTCACCATTGTCAAACTGTCGATAGATAACAACAGAAAGCTGTCAAAGAATCAAGACTATAGATGATCCTTATGGCTACACTAAATTTCAACATGAAGTATTTACAATAATTTAAATACTAAATAATTTAAAAATACATATCTTATAACAAGAAGTTATCAAATAACAAATTTATATGAACCAGACATATTGGGAGTTCTAGTATCAAACAGGTCAAAAATCCCTTAATTTTATGAACATCACTTTACGAAATAATGAAGCTAAGTCAGAATGTTACAGTCAGGAATGTAATCAAACTATTTAACACTGTTACGATAAAAGTTGCCGTGAATAATACATATAGAACCATAATAATAATAATAATAATAATGTTAACAATAATAATAATAATATTTGGTTTGTATCTAGCGCACATATCCTAGTAACTATATGAAGGCGCTTTACAACAATATTATCCCTGTTCATTCTTAGACGATTCCTCAAACTTTCTCAACTCCCTAAGAGAGCAAATCATGCCATACTCAATGACACAAGTTTCATGAACAGGAAGTGAACCCTACACTCTGATTATTCAGCCATAAGGGCCCAATTTCATAGAGCTGCTTGAGCACAAAAAGGAGCTAAGCACAATAAAATTATGCTTACCAGAATAAGGTTACCAGCCAAAATACTGTTCCACACGTACAATTTATGGCTGGTATCCTGCTTATTTTTGCTTAGCAGAAAATTTCTAAGTAATATTTGCTACTTAAGCAACTCTATGAAATTGGGCCCAGAGCTTGAGTCCGATGCGCTAGCCCGCTCAGCCCCGAATATCAAAACAAAATACATATCAAAACAATGACATGAAAATCAGTCATTCAAGCTGAACAAATAAATGTTTAGAAATAAAACTCAAACCAAAATAAAGTTTCAAGGTAACAGGTAATACATTTTGAATGTGCCTTTGATATTGTACTGCAAGGCCTCATTCAAATATTGCAGTTCTTTGTTAAAGACGGTTAGACTTTATCTGATATTAAGTCAAAACCTCTGATGTAAGACTTCAAAAGAGCATTTGTTAAATGGAGAAAAAGCCATTGTGTGTGTAGTCTCCAACTCCCTAAATGAGCATCGACCTGGAAAAGGTTCAAACAAATTATCATGAGCATATATATTGCTAATTACAATAACCACTGTCAGAAAGGTTAGATATGACAGCGTTATACATAATGCATTATCAGGGTGAACAAAAAAATGTTGCAAACATGACGTTAAAAGGTGTATAATTTGTTTGTATGTGTGGGAGAGAAACTTAGTTCTTGAGTAACTCTAGGGTTGGCCAGTTCCAAATCCTGTGACGTCTGCATCGATTTACACACCATAGAGTTACCACCCACTCCATAAAGAAGTTTGCTTTATATCTACAACATAGACTTGAAAAAGAAGATTAACAACTCCAGGCTTCACTGATTGGCATTACACTCATCATTAGATAGGGCAATAGTGTGATTGGCCATTCAAAAATTCCATTCCTCACACTTGCCCATAGTTTTGTTCACTAGATAACTTTGCCGTTGGATCAGTGAAGCGTGTAAATGGTGGCAGATAGTGAAACAGTGGGCTCCACTATCCATCAAATAGTAGGAGGATTAAACCAGTTATTAGTGAACAATTAAATAGAAAGTACATTTATAGTCTAATAGAAATAGATACAATGGCATATATTCTTCCGGAAGTCTGTCTCAAACATACAAGGATAAGAGGACACAAACTTTACAGACACTAGTGAAGAACATATCTGAAGATAATAATAATTAGTTCTTATATAGCTCATTTTACAATAGCGTATCAATACACTTTACAGTAGTGCCCTCTTCATTGGGCCAATAGCATTCTTGTAATCTTTCTCAGCTCCCTGGGGAGTATACAGCCCGAGCTGCCGTGGTGCTCTGAAGGCTTTTTCAAACACAGTATCAACCTCTACCCTCACAGGTACCCATTTATACCCCTGGGTGAAGAGAAGCAATTACAGTAAAGCATCTTACTCTTGGACAGATGTGTGTCATGACGGGGATTCGAAACCCATTATGAAATTGGGCTCCAATCAATGTCTACTCACGTCTAATATAGCAACAGAGCTCTTGACAACTGAAAGGGGAAGGTCCACCTGCAGATGAAAAGGATAGGTTGGAATAAAAGAGAGCAGCTCAAAGTTCAACCAACAAATCATCAGACACAAATTACAGGCAAGTTCAAAGGGACTTAAGTAAATGGATCACTGGTCAGCTTTAGTTAACAGTAATTGATGCGATCGGTTTTAATACAATGAGAATGTCACTCCACCACACAATACCCATTTACATGTATTACTCACGGCTACAACTTCCACCTTGGTTTTGGATGAGATGCAGTCCAGCACAGGCTCAATTTTAGATTGAATCTGTGAATTAGAATTACAATTGAGATATCTGAATTACAAAGGGTATCTTGAAGGATCAAGATGGTGATCCATTAATCTCAGCACACAGTCACAGGGAAAGGTCACTGTATATATTCATCAAAAACTGTCACTCAAACAACGTCAAAACAAAACTAAGAAAACTAAAGGAGCAATTTCAGCTGTACTCATTTACAATTCATAGATTAAGAAATACTCAGCCTTTTTGAGACCCAAAATACTTTTTCTTGAAAGCTTCTTAACTCTTAAGATTAGTTTCACAAGACATAATACGTGGATGCATGAATAAATGAGCATGACTCAGACTCAACAATAAGTTGTTATATACACTTCATCACCGTTTTCACAAAGTGACAAATGTGTCACATACATATTTCCTAGTGAAAAAAAACATACATTTAATGCAAATATCATTTTTACCACAGTTAACACAAAGATGTTTTTTATCAGTAAAAATTTGCCAGTAAACAGATCTAAAAAGATGAGACCTTGAGCAAAACAAGAGCCTCAATCTTCTTTGGCTTGTAAACATGTTTAGAGAATCTCTCTCAATGCATATATGTAAACTATATAAGAATAAAACCACCGTCCTCTGTAAACAACCAGCCATTGTTCTGATGCAAAATGTCAATAGTTAAATTGGAAAGGAAAGAAAGTTTTAATACCAGCCACAATGCTGTGTGATGAACATCCCTCAAAATATTTTTTTTTGTTTTGTTTTAACCACACAGCAGTGTGTGATAAGTACTGTATACTCAATGCTTTCCGGGTTCTGCAGAAACAAATTCCACAGGCTACTCAACCCACCACCACAACCCCTGCATTCTAGAGCAGATGTCTCAACACATGTGTAAGGGCAAAAACCATAATAACATCCTTCCTCCCTGATGCATGTATTACATTTATTGAATCCAATTGTAATGATACTAAGCAGTGAGACAGTGTGTTCTACCATAGATTTCATACCTGCACCGTTCTACTGAACAACTTTCTCAAGTTGGATCAACTTTCTCAAGTTGGATCAACTTTCTCAAGTTGGATCAACTTTCTCAAGTTGGATCAACTTTCTCAAGTTGGATCAACTTTCTCAAGTTGGATCAACTTTCTCAAGTTGGATCAACTTTCTCAAGTTGGATCAACTTTCTCAAGTTGGATCAACTTTCTCAAGTTGGATCAACTTTCTCAAGTTGGATCCTGGATATTCCTTCACATCTTGAATCAGTTTTTATAAAGCATCTCAAAGCGCTTATTATGTTTTTTTAAAGACAGGTATGTAATGTTTTTGAATTATGACACCCTCTTGTAAAGCCAGAAACAGGGGCGATCCCCCTCTTTTTCTAGGTTCTTTTAAGTACATTACACAACAAACTGGACCAATGGCTTCACATCCCATCCGGAGGACAAAGCAATAATGGTCTAGTGTTTTGATGACGATGATATTGATGATGATGAATAGTTGGTTTATTTCAAACTTAAAAAGACATCACAATAAGCAGACTGAATTGCATCTAAATTTACATTGAGTTTTGCTTAAGGACACAAGTGTCAAGACCGGGATTCAAACCCACACTCTACTGATCAGAAACACCAGAAATCGGGTCCGGTGCGCCTGACCACTCAGCCACGCCACGCCACGCCACGCCACGCCACAATATGGACACTTCTCAGGCAGAAACACTGAAAACAAGTATGGGTTTTTGCACCAACATGTTTACTCTAAAGTGAATCAATCATTACCTACACATGTTATTATTAGCTTTGTTTTGTACATGTTGACCTAAAATAATACACTGAGGTTATTCATTCCATCTAAAAGACTAAGCAGTCTCCAGCAAATGTCAAACCGCACAACGTAACTGTGAGATAAATCATTCGCAGCAGCGCTGATAGTATGCAATGGGTAGGATTAAGTGTATGATTAAGGGATTTATAGCTGCAAAGAGCAAAGACAAACTTAGGACAAAGTTTCAATGAATTTAAAGTTCCTACACAAGTAAAAGAAAAGGTTCGGTCAAACCAGGTCATTTATCTCATATGTCAAAATTTACACAAATGTAAAGTCTATATTGTGTAAAGAGGCATAACTTTCCCCAAAACAAATATTTTTTAACAGAGTCAGATATTTCGGGATCATAAAGTAATAAAAAGTAATTAACTCTCAATTGCACAGAGTGTTAGTTCCGCAAATGAAGAGTTTGAAGTGGTAGTCGAAGTTTGATGATAAAATTGACACTTGTGGGACAGGGAATCTGCATGTGAAAAGATCAGCACCTGCAAGACATTAGACTTGTCAAAGGCTCATTACGTGTCATTTTTGCCCACATTATACAAAACAATTGCTTCAATAATAAGTAAAACAATGCTTATATCACGAAGCAAGCATTACTCATGATCTTGCGATTATCAGCTGTGGCTCACGGCCAAGGGTTCGGCTGATTCACGGTCAACATAAACCACAATTTCTCAAAAAAAAAAACCAAAAAATCCCTGCGCATTTTATGAGACCATTTGTTGTCTTTGGTTTAGTCACAGTTTCAGTTTGAAAACTACATTTTCAACAAAAAAACATTATTCCAGAAATTTATTATTAATCCCGCAGGTGAGCCTGGAAAACGTTTGGGAGCCATGAACTGGACCTAGCATAGATCTAGCTTACCCTTACCACTCTCTCATGCCTCTTCCTAGCTCCTATCTCAGGACGAGGTACAAAGGTCACGTTGTAGTTTGTTGCTTTAACGTTGGGTGTTATCTCCAATAAGGGAAGTTTGGTAATGGTCTGCTGTGTAGTGTCGTTGGATTCACTGTAACAATATAAGAAAAAATAAACAACAGATATTATAAACCTCTTAAGATAGCAACAGAGAGACTGATGACTGTAACTTTAGGATTTAACTGGGAACACATTTAGAAAGTGAAATTTGTTGTAACACTGTGTCCAAGAGATGATTCACTGGATAGTGTAGGCTCTGGGACAAACCTAAAGAATGTGTGTGTGTTTTGGTGACTGCTCTGTTCCAACACCCATATGTTGCGACAAGTCCTCCTGACCTACACGCTAGGGATGGGTTAGGGCGTGGGTCGCGGTTAGGGTTAGGATTTGGAAAATACATTGTAAGGGTGTTGGAACGTAGGGGTGTAATCGTTTGTTTTCTTTTGACGTTTCTATAAGCGCACTCAGACTAATAACAGTTACTTCTTATTACCCACACCATGCAAAGCTTCAGAAATCACTCATCAATGTTTTTAACAAACTCACTTACATTTTATTCGTGGACATTTTTTGGTGTAATGTCTCCACAACGTTGGAATAATCTACCCTGCTCTCGGTGACTTGCTTCTCTTTGTCAAAGGATCGAATCTGTACAAATAAATGATAAAAAAATAACTTGTGTTGATCACTATCATTCCATCCTTTGGTCTCCTCAGCTCTGTAAACATCAACTTTTTTATGGAAAAAATATCAGCAGTCAACTTGAAATAACCTAGGCCCTGTGTATTTATACATATTGCAGGACTGATACTTCACATGAGGCAACAGAGGCAATTGCCTCTATTGCCTTGGTGCCCTTGAAATGATACAATAGAATATGACAATTTCCTCACGCAGAAGCCCCTTTACCAAGGAGAAAATGCCCTTTCAAGAACAAAGCCTATAGGGCTGTATAGAAGGTTGGGCATGTCATGCGTTGTCACTTACACTGACATGCCCAGGGGTGGATTTCACAAAACTAGTCCTAACTTAGGACTAGTCCTATAAGTTAGGACTAGTTACTCCTTTTTACTCGTCCTAACTCAAGATAAGACTAGTCCTAGGGCTTTGTGAAATCCACACCTGGTCTCTTCTTCAAAACACAAACACAACGTTAACATACTTCCTCACTTACTTTGATACAACTGTTTTTGTACATGTTTGGGTTTGCCTTTCTCTTCATAAAATGCAAAATGCAGATAGTAAGAAGAACGCCCACTTACCAAGTAATATAACTGAGAAATCAAGCATGCTTTTGATCAGGTAGCAACTCAGCATGTCAGGTTTACCATTACATTTTAAGGCAAGCAGTGAACAAAGCTCAACAACATTTAAACAAATCATGTTTTTTGATATTCCCGCCTCTTCATGAAAACAGTGGTAATTTTAATTGATGATAAGTTTGCATCGGGATAAACAATACTGTTTGTGTTTTACCCATACACCGATGTGTGTTTGGTTAAGCACTGAATACTCAGTGCTTTCCTGAGTCATGGGAAAAACAAAGTCGTATTATTCGGGAGGGAATTGAACCCACGACCTTTGACATTTTAGAGCAGGTGTCTTACCATTAGACCACCGAGCAAGCTCGATAGCTAGAGAATCCTATATTTTTAGCAGCGAGTACTGCAAGGGTTTTAATTGATGTAAAATTTGCATGAGGGAGATAGTGACGATTTTCTTTGATCCATTTAAAATTGTGCTCATCTTTAACACAAATTTGGATCACCATAAAATAGGAAACCAAGTGTTACGAAAATAAGTCATTGGAACGATCTCAATTTCCTCCCAGATCCCTCTCCGTGGTCAAGTAACCCAATTTCACGACACCACACTGAACGTTTCTAAATCATCTAAAAACTCTCAAGCTTGACATTTGACTAATAAAACAGCAAGTTAGCTTCGAAAATCCCAGTTGATCTCGTGGAAGTATCGACTGATACCGAAATAATGGAACTAATGCAAATTCGGATAGCTAGAAACTTTGGGTTATTGTGTTATTCCACCTCAGGCAAAACAATATGCTGATGAGAAACAACAACTTGGCAGATTGTTGTTGGATTTATACACCGGAAAAGTCATGAGAATATGAAGGATGAAGGATAAATCCAGAAAGATTTAACAAACAAAGCTCAACTTATTCAATAAACTTCAGTAAAATCGGGGTCTTTTCAGTGTGATGTTTCACAACAAAATTAAATCTCAAATACGTCCTACTGTGCCGATAATTTGTGTAAAAGATTGCAACCTCGACTTCAAAGTTGACTGTATTCTTTGAGCAATAATAAGAGTGTGATATTAATATTAATGGACATTATATACCATTCTCAGATGATGTTGACTTTTCTTTTGGCTTGCCATGCTGGAGTACTTACACGGACGTCATGCACTCACGTTACTAGACCTGTACAAACATGTGCTACAAAAGGCAATGCTGGATGACCCTACGCGTATGTATTGTACATGTGAGCAGTACCCTAACATGGAAGACCTCCAGCGTTGCTATAGAAATGTCACGTCAGTGAGAAGGGTCCATTGTGCTGGTGTCCGCTAATTTTGGTCTCACAGGACTTGAACATAATTACCCCGGTCATTGGGCCAGTTACTAGATAACAACAGGTTAAGCGCAATCTTTATAAGTGACACCAAATACATGATATTAACTGTTCCACCCTAATCTCACCTTGACAGGTTCATTGCGATCTTTAAGTAACACCAAATACATGATATTAACTGCTCTGCAGTAATCTTGAATATCTTCAAGTGGCTGAGGAACGAAACAAAAATGATAAATGATCAATAAAAACAAGATGGCTAGTAATGCTTTAGTAGTATTGCAATAAAACATGTGTCACCCATGATTTTGCCCTGAAAAGCTCTGAAACGGTACTATTGCCGTGTAAAAATTAATTCCCACTGAACACTTGCAGACACTAAACTCATTGTATCATTGTCGTTTCCAAAAACATCACCGTTTTTTGGCAAAGGGTCACATGGTGATAACGTTAGCATCAAAATGTCTTTACAAAAGAGCAACGAACTACAAGCTTGCTTCAGATTGTTGTTTAGCATGTGTTAGTAGATTTCTTTGGGGGGTGTGAGTTGAACAAATTCCTGTGTCTACTTCGCATTTATTGGGGAAAATATTGAATGCCTTTCCTTCATACAATGTAGCAGAACATATAATCACACGGTGGAATCTACATAATTCATCCCATTTAGCAAGGGTGAAAATAGAGCAGTGCAGATTTCACCTCATATTCTATATTCTGCCACATTGCCCTCATATGCATCCAATGTTTCCATAAACATTCGAGGCATGGTTATAAAGGCCTGATACTCCATGGAGGCAATGGAGACAGATGCCTCCAAGCCCCTGGTCATTGCTGTGGTGACCCTGGTCATTGCCTTGGTGCCCCCTGGTTATTGCCTTGTGCCCCCTGGTTCATGCCTCGATGCCCCTGGACATTGCCTTGGTGCCTCAGGTCATTGCCTTGATGCCCCTGGGCATTGCCTTGGTGCTCCAGGTCATTGCTTTGGTGCCCCAGGTCATTGCCTTGATGCCCCAGGTCATTGCCTTGGTGCCCCAGGTCATTGCCTTGATGCCCCAGGTCATTGCCTTGGTGCCCCTGGTCATTGCCTTGATGCCCCAGGTCATTGCCTTGGTGCCCCCTTAAATGCCCAAATAGAAATTTAAAAGTCCCTCATGGAGATGCCCTTTACCATGGGAAAACTGCCTTGCCCCTCGAAGAAGAAAGAATCAGGCCCGGTTAGATATTTCCTTAAATTTCATTGATGTAATAATTGCATTGGCGATAACAAATATGTGACTAAGAATGCACGGGTTGTGGGTTTGAATCTCACACAAGTAGCATATGAATTGTTTTTTTCCACAGAACTAGGAAAGCACTGAGTATACAGAGCTTATCACACATTGGTATCAGGGGAAATCCAAAATCACATAAACAATCAAATTCA
This sequence comes from Marthasterias glacialis, assembly GCA_911728455.2. Classification (NCBI taxonomy): domain Eukaryota; kingdom Metazoa; phylum Echinodermata; class Asteroidea; order Forcipulatida; family Asteriidae; genus Marthasterias; species Marthasterias glacialis. The sequence continues at coordinate 21,861,740 of OU452219.1, read as the reverse complement.
GATGACAAAAGAAGTAAACTACCCCATTAGTGAAGTCTCTGTGAGAAGTGAGATTTCTGAGATACTGCATGGTGGCAGGCAATCAACAAGTATGTCTGCTGCCACCTAGTGACGCCAAGCCTCCAGCATGTATTTCACTTAACAAATGGAGTTTGCTAAAAACTCTGGTTGTATATGTATCGATACCTTGATGTATATTTACTTCTGATAGGCCGCCATCTCCAAGGTCAAACTATGAAAATGGGCACCTGTGTATGCGCAAAGCACAACTCTCAGCCAATGACAGTCTTCCTTTAACCTCAGTGAGGGCGCTGTTTGAACTTGTGCCGTCATGCGCAAGGGGTCTATGTAAATACGTATTCATACACTTTGATTTACTGCAAGATGTTAATAATGAAATTGATAGCAGCTACTCACCATGGTAGAATCATAGAGGATATCAGCTCTTAAACCGTTAGCCCACAGATCCCGAACCACTTTGATACGATCTTTCAAAGACGAACTACTTCCAATAGCACATACAAGAATGTCACAAACACTGGCACTCTGAAACAAGTTCAAACCATTTCTTAAGTAAGCTGTAGTGCACAACTTTTGTAAGTTGAATAACTTTCTCTTTTAAAGTATAATAATAATAATAAAACAATAGTGTACATTTATAGTGCGCCATGTCTGTCATAAATGACACTCCTGGCGCTGAATCATCAAATCTTGTGGAGATTAGAACAGATATTAATTTTTGCATTGGGGATAAAGAATATTATTTGTAATTTTTACCCGTACACCGATGTGTGTTAAGCACTGTATTATCAAATTATCAAAAATTGTTAAGAACGATTTTCTAAGACGAAGCAACCTTAACAAAACACCTTGAAAGGGATACAAGGTGAGGTGGGGCATAATACTGCCAGACCATGCCAGCCAAACGACGAAGCAATAATGGTTAAGCGTCTTGCTTAAGAACACATGAGTCTGGTGATCACACACATCAGAGATTCACCAGTATAAATTCTGAACCAGTTTTAATGCTATTCACTTGTTACCATTGGGACCCTGCATCTTTTACTACATATTAAATTAATGTTTACAACATGCATAATTTACTATATACCTATGGTAAATTCACTTCAGACAACAAGACAAAAGCAAATACCAATATTCATTCCTTTGCAATATCACCCAAAAGAAATTAGTTAAATTTAAATCAACTTCACACTTATTCCCAGACCTCTATGACGAACCGCAAAACTTCACATGTAAACAATAAAAAGTCAACCAAAAAGCAAGTAAACTTCACACTAAAAAGTGAGCACAGCATTGGTAAGATTGAACATGTAAATGGTCACAGATTTGCACATGATCTACATGGTAAAAAGATGGTTATGGTGGAAAACTTCCCTCAAAATATTTTTGCCTGATTTGCCATAGTTTCTTCAGAAATGAGTGAAACATTTAGTTTTGATTTTGTGAGTCCAAAACCCTTTGTTTGAAAACAGTGAAAACATATAACAGGGTTTTCCTCTTTCTCAGGACTCTGATGACCGATTGAGCTTAAGCTTTCATAGGTTTGTTATTTTATAGCGGTCTAGTGCACCCGTCTCAAGTTCTGGTGCACCGGCCTCAAGTTCTGATGGTCAAGGCATCAGGGTTTGGGTTTGAATCCCGGTCATGACACTAGTGTCGTTGAGTAAGATGCTTTACTATAATTGCTTCTCTTCACCCAGGGGTATAAATGGGTACAAGGGAGGGTAGAGGTTGATATTGTGTTTGAAAACGCCCTCGGAGCGCTACGGCAGCTCGGGGCTTTATACTCCCCAGGGAGCTGAGAAAGATTACAGGAATGTTATTGGCCCAATGTCCAGGGTATAAATGTAAGTGCACTGAGATGTTATTGTGAAATGCGCTAGGTCACAACAAGTTCTGACACTGGTTTTTGACAATTACCGATGTTGGAAGCATGCTTAACAAGCAAAATCAAGAAGCAAATTGAGAATGGGGGCTGTGGAAAATTGGAAGACCTTTGACTGCTACTCACAGTTTCTGACATTAGATAACTGTCTTGAAGGACGGCAGACACAATCTTCTCGAATGAGACACTGACACCTACTGCAGCAGGACATGTGAGATGATGCTGAGATAAGGAAGGCTTCTTGAATAATGGAATCTGAAACCAAAAGATAGTTACTCCCAATAAAGCATACGACACCAAACTTTCTCATTCAAAACTTACACATGACATTCATGAAGACATTTTGATGTGCTAGATTTCTTGCCCCTCAGAATCAATAGACCATTATTAGCCAAACATCACCGAACGAACAATTGGTCATGAAGCTCACGGGCCCATTTTGGCAACCCCGACCAGAAACATGTTTGAGCTTTAGTAAATAAGTATTTTCGAGTGTTCGGTTCGGTGACGCAGCTGTTCCAACCAAACCATAACCAAGTTGTTGGCTCGGTTAGGCTCGGTTTCAAGATGGTAGATTCGACAAACTTGTGAAAAATGTCAACGGAATTCTTTTAAAAAAACAAAATTTTGAAGCATACCAATCCAATAATTTTGATAAAATTATAAAGACCAAGTACCATTAATTGAAAATAAAATCCAGGCTATAAATTTTTATAGAACGTTAATTTTCAAGAGATGTACCTACGTCACCAACTGTTTCTGGTTACCGAACCATTTTGCATAGTTCTCAGAAACTGTTTTGGTTAATGTACTTTTTGTCAGAAACTTGTTTCCGGTCAGGGTCACCAAAACATGCCCCTGGAGTAAATTGGCTACCAAAGCAATATGTAACAGACAGTTGATGTCAATGAATGTAAGGGCAATGTCACACAGGGCAATTTTTACTGGCAACTTTGAGGCAACCAACTGCACTGCATGCAAAATGAACACTTTGGTAGCACAAAAAGGTTATTTTTCCAACAATGTCTTACAATCAAAAGCATATTAGGTGAACTAAGCCAACTTGATCTTTTTGGTTGGATTCAAAAACCTCAATATGATTTGATCGATAAAGACAAACTTATCTCTGGTGACACTTACAAGATGGTCATATCTTCCCCCGGCAGCCAAAACATCCATTGCAGTCTTCTTCTTTCGATGCACGGGTTCAGCGACAAACTGGAAAATCACCCCCGAGAAACAATGGATGTTGTAGACTAAACTCAACGTCACGATCATCTGAAATAAACAATTGGGATCTTTAAATTTCTGATTTGTCTCACTTCTCCTTCATCCAAGTCTAGCTTCTAACACTTGCTCCCTGCCAGTGGCCATAGCCTAAGCTAAAGTCGCTAAAGACACGGCTTAACTCTGATCACCGTACCTCTAGTCTGATACCAAAGACCTGCGCTTGCGTGATGATTGCCTCTAGTTCGTGGAGGCCTTGTTTGATCATGGATGCGTTGGGTCCTTTGCCTTTACTCAATGGCTTCAGAGTACCAGCTACTTTGCTATGGTGACCTTCCAGCTCAATATAACTGTACAAGTTGCTCACCTGCAAAGATATCAAGATCAATACCAAAGTCTAAATAATGATCATTATCAAATTAATGATATTTACTCCCAATCTGAAGGACAAAGCAATTATGGTGGAGTATCTTGCTCAGGGACACAAGCATCGTGACCAGACAGGCCGGGATTCAAACCCACACTCTGTGAACAACAGAACTTGAATCAGGTGCAATAGACTGCTCGGCCATGACTTGCCACGAATGTTCTACACCCATATCCCCCTTGACTTACCTCCTGCTCTGTTAGGGATAAGCTGCAGAGTCTCGTCTGGATCTGAAGTTTACTCAACTTCTCCGTCCTCGCATCACTTAAGATTTTATAAACCTCATGGTGTTTATCCTCCGAGATACCACAGTGGTTTAATACTGCCCTCAACAGAGCAGTGTGGTTTAATCGTATGGAATAGTTACGAGCCTAGGATATAAAACAAAGGATTGTATTAAACAAGGTTATCACACAATGAACAAAGTTTATTATTAGGGTTTTAGAAATGTTTACCTTTGAATATTCCTCAAATACATCAAAACCGAATTGTAATAAAGCAAACAATCTACAAAAAATAATATCTTGAATATGTTAATCATGCAAGAGACAACTTGTTTTGGATAATTTTTGTAGTATTCAAATTCTACATTTCACCGGGTAACTGTTCCCTCTAAATTTGGCAAGGTATTAAATCCAGTTTAGATATTATACCTCTGACATCATTATGTACTGGTTTCAGCTTCAGCACTCACACAAACCATTCAACTACCTGACATGCCTACTGCTGTAAATCACTGAGTAGCCTTCATGATTGCATGTTTGTATTCCATCAGAGTCAACACATCAAGATCCAACTAACCTATAATCTAACTAACCTACAATCCAACTAACCTGCTACCCTACTAACCTGCAATCCGACTAATCTCCTGTCCAACTAACCTGCAATGCTGGAAACTCATTGATGATCTCCGATACAACATGAAGAACCTCTGCATCGGGGATAAGTCCAGCAGACGTCGATGTGACAATATCAAATGCACACTCAGTCAGCTCACGAGGATGGCAACCAAAGATACGTCTCTCTCTGTACACTCTCTCTATACAATATCTGTCAGATACAATGAGGTACAGAATACATAACAATCATATGACAACCATGATACGTCTCGCTCTGTACACTTTATATATACAATATCTGTCAGATACAATGAGGTACAGAATACATAACAATCATGTGACAACCAAAGATACATCTAGCTCTGAACACTTTATATATACAATATCTGTCAGATACAATGAGGTACAGAATACATAATCATATAACAACCAAAGATACATCTAGCTCTGTACACTTTATATATACAATATCTGTCAGATACAATGAGGTACAGAATACATAACAATCATATGACAACCAAAGATACATCTAGCTCTGTACACTTTATATATACAATATCTGTCAGATACAATGAGGTACAGAATACATAACAATCATATAACAACCAAAGATACATCTAGCTCTGTACACTTTATATATACAATATCTGTCAGATACAATGAGGTACAGAATAAATAACAATCATATGACAACTATGATACGTCTCGCTCTGTACACTTTATATATACAATATCTGTCAGATACAATGAGGTACAAAATTCATAACAATAATATGACAACTATGATACGTCTCGCTCTGTACACTTTATATTATATACAATATCTGTCAGATACAATGAGGTACAGAATACAAAATCATATGACAACCATGATACGTCTCGCTCTGTACACTTTACATATACAATATCTGTCAGATACAATGAGGTACAGAATGCACAATCATATGACACAAAAATTTAAAAAAAATTCCTAGACAAACTCTTAGTTGTTAACGTAATTTACCTTTTTAAGTTAGTAATATTATTTCTGGCAACAAATCTGGCAAATGGCACCTGCAAATCAAAAACAGAAAGTTTCATTTTTAAGTTTGTACTAACTTGTCAAGACAGGTATATGACTTACATATACATATGATGTTGTTATGTAAAGTCACGTACATTAAACATAGTTAGCAATTAGGTATACCTAACAGTCTGTTCAATGTTTGTATGAATCTAAAATAAACCCTAAAAAATATCAACATTTATTCCATACTACAAATCCATTCCTTAAAAATCCTGTCTAAAATACAGATCCAAACAAAGAATCCCAACCACAGCATACCTAATATTCCTATTGATCCCTCGCACCAACGTCGCAAGCAGTTACTGTCTGCCAGCCACGCTCACCATTTCGTGAGTCAAATTGCACATACAAATTATTGTAAGTAAGCATCTAACTGCCGACTCCCTTAAAACACATGGCCAACATTGGTAATTGTCAAAGACCAGCATTCGCACTTTATGTGACCCAACATGTACATGAAATATCAAACCTCTGAAAGTTTAGGCTCAATTGGTCATTGGAGTCACAAGAAAATAGTGAAAAAACCTTTATATATTTCACTATTTTAGAACATTGGGTTTTGGTTTCATGAGATCAAAACTAATTGTTTTATTCATTTCAGGCAAAAATATTTCTAGGGGAAATTTTCCACCGTGACCATCTTTATACCATGTAAGTTATGTGTAAATTTAAAAACTTGTATTTTTACAAATGTTGTGCACAACTTGTAAAATGCGCACTACATTGTAGAACACCCAGGGACATTGACTTCCAAAAGCACAGCCAGGAATATTGTGATGATGACGTCAGGTGAGTTGGGTCAAAATAATTCAATCCTGTTTAATCCAGGGTATTTCCTGGCAGGCAAATGTACTTACCCTCAAATCATAGGCTAGTGACACTAATCCTCCACCGTACGTCATTAAATTGACGCACATTTCCGACGTCTCTAGTTGTTTGTTTCTGGGAATTAAGAGGGGGCTGTTGACTTTGACTGCACAGTGTCTCTGCAGGATGCGACATAACGTTTCATACACCGTCTGCTGGACCACTGACATTTTAAGTGAAAATCCCTGCGAGGAAAATAAAGTCACGAATCAAGCTGAGCTGAAAAGCGTTGATGGATAAAGGGTGTTGATAACAAAACCAGGTTTCCCCACTGAGTTTCACAAGGCACACTAATGTGTCATTATTCCTTAACCCTCCCACTCTTGGTAACAGTTTCCAGTGAGTTGAGCAACCATTTGAAACAATTCAACTGCACAGGGTTGTGTATGGTGGCACAAAACTGTGCACAGAACTACATGTAACTGTGTACATGTACGTACATGTATGTACTGTGTACAAGTACATACAAGGCTGGCATAGTTTATCTATCATTCAAAATCATATCAGATAGTAGGAGGGTTGACCGTGTACTGTGTAGATGAATTCTTTGCATGAGATCATACTGTGGGCTGGCATAATTTACCTATCATTCAAAACCACAGTGGATGATATTGAATGGCCAGACAGTAGGAGGGTTGACTATGTACTGTGTCATGGTATTGTAATCAAAGTGGGGTTTGACCGTCAATAATGTCCCTCGCCTCCGGCTCGGGCCATTATCTACAGTCAGACCCCCATCCAGTTTTAAATTCAGCATACTTTTATTCCCTTATTCAAAACCTCAGGTGATACCAAGTGGTCAGACAGTAGGAGGGTTGACTCTGTACTGTGGACATTTCCTTGGTGCAGGGTATCTTAACAATTTCTGAAAATTAGTCCCGCGGGTGAGTACGTAAAATCTTTTTGGTTAAAAACAAATGTGGAATCTGCTGACTGAGTCCATTGTCAATTTTAAACAATTGACTGGATTGTGGTCATCAAGAAAAGAGAACCCTGCATGATTTTGGATGACACAGATGCATTACCTTATGCATGTCCATATCGTAAGTGAAGTCATCAGCAGGAGGTACAGTCTGTGAGAACAGCTCATGCATCATGTGCCTGTATGCTTTAGACTGACTATTAGAGATGGTATGCCGGAGCATTTCTTGAAGTCTGGTGTCTTCCATCTGAGGCGGTGGGAGATGCTTCGATTGAAGGAGTTCTTGTGCCGTTGGCCGTTCCTCTGGGTCATGATTTAGAAGCCAGCGTATGACTAAGGCTTGATTCTCAAGTTTCGGCTCATCAAATTTGTCTGGAAGCTGGATGTCTTTCTGAAAATTAAAACATTTTTGAGAATAACACAGCTGCCAAAAATACTGTTGGTATGGCAGGACATCATCCACATGCACATTGGCAGCACACTGAAGTATTTTTACTACTTTGGGCTTCAAAAATGGTACACCTTGTGCATAAATTAAACCTATTTCCCTCGTTCCCTCATTTACAAGCCATTCTTATGAAACTAACGGACAATTTAATCAGGAAGACTAGAACTCAACAAATCCTTGAGTAAATCCTAAAAGAAAACCTTCCTCAATGCATTTTCTATGGGATTCTCATAACAGGCCTTATTTTTTACTTCAAGAGGGCGCCCTTTGGGGTAGATTAGGGGTCAAACCATAGAAATAGTGTGGTAAACCAGATGCAATTAGACTTCTAATAAAACAGTTAATATACAACTTTTGATGGGAGTTTTTACTGACAATTTTACAATGTAATCAGTGTAAGATATTTGCTGTGAAAATGTTTGTTTTAATGTTTTTAAATATTGTTGTACTTTCAAAATGGAATTAGTATTGCACCCTCTTGCTGTCAAAAATACGGCCTATTATTGGAGCCACACTGTGTGAAGTGGGCATAACCTATTAAGGAATAACGTCAAACTTATGAAAAGCATAATTTAATTTTATAAATTTCTGATTACAAAACTTCCCCCATATGATACAACTCTTCCAATACATAGAGGAGAATTTACACAAACTGCTGCTCCCTTACAAGAACAAAGTATCAGACATGTAACTGACACTACATTTTGTCAACGGATTGATTGAATGCTACGCAAGAAAATTTGTAGTTATAGAGACAAAAAATGGTAAGAAATTTTTAGAGTACATGGGGCAATTTCACAACGATTGTTTACAGGTAAGCAAATATTTGTGCTTACTAACAGCAGAAAAAAACAAATTAGTAATTAATAAACAATCGAGATTTCACAATGCGTGCGTGCAATTCAAAAGGAATTGCACTGTCATTCAAGAACTGCTGGAAAGTTACTGTTCTTTTTGCGTTGCTTACAGTTAGCAGTGGTTATAAAACAGAAAATGTGCTAAGGACCGCTCTGTAAGCAGAAAACGTCTGCTTACAGGATTTATAAAATTGACCCCAAGGCAGTTCCTTCATACCTGTCTTATTCTACCCAGCATCTGTACTCTCTCCATCCCAGTAGCCAGAGGCGGGAAACACATCTCAAAGAAGATTATACCCAGACTGTATAAATCAACTTTCTGAAGAACAGAAAAATAGGAAAAATGAAATTATTACGAGAGGTCATGGCTATGGTTGTAAACAGTTCAATAGTACAAACATTAGGTGATGGAAATAAATCACTGATTTATATCTAATAAACTGATTAGCAGCTCTGCATACATCCACATGCAACTGTAGTTTGTGGAAATACCTGGAAAGTGCTCGCCACAAAAAGACTTTGTACTGTTTTTCCAATTTTCAAGCTGAGAAAAAAAATAAAATAAAAAAATAAAAAAAAACAGTTGTTCAACTGAAAAGTTGCATGCCCAACAGATTTTTTGTTGAATATTTGTTGGGGGTACCATGCTTTTATAATCACTACTTGGAAGCAGTGGTTGCTCTGGCTTTTGTTCTTGTTAAGAGACTTATCTGGGGGGTTACAGTTGAGAAGGCTTTTTTATCTTGAGCTGGTGGAGTATGTTGTGATTGGCTCTCAATGAGGTGTGTCAGAAATCAATGGGTGATTGGTGATAACCAGCTCCGCTGGATTAGTTTGTTCAAGTCAGACATGTCTACATTCAAAAATGTTTTAGGTTCCAACAGTGTTGTGTTGTGTCGTGTCGTGGCCATGCGGTCTAGCACACTGGACTCCAGCTCTAGTGTTTCTAATCAGCAGAGTGTGGGTTCGAGTCCCGCGGTCTTGACACTTGTGTCCCTACGCAAGACACTTCACCATTATTGCTTCAACTTTCAGATGGGACGTAAAGCCGTAGGTCCCATGCGTTGTGTAATGCACATAAAATATACTTATCACTAAGAGAAGGGGTTTGCCCCGGTGTTTCTGGCAGTGGCTGCTGAATGTGCTGCAGCACCTTGTAAACCATACAAGGTGCAACATAAATGGGTCTCATAATTAAAAACACTCAAAAACCTGTATCGAAAAATAATAAGCACTTTGAGACGCCCGTAGTTAAAGCGCTATATAAAAAACTAGTTATTAACATAAATGACATTGTTCATTGGATGAATAATTGCCTTAATTTATGAGTATTTTAACCAACATACCTGGTTATAATAACTGCTTCTAGCCTGGCATAACTCTGGGCTAACATAGAGGGCGGTGCCCACCTTGCCTGTTAAGCGACTCCCAGTCCCTGCGAATAATACAATTGTTTTGTTGAAGTCTGTTAGTTTCCTTTCTAATGAAGTGAAACGGGTAAAGTTGGAGGAAGGAGGTAAGATCCTCCACTAAAAGTGGATGAGCATTCACAAAATGAATAATACAAAAATTAAAAAAACAGACAATGACAACTTAGATATAAAATAATCTCATGAATTTAATATATTATAGAACTTGTAGTCCATGAAATAAAACCAGTAGTTGATGCTGAACTACACAAAATTCACATTAGAATATTACACATCGATAATACAACACACGTTATAAAGAGGTCAACTTGGAATTACTTTGGGTGATTGGACAATGTGAAAACTGCTCATGTTTTGAAGGCACAAAGGTCAAGAACAATATCAAGAACAATATTTTCATGAAAATATGCAAATCACAAATGTAAAACAGACACTTGAAGACTAAGGGAGACCACCCGTTCCCTACACTGACAACAAGTATCAAGAGTAACGATATGATAGACAAATTGTAAAAGACTTGATCCGAAAAGAAGATTTGCACTGTACCCCATAGCCTTGAAGATACCTAGGAAGAGAAACGATGAAGAAATGTTAAGATTGAAATGTGAAAGGAAAACCCTCAATGGAAAAACATAAGAAATCAGATAGGGACGGCAAACCGAGTTGTCAAGACATGAAACCACATAATCAGGTTGGAAAAGAAAACTCTAAACTGAGGCAGGATTTGAGATGAACGGCAGGGAAGAATATCAACTGATCCCCAAAGATCTTAAACTCAAAATCATTGTAATAATCTAATTCAATAATTAGCAGGTCGTCTTCCGACTGTTCTTACCAGCTCCTTCCTCCAAGAGCTGAGCTTCATGAAGATCCCCTTGAGGGATATCAGGTAAGGCTGCCGTCCCGACGTTCCCTGCTGTAGCCAGACCAAAATCACCGATCTTAACCAGGTCATTGGAGTCCAAGAAGATATTCACAGGCTTCAGGTCTCTATGTATCATACCCTAACAGCAGAAAAGTACCAAAGAAGGAAATCACTAATCTTTGAGTTTGAATCATGCTTTGTTTCTCTAGAAAAAAACAAACCCAAAACTTAACAAATATTAATATTTATCTCATTTAGCAGACAAAGAAGAACATTTTTCTTCAACTCGCACAAAGCAACTTGCCATTCAATCTTTGTACACACAGATGCAACAAGTTTTCTTGGTGTTTAGGGCCTCAGAAGAACAAAAAAATGATTTGCAATTAAATAATATGCCAGAGTGAATGTTATTTTATCATTCCATACTACCTGAGAGTGGACACAGGATAATCCCTCCATGCTACCCCCAGAGTGGAAATGAGCTAATCCCTCCATGCTACCCCAGAGTGGAAATGAGCTAGTCCCTCCATACTACCCCAGCGTGGATATGAGCTAACTAATCCCTCCATATTACTCCAGAGTGAATATAAGCTAATCCTTCTATACCACACCCCGAGTGGAAATCAGCTAATCCCTCGAAACTACCTGAGAGTGGATATAAGCTAATCTCTCCAAACTAACTGAGAGTGGATATTAGCTAATCCATCCAAACTACCTCAGAATGGATATGAGCTAATCCCTCCATGTTACCTGAGAGTGGATATGAGCTAATCCTTCTGCAATCTCCCGTAGATATCTCCAGACTCTTCGTTCATCTTGGTACAGTCCTTGATCAATGGCAGTTCTTAGCGTACTCTTCTCACAGAATTCCATCTGTATGTAGAGGTACTGAGGAAGCAAAGATTTCCCCTCGTCTTTTGGAGGAAGGTTTGCATCAGTTGTGGTCCTTTTGTCCTCCTGTAAAAAAATGTGCCAACAAGATGGAGTCAACATTACTTAATTGTACACTACACCTGCAAACTTTTAGGCAAGCAACCCAATGAAAATTTCAGGCACTTGACTTCGACCCATCCATCGATCGTTGGCCGATCGGAATCCCCTGCTGCACAGGTAACATCATAAAACAGGCTAAAATTTCAGGCACTTGACCTCGACCCATCCATGGATCATTGGCCGATTGAAACCCCTGCTGTAGAGGTAACATCATAAAACAGGCTAAAATTTCAGGCACTTGATCACGGCCCATCCATGGATCGTTGGCCGATTGAAACCCCTGCTGCAGAGGTAACATCATAAAACAGGCTAAAATTTCAGGCACTTGATCACGGCCCATCCATGGATCATTGGCCGATTGAAACCCCTGCTGCAGAGGTAACATCATAAAACAGGCTAAAATTTCAGGCACTTGACCTCGACCCATCCATGGATCATTGGCCGATTGAAACCCCTGCTATAGAGGTAACATCATAAAACAGGCTGAAATTTCAGGCACTTGACCGCGGCCCATCCATGGATCATTGGCCGATTGAAACCCCTGCTGTAGAGGTAACATCATAAAACAGGCTAAAATTTCAGGCACTTGACCTCGACCCATCCATGGATCATTGGCCGATTGAAACCCCTGCTGTAGAGGTAACATCATAAAACAGGCTGAAATTTCAGGCACTTGACCGCGGCCCATCCATGGATCATTGGCCGATTGAAACCCCTGCTGTAGAGGTAACATCATAAAACAGGCTAAAATTTCAGGCACTTGATCGCGGCCCATCCATGGATCATTGGCCGATTGAAACCCCTGCTGCAGAGGTAACATCATAAAACAGGCTAAAATTTCAGGCACTTGACCTCGACCCATCCATGGATCATTGGCCGATTGAAACCCCTGCTATAGAGGTAACATCATAAAACAGGCTGAAATTTCAGGCACTTGACCGCGGCCCATCCATGGATCATTGGCCGATTGAAACCCCTGCTGTAGAGGTAACATCATAAAACAGGCTGAAATTTCAGGCACTTGACCTCGACCCATCCATGGATCATTGGCCGATTGAAACCCCTGCTGTAGAGGTAACATCATAAAACAGGCTGAAATTTCAGGCACTTGACTGCGGCCCATCCATGGATCATTGGCCGATTGAAACCCCTGCTGTAGAGGTAACATCATAAAACAGGCTAAAATTTCAGGCACTTGATCGCGGCCCATCCATGGATCATTGGCCGATTGAAACCCCTGCTGCAGAGGTAACATCATAAAACAGGCTAAAATTTCAGGCACTTGACCGCGGCCCATCCATGGATCATTGGCTGATTGAAACCCCTGCTACAGAAGTAACATCATAAAACAGGCTAAAATTTCAGTCACTTGACCGCGGCCCATCCATGGATCATTGGCCGATTGAAACCCCTGCTGTAGAGGTAACATCATAAAACAGGCTAAAATTTCAGGCACTTGACCGCGGCCCATCCATGGATCATTGGCTGATTGAAACCCCTGCTACAGAGGTAACATCATAAAACAGGTTAATCTTGAGTTAATTAACAACTTGAGTAACTTATTTATTGAAGCAGTTTGTTTTCAAAAAATATATTTATGAGTATTTGCATTGGACTGATAATAAAAGTTAAAGAGAAATACAATGTTTTTGAAGATTGATCAATTTTAAGGCACTCTTTGTTGTTGATGGAATAATCAAAAGTGTTAGTGACCCATATGAATTTTGTTTGGGACCAAATTGTGGGTTGGCACCTACAGTTTGTGATACGTTGCACTGCACCAATTTGTGGTAAGCAATTATTATCACAGTCAGTGGAAACAAATATGCCTTAGGTGGGGTTCGAACCCACTATGTTCTGCATTCTAGAGCATATATCTTATGAGCTAGACCACCAAGCTTGTCCAGAACTCAGACAGCACAGAGTAGACAGTGCTTATCACACATTGGTGTTGGGTAAAACCATTGACTGAAGAGTGCCGAAGGCGCAAGATGGGGAACTCAGGCTGAAATTTGAAATCCCACTGGATGCCATTTCAGCAAGTAACTCTTATGATACAATGCCCATTTTACTTTCCAACAACAGATAGAGCTGGAGTTCCCCCATCTTGTGCCTTCATCTTTGGTAAAATATCTCATTGAAAATCACCTTACAATACCTCAAATCATGAAATCCAGTAGCAAAGATATATAACAAATCCTCATCACATCCAAAAAGCTTATATCCTTAACTCTTCATAGTCAGAGCATAGGGTTTACAGAAAGCTGCCAAACTGGCAAAGTTAATCAACACGGACATACTTTGCTTAAACAATATCAAATTAAAACAAACAGCAACGTGGAATTGACTCACTTGCATAGCCTTTGATTCTTCACTGCTTGGTTGGCCACTCATGCTATGCTCAAACTCAATACCATCAGACGAATCAGAATAAGGCCTAGGTGAGGAAAGGAAAAATGAAAGATCTCAAAACGGTGATACCTTTCAAAATACAATGTGTGGATATTGATGATTGGGTGTGTGAATGAAGGGTTACTTACATGTAGACATTGGTGTTTGGGTGTGTGATTGAAGGTTTACTTGTTGATGCTGGCGATGGAGTGTGTGATAGAAGGGTAATACTTTCTTGTTGACAATGGTGACTGGGTGTGTGATTGAAGGGTTACTTATTTGTTGACTGGTCGCTGGGTGTGTGATTGAAGGGTTACTTGATGTTGATATTAGTTATGTAATAGAAGGGTTACATGTGGACATTGGAGATTGGTTGTGTGGTTGAAGGGTTCCCTACTTGTTAAAATAGGTGATTGGGTGTGTGATTGAAGGGTTACTTATGGATGGTGATTAGGTGTATGATTGAAGGGTTACTTGATGTTGATATTGGTTATTAGTTATGTAATTGAAGGGTTACTTACATGAATGAAGCTCTGAAGACATCTTCATCATCTGATGAGGAGTCAGTACTAGCATCTAATCTCCCTGTATCATGTGAAGTACTCCACTCTAATGAACCACGAGTACCTACACATTCAAATCAGTCACAATCATATGCCATTATAGCAATCCATTCTCTTTACCACGAGACGGTAAAATCTTTACCATGCCTCTGTGCGGGATTAATTTTTTCGGAACTTTTCAAAACTTTGTGGAACAAAATAATTAGTTGTTGAGAATATTGTTGTCACATTGAAACCCTGACTAAACAAAGTAAAGACAACAAATGTTCTCACAACATGCATCAGAATGTGTTGTTCTCTTTCGAGAAATCATAAATGTCTTCACCGTGAATAGGTAACTCACACCCGATAATCGCCATGGTATGCTGGAATCTAGGACTGGCCTCCCAAGTGCTAAAACCAATGATAAACAAAGGTGGCAGCCTATCGATCTCTCATAATCCTCGTTAGTACAACAAAAGGACAAAGGTCTGGAATCAAGGATTATACAATAACCCCTGGGAGTGGGAGATTTCGAGCATGAATTCCAGTAACCTTTGTCCCTCTTTGTACAGGGTAAACAAAGCATAGCGAGGCAGGTGCATGCCTGTGCATGCTACACAATAGAATGTCCATTGGTATACATACACGTCTACCAGCATGAATGACCAACCCAAAAGAGGATGTTCCAAGTTCCGAGACGTAAATAAAAACCAATGTAAGTCAGTTTGGAAAGTTTTGCATCATGTCCGATCTCAAGTGGTGAAAGGTACTGAAATGTAATGCTTCATACCAAAACCAGTAACTTCTTGCCAATAAACTGGATTTAGTTGCTCATCAAACAGAGAAGACCAAGAGCTTTCAAATAGCACCTAACTTGAGTATCTAATGCAAGTATTTCTCAACACCAAGAATACTTCACACATCACATCACATAGATATCATGACTGGTTTTGCAGCATTCACCATAACACGATTTTCAAGAACAGTCTGATTATGGCATGGCATTTAAAATTGTGATTTTCTAAATAACTTTCTTGTACTAATGTCTAGCGAATAAAAACCAATATTAAGTTATTAACACTTACTCAGGCTGATTTTAGGAGCAAGTTTCTCAATATCATCTGAGAGGCTGAGACTATTTTTCTGATTCTTGGTCTGTTTATCGTCTGATTTATGAGCTGGACTGGTGGTAGTTGTTGCCGTGGTGCGTGAATCCGAATCAGAGTCGGTAGGGGGAGGAGATTCGGCCACTTCTATCCAGGAATTATAATATCTGTAATATTCAAAATACTGGTTTCATTTTCTGAAATTCTAGATAATGATAATAATAATGGAATAAAAGAGTTGTGACCGAGGTCTTCAACGGCCGTTTAAAACCGGCAGGGTCGTGGCCAGGTGATGAAGGACCGAGCCAAAGGCAAGGTCCTTCATCAGTTCTTTAAAACCGAGGCACTACTCTTTTATTCTCATTTATAAATGTTCTTTTTGTTAAAAAGTGTAATAATGTAGGAAAATCCGTGAAACTTCTGTTTTATAAAATTTATTCTTCAATTCCTGTCACGTCCTCAGGCTCCATTTCGCGAAGTGTCAAACTGCATGCGACACTCAACAGTTGCTCGTATGTGCCTTCGGCTCAGTCCTTTATTACACGGCCATAACCCAGCAAGGTTTTAAACGGCTGTTTAAGACCAAGGCACCAATCTTTTATTCCCATTTATTTTTTTTGCTAAAAAAATCCTTGTTTGTTTTAATTTATTCTTTAATTCCTGTCATGTCCTCAGGCTCCATTTCGCGAAGCATCAAACTGCATGCGACGCTCAATGGCTGCGAGTATGCCTGCATACTAATAGACTTTACACTGAGTACCAGTATGTTTTGATTGCGCTATGCAGAAATTAGCCTGAAACCAGTCCAAAATTGTTGAGTCTGGCGCCTGGATGCCCAACATAGCTCAGACACTAGTCTAAATTAGTGAACACCATGTGACAGTGTTAAGCCAATCAAAAGGGAGAATCAGCTGTGCTATAAATCAATTTATTTCTACCAAGGTTTTACTTTGAGACTGACCTGACGACATTTTCATGATGGAGTCTTGATAGTAACTTGACTTCTCTTGTAATCTTTCGGTTTAATTCTCTACTTTTGGGATTGAGTAGGATCCTCTTGATGGCATAGACGTTACTGTCTAACTTATTCAGCACCTGGTTAACAATGATACACAACAAATACAATACTTGGTTCTTAGATAGCACACATACATATATCCTACGTGCTTTACAACATTATTATCCCTGTTCATCAGGCATATTTAGACCATCCCTCAAACATTTCCAACTCCAAGATGCTTAAATTAGCAGTCACAATACTGTCTCAGCCCTCTCAGGTTCTCATTTATACACCTTGGAAAAGAAAAGCAATTATGGTTAAGTGCCTTGCTCAAGGACAGATGTGTCACAACCAGGAATTGAACCTCACACCCCGATGATTCAGCCATCAGAGCTTGAGTCCGATGCGCTCAACATGACACGCCACAATGCATAACAACCGATATTAATCATTTTTGAATGGCAGTAACAAGGTAAGGTTTCAAATAAATATTTTTCTGCTGTTACTTTATTTGATATTTGAAAAATCTAAATGAAACGCTAAACATCCATCTTTTAAATCCATCTACAAAAAAGCATTTGTCAAAAATTGAAAGACATTTTGTGAATCACATTCAGCTTCAAAGCCTCGAATTCAGGATAAATAGCATGTCTAACATATTAATTATTTTAGGGGTGAACAAAAAAAGCTAATTAGAGTGGGATTTCAGCCTGTGACCTCCAGGTTTACGTGCTGGTGCTCTACCAACAGAGCTAACTAGCCTTATGATAGAGCACCAGCATGTACACTCGGAGGTTGCAGGGTCAAATACTGCTCCAGTCAATTTTCTTTGTTAATCCCCAAATTTATTTATAACTACCTAGTCGGTTTCATTTGTGGTTTATTGCTTGATATTAAGGGAATAAATGAGTGGCGATGAGTTCTTAAACGGCCGTTTAAAACCGGCAGGGTCGTGGCCGTGCGATAAAGGCCCGAGCCGAAGGCGAGGGCCTTTATCGCACGGCCATGACCCTGCAAGGTTTTAAACGGCCCTTTAAGAACGAGTCGCCACTCTTTTATTCCCTTTCATAAATGCCCTTTTTTTAATAAGTATTGAAAAATATGGAAAATTGGTTTTAAAAAAGGTTTTGAATGGTTTCGTTCATTTGTCAGTTTGCAATTCATGTTCAGGGGCCCTGCTTTGCCTGTGCGTCTATGTGTGATTTGCACGATTTAGAGTTTCAAAACACAAAACCAGACTAAATAACAGCTGTGTCCGACTGTTGGTCGTCGCGGCGGCAAGACTTTAAAAATACATTGTTTTCACAGTAAAATAAGAGGAACTGTATTAAAACTGACAACTGCTGAAAAATGGAGAAAGAATTTAAGAAATGGTAACGTTGATCTGATTGGTGAGTGCGATTATTTAAAACAGTTTAGATTTGTTTTACCGTTGGAAGCTTGTTCCGTGTACAGTGTGGGCCCTCTGTATGTTATTGTTAACGCTACGCAGTGCAGTGTTGCTGTTTCAAACTTTCACTTTCAGTGTACAAAACCTCATGTATCATGGCAGACTGTCACATATGTAGGTGATTTTTCATTTTCTTGCTTCTATAAAGCTGTAATTTCATCACCTGTGCACTGCTGGAACCTAGGCCCATTTGATGTTGACTGATCTCGGTCTGCTTTCTCCTCTCTGACATTGTTCTGCCTCTTCAACAATAACTTCCTCATCAGTCATATCATCAATATCAAATTGAAGGTCAAAATTACATTGCAACTTATCAGACATTTTAACTTAAATCCAATAAATAAGTGTCTAAAAACTTCCTACAACTTTTATCGTGCACAAACAAACCAGCAAATGTGAGCAGACAATATTTTCTTAACACTTTTGACAGTTCTTCAGCCTCGTCCAAAAAATTGCTTTTTAAGTGTTTTTATTAAAACTCCATTTTATTTCCTTATTAACATTTTCTCTTTAAAATATTATGATTTTACCTCATACATTTTTTGTATGTTTGTGAAAGTAACCATCTTAAGGAAATGTTTATTTATTATTTTGAAAAAAAATAAAGTTATGCAAAATAATAAGTTAAAGGATAACAAAATCTCAAGTTTTGTTATTCATGTTCAGGGGCCAATCACAATCCAACTGGTTTTAAACAGCCCCAGCTGTGTCTTTATCAGCTGTTTAAAGTCATTTAGAAATGGTCATGTGACCACATCTTAGCCAATAGGATTGTCTAAACTGTCTGGGGTATTTATTCATAAATTACTCATAAATACCCCAGACAGTTTAGACAATCCTATTGGCTAAGAAGTGGTCACATGACCATTTCTAAGCGACTTTAAACGGCTGATAGAGACACAGCTGGGGCTGTTTTTAAAACCAGTTGGATTGTGATTGGCCCCTGAACATGAATAACAAAACTTGAGATTTTGTTATCCTTTAACTTATTATTTTGCATAACTTTATTTTTTTTCAAAATAGTAAATAAACATTTCTTAAAGATGGTTACTTTCACAAGCATACAACGATGGATGAGGTAAAATCATAATATTTTGAAGAGAAAATGTTAATAAGGAAATAAAATGGAGTTTTAATAAAAACACTTAAAAAGCAATTTTTTGGACGAGGCTGAAGAACTGTCAAAAGTGTTAAGAAAATATTGTCTGCTCACATTTGCTGGTTTGTTTGTGCACGATAAAAGATGTAGGAAGTTTAAACACTTATTTATTGGATTTAAGTTAAAATGTCAGATAAGTTGCAATGTAATTTTGACCTTCAATTTGATATTGATGATATGACTGATGAGGAAGTTATTGTTGAAGAGGCAGAACAATGTCAGAGAGGAGAAAGCAGACCGAGATCAGTCAACATCAAATGGGCCTAGGTTCCAGCAGTGCACAGGTGATGAAATTACAGCTTATAGTTATAGAAGCAAGAAAATGAAAAATCACCTACATATGTGACAGTCTGCCATGATACATGACGTTACCATTCCTTAAAATGTTTCTCCATTCTTCAGCAGTTGTCAGTTTTAATAAAGTTCCTCTTATTTTACTGTGAAAACAATGTATTTCTAAAGATTCTTTCTGAGTTTCACCACAGCCTTAACGCCGCGACGACCAACAGTCACACACAGCTGTTATTTAGTCTGGTTTCGTGTTTTGAAACTCTAAATCGTACAATCACACATAGGGGAGGCGACAACCAGACGCACAAGCAAAGCAGGGCCCCTAAACATGAACTGCAAACATCCAAATGAACGAAACCTTCCAAAACCTTTTTTAAAACCAATTTTCCATATTTTTCAATACTTGTTAACAAAAGGGCATTTATGAATGGGAATAAAAGAGTGGTGACTTGTTCTTAAATGGCCGTTTAATACCTTGCAGGGTCGTGGCCGTGCGATAAAGGCCCTCGCCTTCGGCTCGGGCCTTTATCGCACGGCCACGACCCTGCCGGTTTTAAACGGCCATTTAAGAACTCGTCACCACTCATTTATTCCCTTATTTAACATCATAAAATTTGATCATATTTACATCTTGAATTTTCTTTATTTTAATGGATTCAGTATTTAATTCATCATCTTGCGAGAGATTGTACTATAGACTGATAATAATAATAATAATATACTTATTTTAAAAAAAATGCTTTCAATGTCACAGACATCACAAAGCGCTGTACAATATTAAAAATCCACAGGTTGTTAAGAAATACAGATAAAAGCAGTCATAAAAACAACAAAACAAGAAATTATAAATGAACAATTCATCAGTAAGTGATACAAAAGTAATGCTTAAAAAGATTTTCAAGTAGGTTTTCAAAATTTCGAAAGTATCTGCTGATCTGATTGCTGCCGGCAGCCCATTCCATAATCGTAAATGCTCAATCACCATAGTATTTAGTTCTACCAAGTGGCTGCTGTAAGCATACCACACCAGAGATTGTCAAGCGCAGAGTGTGTGTAGTTAGCTTATTCCCCTTAGAATCTTGTAAACAAGACACACAATTTTAATGCTGATGGCAAATCACTGATTTGAGAACTCGCTAATACATGAGGCCCTTTCAAGTCTACGATGATGAAGGAATCATACCTTAGTGACACTTCTGATGATTTATTTAACTCAACAGGGTTAACATAATAATTGAACTGTACCTTAGTGACGCTTCCAAAGCCTCCTTTACCAAGGAAGTCTAAGACTTCAAATTCACTACGGAGTCTGGAGTGTCCAAGTTGAATATCATAGCTCTGTGGTCCTGGAAGATTAGGCTCAACTTCCTTCTCATTGCCACCTTCAATAAAAAGACAAATGTAAAGATCATTTTTGGGGTATTTTAGATAAACCAGTTAATGCCGGAAGATGTGTATACACGCAAAACTTTCATAAACCAGAAAACAGATGCATCATAAGTCGTACATGGGATGACACTGACAGACATGTTTTTGTATTTTTTTTGTATGGGGTGACAAGTTGCACTCTTAGTGTAACGCTTCGTTTGCCCCATAACAAAGAGCATCAAAGTACTGGAATTCATGCTTGAAATCTCCCTTTTCCAGAGATTATTGTGTCATGATCAACTCACTGTTAAATCTTACCAACAATAGGAGGGTAAATCCTAGTTAATATGATAATCTATATATTTGATATCGTACCTGAGGAGTTATTATCAATAGGTAGATTACTAGCTGTATCTAATGACGACGAGATGGAAGGCTTGATGAATGGATGGTTCAATAACGATGAAGCAGACGATCGATTCCTCTCATCTGTGTCAAGACACCTAAACAAAAACAAAAATAAAACATCCAGGCATCTAGCTATCAATGTCGTCAATTTCGGACTAGAGTCACCTGGGCCCAATTTCATAACTCTGCTAACCGATATAAAAATCTCTTTGCCCCGTGGAATTGTTTGCACCTGGGCAGATAATGATTTTACAGATCAAAAATGATGAAAAACTTCAGATGTAATATTCAAAAGACACTTCTATATTTTGACTTGATTTTTTGTACACAGGAGATGTCACAGGCCTTTTGGATACATTGCCAAACATCACACCTAATTTCATTTGACTCAGAACTCTTCATTTCAGTAGTGAGCGGTTTTAATGTGGAAAGCCGTCCCGCAGCATTAGGCTCTGTGCACAAAGGACCTTAAATCAGCAGAGATCAGCTGATGGTTCAATTGGATTTATAGCATTCCCTTAATGCAAATCCTGTTTCTATAAAAAGTGCAATCCCAGACTTTATGACATCATCACCCCATATGAAGAGAGTTTGATAATTTTGTTTACTATAAATTACCACAATAAGATTTTGTTATACTTTTTACAGAAAGCTGCTCTGCACTTTGTTATTACACATAAAAATAAAAACGTGCTTAAGATTCTTAGATGATTCAATTGACCATATTTTTTACTACATGAGGGTGCTTTCAACGACGAATTTCCTTGCATCACAATTACAGTTTTATCTTATTTTGACTGCCTGTATGTTGTTTTCTTGAATCAATGGCCAAATAAATAACAATATTTACTTGTTTTGCATCATGTAAATTTGGTTCACACACGCCCTCACGAGTTAAGAAAATACTGAGAATTAGAGACATCGTTTCTTTTACCTGCTTAATAAATCTTGCAGCTCAGCAGGAAGATCTTGTGGAATGTCACATGGATATTGCACACCATCATCTGATTGTATCAGCTCCATTATTAAGATACCCTACATCAAGGAAATGTAAACAGTACAGAGTCAACCCTCCTACTGTTAAATAGATGTTAATTTTTGCAGCGGGGATCAAGAATATTACTTGTGTTTTTGCCCATACATCGATATGTGTTAAGCACTGTATACTCAGTACTTTCCCCAGTTCTGTGAAAAAATCCACAGGCTTATTCCTCAAGTGGGATTTGAACCCAGGACCACCGCCATTCTAGAGATCACCGCCATTCTAGAGCAGATATCTTACCAACTAGACTACCGAGATTGCCTGGCAGCTAGAGGCAGTTCGAATCCTATTAGCAGCGGGTATTGCAGCCATTACGATAGATGTTACCAAGAGTCGGATGGTTATTTGATGTAATTATTGCATAGGTATCAGTGCAAATACCAAAACTACAAATATTCAGTAAGCTTCTCATACAGGCTTGATATATGATTTAGTAGTGCATACTTTATTTTGAAATGATTCGAGTAATATTTGATAATTGTTTTACCAGATTGAGAACATCTCCTTTCTTTCCGCCTCGACCACCGTAACTTTTCTCATCACTAAAACGGACATTATGAGTTCCTGCTTGAATAGATTCATTCAAATCGTCCAATCTGTAAACATGTAAACAAAAATAAGCCACTTCAACAATACAAACAACAACAAATTCAAAGGGAATAAGTGGTGGTTTGTGATCAATTTTTTGATGACACATTGTCCCTGTTCACATCTGCCAGAGGGACAGTGGAATTCTCCGATTAATCAGTTGTTTAAAAAGTATAATGATGTTAGCAACACATTTTGGACTCCCTCGCTGGTTCCAGCCCTGTGTAGTTGCGCCATCGGCTAGCCCTCAAGATCCTTGTCAAAGAAACACCTTGTGATTCTGCCCACGACTGGACCAGCCCAAGGGTTTACAAACCCCATCCTATAATAGACCGATCCATTAAGCTCCACCTACCTTAGCAACTAAAAGTCCGACAAAAGGCAGACACGTTAAAATCCTATGAGAAAAGTGAACAAACCGCCACCATTGTTCTGACACACAACAGCACAAACAACTGTACTAACTTTTGATTTGTTTTCATTGTTTCATCTTTCTGGTGGTGCAAATCCCACAGCAGTGGTCCCTGTACAGTCATGTAAAAGTGGTTTAACAGTGTTTCTGTCTGCATTGTTCTTTGGACTCAAGGCACTGCTCAAAAGGCCACGAAACTAAATCCATACCGTTCACGAAAACCGTGTACATGTGTGTATCCGATTTGTGTGTGTGGCCGCAACCAAACCACCACTGCCATCGTGGCAAGGAAGTCACACCATGTGCTGTTGCTAGGCAGTTGCCAATTTAGGCGGGGCTTAACGAATCGGTCTATTGTGACCATGCACAGAATTCTGTGGGAAGCTGAGCCATAAAATTTAGCAAAGGTGGGTCTTGAGAGACTTTTGTAGAAAAAAACTGTCTGAATTTCTGATAGTGGAGGGTCGGATCACTCTATGCAAACCTGGCAAGGAAATTCCATCAACTTACTGAGGTTTACATTATTAAATACACTTAAAGAAGCTTCAAACAGAACTTTGTACACTCCATCTTGAAAAAAAAAAATATACGTTACCTCTTACACAAGCTGTAGTTTGCAAGTCTTAGTCTTCCATCGCTATTTACATACACAGACGATGCCTTGAGATCTTTATGTACCACACCTCTACTATGAAGGTAGACTATTGCTTCAATCAGATCATTGATGTACTGTCTTAAGATGTCAAGTGGAATAGGAGTACCCCCAAATGCCTGGAGATCAAGACTGCCACCTTGGATGAACTCCATTAGAAGCTGCAGGACAACAGAATAATGCATAACACTAGAATAATACAATGCTATTCTCTACTTCATAATTGTACAGGCAAGGCAGTTGTTCCTCAGTAAAGGGCATCTCAATGAGGAAAATGTATGCTGGTACTGGACCATTTCAAAGGGCACCAAGGTAATGACCAGGGGGGTGCCCTGTGCTCTGTGACGTATCAATATTGTATTCCACACTGCTTAATATAACAACAGTAGGCTTAGGGTAGTCAAGTCTCAAGTCTTCATGACATGTAATTCAAATACAAGCTCAAGAACATGTCCATGATGATAATTTTTTGACATGGTTAAGTTTAGATGTTCATTTCTTCACTTTAATGACAAGTGAAAAGATACAGTACAATTTGGAGAATAATCATACGAAAAACAAGAAATATTTTTAATAAGAAATATATTATAATAGAACTTAGACATTTAGACGTAATGTTAATTACATGCATCCATCTCATCTTATAAAAATCAAATAGAATATAACTAAAGAAAAACCCAAGGCAGTATTTACTTTTGGGTGTTTATTGTCAATAAGTCATTAAAGCTCAAATCAAGTCTCAAGTTAAGTCTCAAGTCAAGTCTCAAGTCAAGTCTCAAGTCTTTCAAGGCAAGTCCAGGTCAAGTCCCACAATGAGGGGACTTAAGTGCAACTCTAGTCCAAGTCGCAGACTCCAGTCCCCAACTCTGAAGATGACAATTCATCCTTGACCTGTTAACATTTGACTTGTCTAGATATTATGCTCCAGACGCTCAGGTACAAGATGTTACAACACCAAATGCCTATTTTCATCATGCTGTTTACAAACAATTTGCTAAGCATAGAAACATTTAACTAAGCAGAAATGGGTTACCAGCCAAAATGATACGTGATGTACATTGCTTGTGACTGGTTACCTGATAATTTCTGTTTAGCAAATTCAATTGTTAAGCACTACTTACTGCTTCACAGCCTTTATGAAATTGGGCCCAGAATCTTACCTCCACGTTGACTGCTTCTTTGCCTTGTGTGTGTTTCATGGCTAAGTAGTGGACTAAGTTGGGATGTTCTAGCTTGATCAGAGACAGAAGTTCCTGCTCTATGGCACCAAGCTAAAATCAACAACAAACATCATGAACAGAAGTCATTGTCCTAAAAATAGATCAAAGGCAGAAGTTCTTGCTCCAACAACCATGATTCCATGATGGGAAACATCACATGACGTGATTTGGATGTAGCTACATAAAGAACAAACTATTGACTCAATGCTATTGACCCCTTGCAACCAAGTCATACGTGGCGACTGTGCTATGCTCACCACTTTGGAAGTCAATAGGTCTACATGTAAACACTGCATGGCCAAAAATGCACTCTAAAACAAACAGTTACAGTGACTTCAAAAAGGATGCAACCAAGATTATTGTAATGATGATGTCAGGTGATTTGGGTCAATAAAGCCGCTAATTTCAGTTTCACATCTTTAATAATTAAAAGGGGCATCAATCTAACATACCTAAACATCAGAAAAACACCACTGATAAATTGTACCCGAACAATGTTGTTCTTTGTCAAACAAATACAGTGGTGAGGATACATGAATATGACCAATAAATCAAATTTACCAGGCTGTTCAAAACATGGCCAACCAATTTTATGAAATTCATACAAGTTGCAATAAGTACTTAAAGTACTACACTTATAAAACAATAATGTGGATGGCACACAGATAGCACAGTGAAAAATATCAAAATACACAAGAGAGCTTTGGCTACAGCTCCTCACATGAAAGAACAAATGAAGGGATGAATAAACTTATTTCACCACATTGCAAGATCAGTACACAAATCAATACAAAAAGTCAAGAGCATTAATATATTACAATGGGTAGGGTATCAGAGAGTAGCTATGGCTTGGGCTCCATCAGTTTCTACATACATAACTGATGGATGGAGGCTCAGCATGAGCCATAGCCAGAGCCAGAGGCTGGCAAGAGTTACAACCAAGGTTTAAGAGAGGGCAAAAGGAAAATTCAATTCAAATAAGCATTCATTTCCAAACAGCCAATTTACAATTATTCAAAACAGATTTAAATTCACACAAATGAAAAGCAATTGAATTATCATATCTTCCTCCTGGTAATGAAACAAGGAACCCTAACAAATGCCTTGCATTGTAGCCCGTAGGCCTGAAGATACCTGTGTAGAGAAGATGATGAAGTAGTTTCAGTATTACATGTGGGAGGAAAAACCCCAAATAGGGAAAACCCACGCAATCAGATAGGGACTGAAAATCCATTCCACATGCCACCTTAATGAGACTTGCAGAGAGTTTGTTCCACAAGTGAGGCACAGCAACTGCAAGGTCGTAGGCCTTGTCCAAATTAGTGGCTGTGGCTACGGCTTCATTGTCATGTGAACTGGCATTGAAGCATAGGAGGCCCATAGCAACCCCCTTAGCAACAGCCATATAGCCACAGCCGCCAATTTGGACACGGCTATAGTGAGTACAATGAAAGACTTGAACGACTTACTTGTTTGACACAGTTCTCAGCAGCTTTCTCTTCATCTGGTAACGGTTTCCTTCCTTTGCCTTGTTTCCATTTAATAATCCATTCCCTGATTGAGACTAACTCCCCGGTCTGACTGTCCATTCCAACATAAATACAACTCCCCTTGTCACTACAACCTACAAAAAACATATTCAGTATTAAGCATGATAGATAACATTAGACTAAGCAATGAAGTGAAATAATCAAGTTAAGAACCCAACAAATAGGACGAACAAACGCCACTGTTACTTGGAGACACAATCCCCAGTATCTTGGTGTCAGGGCCTATTTTTAACCATGTAAGTATACACTAATCCGTGCAGCGCTCGTTTATGGTGTTTTACACTACCGCAGCAATGGCCACCATAAGCACATGGAAATGGCAATAGTGTGTTAGCACGCATATGTACCAATCAGCATGGAGGATTCACAGTGCGTGTGCGTTAATGCGTGAGTGCGGCGGCCGTAGCTGCAGTGGTGTAAACGCCAATGAACAAGCTGCTCGGATTAGTCTACAGACTTCATAATGACATTCTATATCTTAAGAACATGAAGACTGTCAGAATAAATGCCAACGTACCCATGACTTGACCTCTGGTTATCGTTCTCTCGCCTTTGGTTTTGAAGACACTTGTTACAACACCTTTATTAAAACTGCCGCTTTTCTGTCTCGTTGCCTTGCTATGTTTTTGGTTTGTCTCAGCCTCCGCCTGGTACTTTGCATTCCTGCTCTCACTGATTGTCCTGGAGAAGGAACCGACTTGACTATTTATTTTCTATTTGTTATAAATTTATCGAAAGGAAAAAATATGATAGCAATGCTCCAACATCTATGGATTGACAAGTTAACGCCAAAAGATGAGTATTCAAGCAAAACTTTTACGGAGACACGAACGGAAGTCGGATAAACCCAATTTCTTTAAATAGTAAACACACTCAGACATTCCACTCTGTAGCAGGCATGCACTCACCGTGTTATGCTTTGTTATCGCTGTAACAAAGAGGGACAAAAGGTACTGGAATTAATGCTTAGAATTCTCCATTATTCCTGGGATTATTGTTAGACAAACCAGGATTACAAGAGATCTACGAGAGTTAGGCTGCCACCATTGTATTCGGCACGGGAGGTAAATCCAAGATTTCAGCATGGCCGATTACTTGGTTAAGTCGTGGTTTCGTGTGATGATATTTCCCCACCCAAAAAAGTTTCCCCTCTGAAAAATTAATCCCGCCTGTGAGCAAGGACAAGTTTAGGAAATCTCGGGGGTAAGAGGTTAAGAACACTACAGGTATGGTTGTTGTTGCTCTTTAGTTATTTATCTGTGAATGAATATTCAGGGTTTGAAATAAACACTGGACCACTGGCCAAAGCCCGTTTTTGTTGATGGTCAGTGGGAGTTGTTTGAACGCTTAGGCCGATGCAGCAGTGAAGGATCCATCTCCCGATAGAGTATAAGTCATGGGCTCATGAAGCATCATAAACCCCTTAAAACAGAGTCCAGTCCGTCTTGGACAGATGAGGTTGGTTAGGTACTCTGGGGCATTGACTGGGCTTGTCATCACTTGACTTTGCCTGTAAGTATCTCTTGATGCACAGTTTACCAAGCCAAGGAAGTCTAGCCATTTGAGCTGACTCTACTGACACACATCATCACCTTGTTCTTCCTCCTCTATCACTTCCAACATCTACTGGATCAGGTTGTCTCTTGACTCGACTCGGTGTTGTCTCGGTGATGCTTCTCTGTCCTACATCACTTGATGTCTCAGGTGACTGAGCAACAGACGACTCAATCTTCTCATTGTCCTGAAAGATCCAAAGTGAGTCGATAAGAAATTCAGAAGTATGACTTCCTCTGAACAAAAGTCACATACATGTACATAGGTATTTATACGCATCACTTTTAAAAGAGTATATTTGACTGCAAATGTCTTTGTGTGGCCGAACGATCTAGCGCATCTGACTTGAGTTCTGATGGCCTATTCATCGGCGTGTGGGTTTGCAAGACACTTAACCATAAATTGTTTCTCTTACCCCAGGTGTATAAATGGGAACCTGAGAGGGCCAAGATGGTAATAACTGCCAATAAGCAGCTTGAGGTTGTATGCTAGTAGCTTGCGGCTTTATGCTTCCCAGGGAGTTGAGAAATTTTGAGGAATGCTCTTAGTATGCCTAATGAACAGGGATAATGTTGTAAAGCACCTTGATCTAACTACTAGGATTTGTGACCTATAGAAGGACCAAGTATTAGGCTAATAAAGGTTTGACTCGCAATACGGTCTCTAAGTAGAAAAAGAGACTTGGGCTCAATCTTAATCCTATGTGTTTCCTTGGGAATATGTCACTGACATTTTCTTTAAACTGAACTGATTTTAAGTACCTGACTCCCTTCATTTTCAAGTTATACCTGTGAGAAAAGAGTGATGATTTGCTGTGAGGATAATGTAAGCTTTTATTAGTAGAGTAACTGTTATGATCCTATTGGCTGGGGGTGGTGGGGGCAGTCCTATCGGCTGGGGGTGGTGGGGGCAGTCCTATCGGCTGGGGGTGGTGGGGGCAGTCCTATCGGCTGGGGGTGGTGGGGGCAGTCCTATCGGCTGGGGGTGGTGGGGGCAGTCGTATCGGCTGGGGGTGGTGGGGGACAGTCCTATCAGCTGGGGGTGGTGGGGGAAGTCCTATCGGCTGGGGTGGTGGGGGGAGGGGAGAGAAGGAGTATGGACCTCTACTAAAAGCGAATGGGCATTTAAAATAATCTACAAAATGACGTCTAATAATATCAGATAAATCTCCTGCACCAGATTTAAAGGCAGGGTATACCTTTGGTATTTGAAACTGTACATTTATTTCAATTCTACATAATTGTAGATAAATACCAAAAAAACTAACCTCTGAAAATTTTGTTTCAAAAGATGTTAGCATTCTAGAGATATTGGCGAAAATCTGGAGCAGCTATTTCTGCACAGAGGGATCCAAAAATGCTGATACTGCATGATTTTCATTACGTGAAAAAGGCATGCCTGAAGCCTTTCCCAGATTCAAATATTTTAGCGGGAAATTACCTCTTTCTCAAAAACTACATTACTTCAAAGGGAGTCGTTTCTCACAATGTTTTGTACTATCAACAGCTCTCCGTTGCTCCTTATCAAGTAAGTTTTTATGGTCATTTATTTTTGGAGTAATTACCAAAAGCACCCCCTGCCTTTAATCCTCACAAGATAGTAGCAGTACACAATACAGCACAATAAAATAAAATAAAATAGAATTAAAACATAAAGGTTCAAAGGTCAACACGTGTCTGGCTGTACGCTACTTCACATACAAATATATTACAGTTGTCTTAAAAAGTACAAGATTTCTGCCTATAATGATTAATGAGACCCAAACATTACTCACTGGGTACTACCAGGAACATACCCCTCCCAGATAATAAACAGCAGCAGCATGGTCAGAGCCATGCTCCCTTCAAATTAAGGAGAGTAACCAGAGTGAAACTGTGTGCTTGCTCTCGCTCGGACCCAAACAGACAAGAGAAAGTCCAAAGGTCACACACACACACAAACTTAAGTTTTTATCATTCAAATATGTAAAACTGCATCAGGCCCGTGAACACTGAGGGCGCACTTGGTATTCCTACATGACAAAACAACCTGACGTACCTTAGTTGTAAACTCCTTCCTCCGTTTTGTTTCTTCCTTCATTGCCAACTGTCTTCTCGTTACTTCTTCATCAAATTCTTTTCTCTGGAACATTTTTTAAAAAAAGTCTTACTGAAAACTCAAACTAAATGAATCATGTGCTCACAGAATCTTAAGTCCATAGAACTCAATCATTATCTCGTATGATCCTAAATCTTTCAAAATCCTGTTCAATTCCTTATTGTATCTAGTAGTTGTAATATTTGCATCTGGGATAAAGAACACATTTTTTACCCTTACACTGATGTATGTTTAGCACTGTATACTCAGGTACACTACTCGGGTGGGGTTCGAACCCACGACCCCTGCATTCTAGAGCAGATACCTTAACCACTAGACCACCCAGCATGCCCTGCAGTTTGCATCCTGTGTTGCAGAACTCAGACATCGTTGGGTATACCAACAACGAAATATTCTTTATCCCCGATCGATGCAATTATTGCATCTATGAAATTGTTTGCGGTACCCACTGCTGAGTACAGGATTCAAACTGGCCTCACATCACAAAGCACGCTCAGTGGTCTAGGGGTTCAGACACCTTCTCTAGAATGCATGGGTCATGGGTTCGAAACCCACCTGAACAGTATTCCTGTGGGGTTTTTTTCCACAGGACTCGTACATCGGTGTAAGGGTAAAACCAAAATAATAACATCTATAGTCCAAAGATTTGGTCGTTAAGTTACCACTGGGTGGAGCATTTGGGAGGATATGGGAGGGTCTCTAACCAAAGACACTAGGGTGTGAGGGCTAAATGATGGTGAAATTACATTTTTATTACAAAGTGAATAATGTTTTTCCTCATTTCTAGTATTTGTTGTGACTCTTATTTACCCTTTTTTCTTCTTTCTTTCTCTGAAGTTCTTGACGTTTCTCTTTTTCTTTGGCTTCTTTCTCTTCCTCTTTCTTCTTGTTGCTCATCATCTCCTCATAGAAGGATTTGTAAGCTGGGATGTTATGAGCATGAAGGAAAGCTTGGACATGCTGGGCGAGTTCAAGAATCATCACCTTAGGAGGAATAATACAAAGTACAAATGAAAACTGAGGAGCGTTGGGGAGTTAGGTAAGTGCCCGCTAATGCTATGGGAACCAATTGATGGAGCTCGGAGCAGGGGCAGGAGGAGACTGACCTACGTCGACCAGCTGAAGATGGAAGAGCACAGCAAGAAACTGCTGAGCTGACACAGCCTAAGAGTCAATAACAGTACACCATAAACTTAAAAACCTCACCTCTCCCTTGAGTTTGCTGGCCATTTTTTTGACTTCGTCACCGAGTTGTTTCAACTTCTCTGTAGAGAATCCCTTCTCATTCTCAAAAACAATTTCTGGAAGTCTGTCAGAAAAACAAAACAAAGATAAACAGTAACAGTCTGCTGTATATAAAATTGAAGTCAGTAGCAGTGAATAATTTTCATTGTATACTGTAGCAAAAAGTTACACAAAATGAATCAGTTGCTACTCAAAAATCCACAAATGCCAATCATTTGGTTGGCATGGGTGGCTAGCGCTCGCCTCTCACAACTGTGGCCCTGGTTTGATTCCCGGTTTGGGCCATATATGAGTAAAGTTGTGCGTTGATTCACTCCTGTGCCACAAGGGTTTTTCTCTCTTTTGAAAAATCGAACACTTTCGATCTCTGGCTATGCTCCACGGTTATATGTGGGTCGACGTGGCTAGCTGCCAAAAGCACTTTCACATGCCTGTGGATCAACCACATTGCAGCCGCGTCCTTCGCAATTCAGCCTCTCAGCTGCGAGTAAGGATGATCAGCCTCCCAAATTATTGTGACTAGTAGTAGAAGTGGTATTAGCATTCAATGTGCACAATAGAATGAATGCACCAATTTTGACTTACACTTCTGGATATTTCGGTGGGCAAGTAACTCTCATATCTACAGTAGCATGGGCATGGTCACTGCCACTCATTCCTTGCTGTGGCGTCAGATGAAGTTTGAACTGAATTCCATCCTGTAGTAAGAGACAAGAAATATCTTTACTTGTCATTTTCTTTAAAAAAAGGTTTCAAACAAGTATAGAAATAACAAAACCACTTTTGTCAAATTAATTTTGATGCATTTGACACAACAAGACCCAGTTTTTGGAAAAAATTCAATTAAACCATAAAAATCTACAGACAAATAAAATGAGATAAATAGTTTATAAAACACACACACACACACACAAATAAGAATTAGTTTGGGGGAAGAGTGAACCTAGGGTGCCTACTAGTACTTGGGGGTAAAAAAAAACATTTGGGTCTGATATAACAATGTTATTAGGGCATATGGAGTAAAATCGTGGAAACTGTTTTCGGGGGAAATTTTTTTTTTAAAAGCACAGGAAACAAAATTATTAAAACTGAAGGAAAACACCACACAGCTGAAAGTAAAAATTTAAGAATGACCTGGTAGCACGGAAAACTCAGTCCAACTCATCATGATATAATTACTAAATTATAATAGACAAGTGGTTGATGGGTCCAATCAGCCTCCAATTTCGAAAGTGGTGAAAATCGAGCAAATCTGGTCACTAGTCTGACAGGAATGACCAAAATTTATGGGAAATCTTTATGAGTGTTGTCTCAAATGTCGGACGAGTCGATGGTCGGACATGTCAACTCGAGACAACTCGTCTGTTGAGACAAGTCATCCGTTGAGACACCTCGATGGTTCAGACAACTTGACAGTCAAGACAAGTCGATGGCAAGACTGTCAGAAACACCAACTGCTGTTCCCACTTTTTTGCGAGGGGGCTGCAGAAGTCGTCTGGCATGTTGTATGGATGGCATGTAGGATCTTGTTTTTGATTGCATTGCAAGTTGCACTGCCTATCATGTCTATGTGGAATCCCCTCCATGTATGTAGTCCTGGCCCGTTGGGGCCTGACTGCCGACTAGGCGGACGTGTTTTGCATGCCACTGTGACGTGGTGGCCTTGGCAGCCGTATACATTACTATACATGCTGGCAGGTTCCCGGTGGCCAGCCTGCCTGCCTGCCAGCCTGACCGTACTGGGTCTTGCACATATGCGTGCGTGCCATAACCAACCCACCAATTTGCCCCCTACGGTAGGGCTGCCCAGATGGCGGATTCTCAACTTACCGAAGGATCTTCAGAAAAGAAATTTTAGACTATAGTTGTTATGCAACATGGTTTGAAATGATCGACTTATTAAAATACATGTACTTATAGCAAAGGTACCGTTACTCTCCTTTTTTTAAATGTTTTTCTTTTTTTCCTTACAAGAGGCTTTATCGAGCCCAAGTCAAAAGAGAACTATCCAGGGAAGTTCTATTAATTAGAAAATGATTGATTGTCTAACAAGCCAATGCGCCCAGGATTCCGCATCCGGGACCCATGTTATGCTTAATGCATGGGTTATCCACCTGAGGTTTGCCTGCAAAGCACAGCTTTTTTCAACGCGCCCGGGCCCATCTGGCCAGATTTTGCCTGCAAAGCACGGTTTTAATACCCCTGGAACACATGGGGCCCAATGGGAAAGGGAAGCAGGCATCCAGGCCGAAGCCCCATCGGGGCCAAAGCAGCCCCGGCACCCACGCCACAGCGGGAATGGCAGAGAGGCCTGGAGTGTCCACCCTGAGTTTCCCTGCAAAGCACGGCTCGATTAAACCACCCGATTAAACCACGAGTAGTCTGAACAGTCGACTCGGTCAACCGTCGACTTGTCTTACGCCTATGGTTCAACGAATGCGACTGTCGAGTTGTCTCAACGGACAACTTGTCTCAACGAACGACCTGTCTCAAGTCGACTCAGTCAACTGTCAACTTGTCCTAACTCCATTGTCTCATAACCATCTGGTCTGCGACTGCCGGGAGGATGGAGGGTTATGATTATCGCAACTTGTTCAGAATCAGAGTCAGACTCAGAGCCAACAATCGACTCCTCCCAAGTGAGATTTTCACTCGGCTGTACCTGCAAGAATTACAAGAAATATTCAATCTCACCATCGCCTCAAAACTTAGTTATTTTTTCTGGATTCAATATTCAATAATAACAAGCAGACAAGAAGGAAAATCCAGGAACTATTTTTATGAATTCTCACTTTTTGATCTCCTTTCTTGACGACGAAGTCTGACATGAAAATGGCTTGCAATAAAACCGCTTCATTGTCTTGGCGTTCTTGAAAACTCTCTACACACTCAGTCATTGTGGCAAATTTAGAACATGACGACAGAGAGCAATATTCTGTGACTGTTTTAACCCAGAAATATTCAGATAAAATTCAATTAAGTCACGCCTTCCATAACCACGTCAAGTTTGGTTGAAAATGACAGCCAATACGAGATAATAGTTAGGTGCCAATTTCGATTGTGTACATTTGTTTGCAATTAACGTCTGGGTTTCATTTTAACTTCTGCACACATTTTACTCATCCTTCAGTTCAGATCATTATTTTCAATTGATGCCTTCATGAATGAGAGAAGGATCAGGGATCGAGGTTAAAGTATTTCCAAGATGGCGACGCCCATGGACGAAAAAAATGCTGCGATCTCTACTTCCAATCCCAACAGCAGAAGTATCCCGAAGATCGATCCAATAGAATTCACATTGAGAAAGAGACTTCCTCGCCGACTACCTAAACGTAAAAATGACATTTACGTGTCCAATAAGACGGATTTCAAGGCTCAGTTGGCTCGGTGTCATAAGATGTTGGATACGGGCGTGAATGAGATTCATATCCACGGACTTGGGGCTGCTGTCAACCGCGCAGTTAACCTTGCTCTCCAGCTGCAGAAATCCAACCTTGGTACATTCCAGATGTCTGTTCATACGTCCACTGTTGAATTAACGGATGATCTGGAGCCTACTGGAGACGGTGCAGAACCTGAAACAAGAGACAGAAATAATTCAGCTGTTCATATCAAGATATCAAGAACTGAAGAAGACCCCTCCAAATAAACTTATTTATCATAACTGTTGAGTGTTGAATTGAAGGACAGCAGAAGATAAGAAATCAAGATGGCAGATAGCAAAGGACTATAGTGTTTGGAATGTCACCTTTGAAATGTCACCATTGACATGCGTTTATATTACCAGCTATTCCGACTGAACTGCGTAATTAATAAACTGTGTGCTCTGATCTGAGAAAGAAAAATTAAGAAGAAGCCATGCTTGTGTACATGAACTTCAACAGTGTGATTATAAGTGTGGCTATCCTGCTTACATGTACCTTCAGCATTCGGGCCTTGACTGCCACTGTTTCGTTAAGA
Organism: Marthasterias glacialis; assembly: GCA_911728455.2. NCBI lineage: Eukaryota > Metazoa > Echinodermata > Asteroidea > Forcipulatida > Asteriidae > Marthasterias > Marthasterias glacialis. The sequence goes on along the minus strand of OU452219.1, from coordinate 21,825,852 downwards.
TCCTTTTTGTAATTTCTTTTGTCAATAAAATATTTTGTATTGAATGAAAGTTCCCCAGCTGCCATTAAAAGTTAAAGTTTTGATAAAAATCCAGATGGATGGTATTGGTATAAACCAAACTTTATGACAGTCAAACTACATGAATTAATATTCTTCAAATATGTCTTATGATAAGACATATTTGAAGGAGGATGCCCCATAGGAGTTCACTTGAAAACTCAGAAAATAAAACCAAGTTCAAAGCACTCTATTCACTTGGTCCCTCTGTCCTTGTCTAAAACATTTAACCCAAACCTTCCTAAGTCCTCCATAATCTGAAGGAATTGGAGGATTTTGGTTGATTGAGGCACATTCGAAAGTCACCGATTGGAGGATTATGAAGGATTGAGGAAGGTCGACATTTGATACATGGAAGATTGTGGAGGATTGTGGAAACATCCTTCAATGAGATCCTAGAGGATTGTGGTGGATTTAGGGAATTATGAAAATTGTAGATTTCTGGAGGATTCCAGAGGACAATGAATAATTAGGGAAATTTATTCCTGTATGTATAATGGTATGCTGGGTACATGTGCTTTGTTTTGCAAATTGTACATTGCTATATACAAAGGATTCTTTATGCACAAACATATTTTGGAGGATTTTGAAGGATTGAGGCAGTGAGTTTCATGCACAACTCATTTTGGAGGATTATGAAGGATTGATGAAGATCCTAAGTAGTTAAAGCTAGGGAGTTGGGGGTAAAGGAAAGCATCAGCGAAATGGCTGATTAAGTCTCTATATGATGTAATGCCAAAAAATCATGTCACAACTTTTCTGGATTTTACACTGTCATTTCAAACTATTTTATTCAGATTACATTTATTTACATATAGAAACAATCTAACATTTACTATTGATGGCTTGTATTGTACTACTAGTAAACAATACAGCAATATACATTAAATGTTACAATCTTCATAATAAATGAGTAAAGTCTGGCACACAAGTTACACTATCACTGTATCAAGGCACTGTACATTTATTATCACCTTTGGTCAACATTACTACTCTTTGGTATCTCTTTTACTGAACTGGATTGTCGATGAAATGTCAACACATTATCCAACCAGAACCAGCCCAAAACTTTTCTAAACTTTGATGTATTTCAACTGATGGTTAAAATTAATCCATCTAAATTACATCACTTATATGTATTCATTCAATTTATATCAGATTTGTCAATAATTATTTTGTTTTAAGATGACATTATTTTCATAATTTAGGGGTAAGAATAAACTGCCTGAAGCTCTGATAAACGAATCTTGACCAAAGGCTTAATGTATATCATTTCTCAATACCAGGTAACATTTGTTTTGGGATAAAGTTATGAAACGTAATTCAGTTATGTACAAAATACATTGCTTTGCTTTGGTTCATTTTGAAACTCAAAAATTTGCAAGAACATAATACCAACTTTTTCAGTTGTTTACAGAGGTCAAAGTTGACCTTTATGAGTCAAAACACCATTGTTATAGGTATTAAAGTTCCCGACTCACCCAAGCTACTTTAACAAAAATGGTTGTTTTGGGGGTATTATACAATGAGCTTCACTTAATATGTTTCATACTTTATTAATAGTAAAAGTAATAATAAAAAAAATTGCATTTTATCTACGTCTCCAAGCGCTTACTAACACGTTTTCAGGAATGCCCAATTTTTGAATTATGATACCCATTTATATAGCACCTTTTAAGGGTTTACAAGGCGATGCAGCGCAATCTGCAGAAAACCATGCCATAAACACCGGGGCAAACCCCTTCTCTTAATGATAAGTGTACTGGGTTCTTTTACAAGTTACAAAACACACGCAACCCATGGCTTTAGGTCCCATCCGAAAAATAAAGTATGTTAAGTGTCTTGATTAAGGACACAAGACCAAAGGGCGAAACAATGATGGTTAAGTGTCTTGCTCAAGAACAATAAGTGTCAAGAAACAAAGAATTATATGCAGATTAAATTAGAATGACTGACTGAGGTAAATTTGCTTTCAAATTAACCTTTGTTTCATGAGAAATGCTTGCTGTTTATACAGCTGTAAAATGCACGGTTATAACACATCAATTGTCATATCTGAAATGTTCAACAACGTTGTATAAAATATCGGACAATCTGATAAGAAATGGAATTTTTTGAAAAGGTAGTTTAAATTTGAGAGGTGATGAACATTTCAGAATGATGAAATATCAACTTTGAGAAATTTTATCAAATTGGAGGGTTCAGTTTCATTAAAAAAAATAATTTAAACAAGCCTCATAGAACCTGCATAAAGAATGCATATCTTCTCGTAACCTTACATTGCAAGCCATCTTCAATCAAACTGATACTTGGAGTAGATAACATCAAATAGTTCCTTGCACTGAATCTTAGCTCCTAGTTTAGTACACAGCAAGAAAGCACCAGACATCTTTCTGTGTAACGAGTAACTCTCTTCAGGGGGCGGAGCCAGTCTGTGGTTGAGCATAACTGGGAGGATGGATTGGATACGTCGAGTCGTGTCTTGTTTTGCAAAATCAAAAGGCTCACTCTGTGCAAATGGCTCTCCGAGGATCATAACTGCATCTACATGAGCTTTCTGCATCACCTAGTTAGACGAATAAATTACAAGACAAAAATTCAGAGAAATGATGTCACGATAAGATCTTCTGGAATATCATATTCTGGAATATGTTACTGTTTTTAGTGAAACAATGTTTTAACAAGGTCGTATCTTCACCCTAAGTTGGAGTATTCATGTAGGAATATTTAATTCAGTTCAAACTTATTGCAGTAACATGTACACAAAATAAAAAAAGGTTCTATCTCAAAAAACCAAGTCAACTTCATTTGTTACTCTGACCCAAATGGAGAACATGTTCATCAAATACCCTCCACCACAAAACAATATTCACCTCCACAAATCTCCATAAAATTCCTGAGAAATCATTTTGCCAATACACTTTGCATTAACTGTTCCAAAACACTTTAAAATAACAATTCCAAAACACTTGGTATTAACAATTAAATGCTGACGGACACGACGAAAGTGCAACTGGAAAAAGGGCTTAAGCAATTAATGTGCAAAACTGTGTAAGTCATTATAGGAAAGTTAAATTCTGCTCAGGTATAAGAAAACATGTCTTTGGGGGTTATTCTAGCAACAAAAATGTAACAGTAATGCCATGTTTTATTTTAAGGGGCTATTTTAATGCTTACGACCTTCTGTTGCTCGGACAAAAAGTACTTTGTGTGCCTGGAAGGTCGTAAAGCCTTTTGACATTCTTCCGAGCAACTTTTGATCAAACTAAGTTTAATTCTCTCTTGTATGTCACTTTCTAGGTACAGTTTTATGAAATGTCAAGTTACCTTTGATTCATAACCAGTTAGAAATCCAAGTTTCTTTGAATATTCTAAGACGTCATCCCTTCTTCCTGATGAAGCTCCTTTTATTACCTACAAGAAAACCATTTATAAGAACAAAGATTTTACAAACATCCAAGATTCTCCTCAATTCTGTGAAGGCCAAAATCCTTTATGAAGAACAATCAGGGATCAGGTTTGCTCAGTGGTTTCCTTCCCTACCCCTCATCTCTGTGGACCCTGGTTCCAATCCCACCTTGGACTGTAGCCTTGCATGTGAGGAGGGTTTTCACTCCCCACCTGATTGCAAAGGAATTTCCACCCAGTCAAGGTTTTCCTCCTTCTCAGAACCACCACTTCTCCCCAGAGAGATTTAATCCAGGTAGTTTTTCACCCATAAGCTATATTCTCATTATCTTACTGGTTGTGATGACTCAATGCTTATTAGTTGGTCATCACTGTACACTCATTTCTCAATAGTCTTACCTTGATATAATCATCAACAAATGATTTGGGGAAATCTCTGGAAGCTCCAAAATCTAATAAGGCCAACTGTGAATGAACAAAAACATACAAATGGAATTAAAATGTAAAATTTAAGTGTTGCCACAAAGGTAAAAAAAACACATCCCACATTTATAGATTGCTGACTAAATTAAAAAAAAAATTAATTTGGGGGTGAACAAAGAAAAATTGACTGGAGCGGGATTTGAACCTGCAACCACCGGTTTAATGTACCGACGCTCTACCAACTGAGCTATCCAGCCCTAATGTTGGCAGTCTACCTATTTTGTCAATATCTTTTTTTTCTGGGGGTGCCAAATTAAAAAAAAATTCTTTTGCTTAAATTTTAAAAAGTCTTTTTTTAATTTGAACTTTGGGTTCAAATCTCAATCATGACACTTTTGTCCTTGAGCAAGACACTTAACTATACTTGCCTCAAATAGGGGAAGAGGCAGTTATGTTTGTCTCGCAACGGATTCATTTACCCCTCCCTGTTCTTAGCCCCATGTCTTGTTTCTGCGCAGACTTCTATCCCTTCAATAATTAGCCCACACCTCGAGTGGCCTTTGGGCCTTGTGATGGGCGAATTGCATAAACATTATGCAGCAGCCATCTCTAGGCATAACTTGAGAGTAAGGCCTACTACTACTACTAACTACTGCGCTAATCATACAAAGCCTGCTCTTAATCACAGCAACATGCTTTAATTGTGACTTTTAGCAGTGGGCCCTGGTCCAACACAACTTTCTAGATTCCTAGATAAACATCCAATGCAACATTTTTCCAGCAAACAGATCATAATATTACACTGTCTATGAGACAGGTTAATGAAGAACTTGGTGTTGAATTACCTTGCCAGTGTGTTGGCTGTACAAAAAGTTGGACCAGTTTGGGTCTGTCTGCATGAACTGCCACTCAAACACTTCCTTCAGACACAATCTCAAGATATTCCTACAGATCTACAAGAAAGACAAACAATATTTCAGTAAACTAATAAAAAGCATCATGATTTTCGACTATGGTCATATTCGTTTTATCTACAATGTTAACTTCCATTGATCACACTGGTTTATTTTTTCTTGAATCCCCGGCTCTGATCTACCTAGACGTAGCCCACACCTCGAGTGGCCTTTGGGCCTTGTGATGGGCAAATTGCATAAAAAAAAATGTAAAAATGAAGTCACTGCCAGACCTGTCAAGCAGCTCACTTAACTTCATAACTTGATCTCAATCTAGAATCTACATGTACTGCGTCACACCAAAGAAGAACAGTCCTCTTGCACTCACATCATTTCTAGTTTCCTGGTCCAAGTCCACAGCCTTGTCCAACGATACTCCATCCACTAACTCTGTGGTCAGTATCTGTTTGGTAGATAACTCTGGTATGACCTCTGGGACCAGTAAGTTGGGGTCATCTCGCAGGACGTTCCTAAAAAATCATAATACAAAAAAAAAGGTAAGAATCAAAGTGATAAACAATTAAACTACAGCATAGGGTTTGTTTATAACCGCCCTAATAAACAAGAGTCAAATCAATGTACAGACAGAATTCTCCTTCAATCGTTGGAACATTTCCAAGATTGATCAAAACCGTATCCATCAAACTATAAAGGATGTGTGCTGTCCATGCAGCATATAATGTTTTGTAATTAATAAACAATGAATCAGCTGAAAGTATACCTGCTGTGACCCCCTTTTTTATTTTTTTAACAATTTACTTCCTTAAAAATAATGCTCTCTGGTAGCGCCCACAAAAATAGTTCTTGCTCCTGATGTATCATCACTTGTGAAACAAGGAACGTTACCAAAACATCTGAATTTCATTACTACCATACAGGCACGTACTGTTAGTACTGTAAGCATTTCTCAAAAAGCCTCAGTCTACCAGAGACGTCACATATTGTAATATATCATAAGCCAGGCCTGGATTTGTAAGCATTCCCAGAGAGCAATTTTTGAATGAAATAAATTTGAAAAATTATATAAAAGGGGTACAAACGGGTATTTTTCACTTGGTTTATTATTAGTCAATAACAAACTTTGACATGGCATAATGGTTACAGCAGTATGGCACATATCCTTTGCATAGGACTTCAAGCTACTACATGCTTATGTAATATGCCTGAAAAAAAAAATCAGATCAAAAAATTCCCAGGCATGATATTTCAGTTTTAAAACCAATAAAAGTGCCTATTAAAAGATGGTTTAAAAATAGTAGGCTGATTTCCCCTTGTACTATTAATTAGCATATCATGGTCGAGCGGTCTAGCACACCGGACTCAAGTTCTGATGGTTAAATTATTGGGGTGTGGGTTTGAATCCCGGTCATGACACTTGTATCCTTGAGTAAGATGCTTTACTATAATTGCTTCTCTTCACCCAGGGGTATAAATGGGTACCTGCGAGGGTAGAGGTTGACATTGTGTTTGAAAAAGCCTTCAGAGCACCATGGCAGCTCAGGGCTGTATACTCCCCAGGGAGCTGAGAAAGATTACAGGATTGTTATTGGCCCAATGAAAAGGGCACTACTGTAAAGCGCATTGAAACATTATTGTTAAATGCACTATATTAATTTCTATATAATTACTATTAATTTGATCCAATGCGATATTTACTTCCATTTTTAAGTTCTCTCTTGAATCATGTACTAGATGGTCCATAATTGAATGTACCTGAATTTATGACTCCATTCTGCTTCTCTGATGTAATCCACTTCCCAAGCTAGCTCTCTCCGAGCAACATCAACTGCATTCTCAACGTAAAGACCTTGTCAAATAAACAAGAAACATTGAAAGTATGTCAATATCAAAACACAGTATTTCTAAGTTCTTAAATAAAACCCTCTTATACACTGGTACCACAGACTGCCGCAAAGTAGCATATCTTCTAGGCTAGCATTGGGTACATGGGTTTCTTCCGTCTGTACTGCTGGTATTATATGGAAACCCCATGGCTTATGTACTGTGGACTTAGTCTCCACAGTCTCCTGTGGAATTCTGTGGTAAGAGCCAGTTGGGCAGGAGAGTATACCAATAGGTATAGGGTTTTGCTTCACTCAACTCAACTTTCCTTGTTCCACCAAAGCGTCTCATCATGAGCAAGGCCTGTTTTTGTGGGTGTTCCCAGAGAATGTTTTTTTAAATGAGGTAAACTAGAAATGCTTTGTTGTGCTATTCCTGTGTGTTATTTCTGAGAACAATATCACAAAGCCTGTAAGCAGCAGTTTCTTGCTTACACAGCGGCCCTCAGTACAGTTTCTATTTCATCCTAGTGCTTAGCGTAAGCAAAGCAAAAGGCTTGCTAACTTGCCAGCAGTTCTAGTAAGCAGTTACAATGCGTATACGTTGGAAACGCGCACATACACTGTCAAATCTTCTTGATTGTTTATGAAATACCATTTTACTTGCATACTTTTTCCTGCTATAACTAAACAGCTTTATGAATTTTATCCCTGGTCATACACAAACTAATGATTTGATTCCTGACAAGCACAAACTAACCATACTGATTTCAAGTCCAGTTTCATGGCAACTATTTATTCAAAAAAGAAATCTGTGATCAGCTTTAGATTTAAACAATGTCCACTGACAACTCTACTTTCTCTTTGTTGAGAAGTACTTTTCCATCCAACCCCTTGGGTTTGTTTCTCTCCAAGTGCAGGATGAAGAAGGATAAAGATCGTACCTTCAGGAAGAACATTCCAGACTTTCATGATGGCCATCAGGTTGTTTATATCACTGTCAATACCTTCACCTACACCAGGATACTAGAAAAACAAACGATAAACCATTCCCTTATCAGCTAGGAATAATATTTACCTATTTCAAACTTTGATTATAATTTCTTTATCCCTTTATAGATGAATGCGGCCACAAGCGGCTTGTAACAACATGCCCTGAAGGGCCACAACTGGCCGCAAGATTTGACCTACTCCCTCTCAACCAAAGAGGTCAAAGTAAAGGTCATGTCCCGAATTGACGCTTTCCCATGTTAACAAAGTATCTATAGTCTATAAGAAAACCACATTTCTCTTTCATAGTTTTTTTTCAGATAATTCTTCTTAAAAATTTGAGTCAAAGTCTAGCAGGAGAAGTTCCTATCTGAACTAAGAAGTCTCATGATTTCCAAATTTACTCCGCGGCAGCAGATAAATGAAGCCAGCCACATCAACCCTAATATATGACCTTGGAGCACATCTTGAAATCGAAAGTGCTAGATCATTTCGGAGGGAGGAAAACCGGAGGGCCTGGAGAAAAAACGTGGCACAAGAGAGAACCAATGCACAATGTTACTCACATATGACCCTAGCTGGAAATCGAACCAGGGCCACAGTGGTGAGAGGCAAGCGCTTTACGCACTAGCCACCCATGCCACCCAAACTATCTACCTGTATCTTCATAGCCACTTCCATTCCATCATGTGTTGTAGCCAGATGAACTTGACCAATTGATGCAGCAGCGAATGGTTTGTCTTCAAATGATGCTACTTTACTCCTCCAGTTGTCTCCTAACTCATCCTTTAAGACTCTCTTCAAAAATCAATCAAATGGATCAAATTAAACAAATTTTACGGGTAATCTTTTCCACATTTTCTTTTCAGTTCTTAAATTTAATATTCAACGTTATTAGACCTAGTAATTGATTTAACCTTACATGCTGTACACAGGGGTGTGATGCATTTACCACATGACATCATATTGCAGGTTGGCATGGTTTATCTATCATTCAAAACTACAGTGGATGATATTGAATGGTCAGACAGAAGGAGGGTTAAAGGAGTTGTGTCATCATGACTACAGCAGTAAATGGAACAACCCAGTTACTACGCACATGTGCCCGCCGGCCATCTCATCACAGTTTGACAAAGACGGCACCCTTTGTGATTTGACCGCAAATGCGTGCATGTGCAGTATCTGAGTGAGAGTTCATCTTTCCATGCACAGCCACAGGCCTGCTATAATCATGACGACATAGCCCCTTTAAAGCCATTTTGGCAACTTTCCAGGCATGGTGTAAGTTTTAGTCAAACATGATCAGTAAAATGATCCAATTATTCACAGACTAGAAATTGTGTTAAATACATGAGCAAAATACATGTGCAAAAATTTGTTAATGGCCTCATAATTCGACACTAGCAGATTCTTTCTCAAAGGCTAAATGACAACACAACACACACATACTGGATACTGGAGTAACAAAGCAGTCAAGTGGAAAGAGGTGAAAAGACAGAAAGCAGTCAGGAGATGCAAGGGATGAACAATGAAGAGGGAGACAAAGGGGGAAGAGTCTGGTTTAACCAAGAGAGGTTGGAAACACAAAAAACAAAATCAAAGAAAATTTTGTGTAATCCGGCAAGAGATAAGTAACCTCAAAACTTGACTGATCACAACGACACCTGTAATTTTAATTAAACAGATCGGACAGAGTTGTACAGTATTTGTAGCTTTTCTAAATACACAAATTGTTTGGATTGTTACCTCCATCTGCCATGCTGGCATAAAATCAGCACTCTGTCTGACTCGATCAAATACTCTCTGAAGCTCTGGACTGATTAATGCATTATCTGTGAAAAGACAAACATGAGTGATTAACCCTGTAGAGGTCAAAGCAGCCTGAACTGGTTCCAATTTCATAAAGCTGTTAAGCAAAAAATACTGCTTAGCAAATTTCTTTGCTACGCAAACAATGAATGGGGCACCAGTCACAATAATGTAAACTTTATGGATTTTTGGCTGGTAACCTATTTCTGCTCATGATATTTTCCTGTGCTTTGCTAGTTTTCATGCTTACAATCTTTATGAATGTGGGCCACGGTTCCAATTTCGTAGAGCTGTTTACCGGTAAGCACATTTCTGTGCTTACTTTAGCAGAAAAACATGCATAAGCAAAAGTGTATTTCATAACATCGAGTAGATTTGACAGTGCATTTGCGCATTCACAATGGATTTGCATTGGTACATCACTTGTCTGCTTACAGACGTCATCTGAATTGGTAAAAAGTCATTTATACAGCGCCGACATCAAAAGTTTGCTCTAAGATGCTGAGGCGCAAGATGAAGATTTCTGGGGTAAGCCTGCTGAAACAGAGTGTCTTGAAGACGTGGAATGAATTGGCATCTCTGTTTACCTTGAATGCTGAGCATCTGACCAAGCTTAAGAGCAGCTCCTCTCACTCGACATAATGTATCAACAATACGCTCTGCATTAGCTTCTGATAGTAGTAGACTACCATCAAATTTGCCATCTATATATCAAATCAAAAGGGAGTAATACAAACTTAACAAATTGTTCACATTAGTCCTTTGTCTGCCTTAACAGTGACAGTACGAGACGACTATTATGTTTTCACAGAAACTTAATGCTATAATCATAGCGCTTTATCACACCTGGCGGAGGTCTCAAAGGAGTCGTTATTTTTGTACAGGTATGCAGAGCTGTTTTTAGAATAAGACCCATTTTGCATGGTTTATATGAAGCACCTTTTACAAGATGGTGTGGTACATTTTGAATGCGGCCAATCATGGCAGAAACACCTGGGCAAACCCCTTCTCTTAACGATAATAGTGTACTGGTTCTTTTTATATGCGGCTTCACATCCCATCCGAAGAACGAAGCAATAATGGTTAAGCATCTTGCTTAAGGACACAAGTGTGAAGGTCTTATTTTCCCATACACAGGCAATTTCCTTGAATACCCCTTGAAATATTCAAGTAGAAATTAGATTTCCTTCATAGAGGTGCCCTTAACAAAGCAAATACTGCCTTGTCCCTACAAGAACAAAGTATCAGCCTGTATACAGCATACCTCAATTTAATATTAGTATTTTTTTAATGCACTTCATCAATCGATTTAGACACATTTACATTCACTTCTGTAAATTACTGGATATTACAAAATGAGCGCTTCTTACTTTCTTTGAGACCAAAACTTCTTTTTGCTTTCTCGGCTAAGGCACCCACACCCAAACCTGCTGCTAAACCTGTGAAGTTATAAGGCAAAACAAATCAACAATGTAAATAAGCTTTTACGTCTCCCAACTCATTCATAAACAACAGCCCCCTTGCACATGACATCACCAGCTCAAACAGTGTCCTAAATGAGGTCAAAGGAAGCCCTATTGTTGACTGAGAATTGCGTGTGGCACTTTAAGCATGTGCAATTTTCCATTGTTTGACCTCAGCAATGACTGGCTATGCAAGGAGGGTCTATTAAATAGCCTTTGTGAGATATGGCCGACACAATGAGTGCACTGTTTGGTTTGGGTGTTTACAGACAGATTTACCCAATCCGAATAAGGCACTTGCCATGTGTCCACCATATCTCAAAAAGGCTAATGGGGTGTAAGTAACAGCTGTTAATCAGGGAATGATATTCAGGCAAAATATTTGTTACTTTATGATCAAGTTTTTGTAATCTTTCAAGTAAAGACTACATCTTCAGATGGAGAAGCAACTATCCAGCAATAAATCTTACCTCCAAAGTTCCAGACTCTACCAAGACGAGATGAAGGAACTGTTCGCTCTTTAGCTCTGTCACTCAACTAAGATACAGAAACATTTAGGATTTAAGAGATATATCAATACATGGAGGAAATAAAAACAAATAGAAGTCAGGAGGGGTTCATAACTTGGTTTACACAATCAAATAAAAAAGGGATACTTCACTTAGATCTACTTTGTACATATGTTGGGACATAAAAAAAAGTTACAATTTTAAAAATGGCTGTTGCAAACTGCTTGCCAACCAAAATAACCAATGGTATAAGTGCGACCGTGGTGATGGCATCCTGTTTCGACCATAGCAGAGTCTTTCTCAAAGGATTTGAGACAGACTCTGCTAGAGTCAAAACGTGATGCCATCACCACTTTTAATATAAAATAATTTCAGGAATCAAGGCAAAGAAAATGACATGGAATCTTTTTTGACAGAATTTGACTTCTCCTTTGATTGGTTTAAAGTGGATTCCATGAGGACCAATTACAAAACATGTAGTTTACAACTGCTTCCTAATTGATATGATCAGACTTGTGTTGTGGCCAATGGCGTATCTATAGGTATGGCAGACATGCCATGTGTCCTGGGCGCCACTTAAAAGAGGGCGCCAGAAGAAACTGAAGGAAAAAAAAACTGACATTGATCACCATCATAGACCAATTTGCATCAGTGAAAGCAAGAGAGGTGTAGTTATAATTTTCATGTAGTGCCATAATTTGTTAAGTAAAAGATTACCGAGCTTGACTTTAAATTTATGAGCTGATATTATGGTAAAGCTACCGTATGTAAAAGATGGGTGTCAAATGTTTGGACAGGGATGCACTATTCATAAGCCATTTTGAGATATGGTTGAAAAAATACTATGACACTATTAGGTTTGGGTAAATTTTTCTGTATACACCCAAACCAAGCAGTGCACTCCTATAGTGCCTACCATATCTCAAAAAGGCTAATTGCTTGCCACCAGCGCTATTTTCCGTATATGCCCCTGGTTTTGGCAGAGTGGTCTAGTGAACTGTGTTCAAGTTCTGGCGCTATTAGAGGGTGGTTTCGGAGCTAAGTTGTGGCACTTATGTTGTTAAACAAGGCACTTAACCCCAATTGCTTCATCGTTCAAATCAAAAGTAAAGCTAAAGGCCCCACATGTTGTGTAATGCACGTTAAAGAACCCCGTTTTCAGTAAACAGGCTTTGACATAGTTGGGAGCAAGATTGTGCCGCAACATCTTGTAAAGACCCTTCTCACTGAAGTCACATTTCTATATCAGCACAGGAAGTCTGCCATGCTGAAGTACTATGCACATGTAGGATACGTACGCACAGTGCCATCCAGCGTTGCATTTTGTTGCACAAGACCTGCAGTTCTAGTAACGTGTGTGTGTGATCTTCTAGTTTTGAGTACTCCAGCATGGCAAACAATAAAATAGATCTTTATCATGGTGCGACCATCTTGATTTTCTCCCATTCAAACCAATGTAACCAAACCGAGGCTGGAAGGGCAAATAGTCTGGTTCCTTTTTGGGCAATGAATATTAGCATCTATTACTGTTATTGGATACAGGGAACATGACCAAGACGGTGGCAGCATGATAAAGGTCTATGGTGGCATCATTTGAAAAGGGTCTGTACCATTACAAGGTTTTCTATATTCATAACAGGGCCTTTTAATTCAACATTGATCTGTTACCTGTCTTAATATAATGAGCTGTTTAAGGCATCCAAAGGGAAACTAACCTTGGGTCTGATTCTTGGACCTCTTGGTCTTGGTGGTGTTTTGGACGTTTTTGCTTTCGTTCTCAGCTTCTCAAGTTCTTCTTGTGTCATTCCAGTGGATGAATCATAATGAAGATATCGCCTATGGTCATTACTGAACCGAGTTGCGAATGTGTGTAAACGTCTAGTTTGATTCGGAGGTGTGCCGTTAGTTCTTGGTACTTCATTTGTCCTGCATAGAAGAAAGAGGTATTTTTCACTAGCTAGTAGCTACAATCACCTTAACCAGCTGACACCGCATGACCTGTTTACACTACAATATTTTAAGAGCCAGCAAGCAGGCAACAGCCTTTGTGTAAACACGCCATTGTGAAATCGGAAAACTGGAACAAAGGTTGCCCAGACATTTTGTTTCACAGCGTGTACAGAGTATGCACCCACCATGCAACGCTTTATTTCACCCACACAAAAGAGGACAGATGTTGTGGAATATTTTGCCAATTTTCACCTATCATGCGGGATTTATTATGTAATCCCCAATACCAGACCTTTGTCCTTTTGTTCCAAGAAGAGGATACATATGAGGCATCAAGAGGCTTCCAGCATTTTTTATTAATTGTGCTTTGGCTCGATGGAGGTAAGTCTCTGTGAACAGAGCATCCAGCCTTGGTTCTGTATTTAGGCTGACTTTGTCAATTGATGTACCAAGCTTGTACTCTCAAAGTTCCATACCTGGAGGATGGGGTAGACTTGGTGGAAGACTCAGTCATTTCTTGAGAGGAAACACTTTCTGGTTGTGGCACATCGTCAATTGAGGATGACCCAGCGGAGTAAGCCCAACTTGTTGTGTCCTCATCCGCTACAGAGGCTGGGAATTCATCAATGTTCCTCTGCAATGATATCAATTAAATACTAAAGGTAACAAACAGCTAACGAGAAACACAGCTCAGAATATTACTGCTCTCCATTATTGATGAGACAAGTACCTTTTTACTTCTGAAACAGCATTCAACAGAAAAAAATTTGTCAGTCACACTGTTCTGCCAACATTTTAGATTCGTCCCAACTACAGCTGGGACTGGTCCCGACAGACCGATCCATTAAGCACCGCCCACTGTGCATAAGCGCCGTATACACTAACGTGTTTGTCAGACTTTTGGTTGCGCAGTCACTTCTGTGATTGGTCAATACAGCAAGGGTGGGGCTTAATGGATAGGTCTACTTGAGTGTTACAGCTGGGGAGGCCCAACTATAGCTGGGCACAGAGATCTTTCACCATGCAGGGGACCAGCGCAACCGGTCTCTTTTTACATTGCATGGGGTGGTCCCAACACTAGGCTTCTAGCAGATTGCGAGGGTAAATTCAGTTGCATGTTTGTGATGGAGTACTGGATTCTCCTCAAGTTTTTCTATGGCTTGCCAGGAGAATTACTGTGTATCAGGTACAAGCCCCGTTGTAAGCCAAGAGTGAGTTGAGAGGATCAAAAGTTACCTTAAAAGTTATCTCTATCACAGTATCAATATCAGGCCAATCCCAGCTATAATTGGGCCAGGCCAACTGTGACCACTCTAGTTGGGAAAGGTCTCACGTGTTGTTGGGACAGTTCTTAAGTTGAGACGGAACAACACTACAGTTGTTATTCTTGAAAAATGGTAATCATTATAAGATTTTAAGGAAGGGCTTACCTGCGAGGAGCTCATCTTAGACCCATACACCATGGCATTACTAATTGTCTCTTCTGCTTTTGTTTGTATCTTCTGAGCTGTAGATCTTACACTGCAATTACTCCATACTTGACTGCATTCTTTACTTTGTGTATCAACGAAGGCTCTGGCAACCAGACCAAACCCACGCAATGCCTTTATGCAGTCTGTTAACCTCGTCTGTGCCATTATGAATCTGGTACCTTTACCTTTTATTGTTGTACAACAACAAAAAAAGAGAGAAGATAGAAATGCACGATCAAAATTCTCAAATATATCTCCATTAAGTTCAAAACATTTTGTTGAACAATATGTCAATCTAGTGACATTTGTCAAGTCTTTTAAAAGTTGATGGCCACCAATGCTTATTCTTCATTCAAAATGAGACTCTTTCCATATGAATTTACATCATACAACCATCTTCACCAGCCTCCTCTCTGATTCAGGATGAGCGCTGTATCCAACCATCACTTTTTCACTCATTATAGTCTTACCTAAATAACTGACAAAGTCAAACTTTTGTGTTAAAGGTACACACCCGCTTTGTTAGACTATTTTGGACCACAAAATAGACCCAAACATGCCTCCAAAGGTTGTCCAGTAAAATGGTCCAAGATAAATCACATGATCTTTGGAGTTAGTTTTACCTCCAGCCATATATTACTGCACCAAAGTCAACTCTAATTTTTCTTTTACAAATATTTATGAGAATTTGACAAAGGGGACTATGTATTCAGATTATGGATAAAAGTTATAAATAATTTAAATTAAGAAAAATCAAAAGTAAGATTTTAATTCAGAGAGTCTGGGCAACAGAAGCTTGTTCCAGAGTGCACAGCATGGGGGATAGTGAGACATAAACCCCGAGGCAATATCCCACACAGCCAGAGCCGTGGCTACTGGGGTATGGAGGCATAAACCCCAACCCAAGGCAAGAACTAGCTAGCTAGCCTTGGAGCTTATGAACATGTGGGAGGGGTAGGGTTTTTGGTATGGTGACTTCCGGGCCGTCTTCAGGGCGATCGCCCTGTTACACCAAATTCATTAAAAAACATGGCTCCTGAGGCCCCCCATTCCCACTGAAAAGCTATGTCCCCCCACCCTTTGCCCCCTCAGTCAGTGAAAAAATACTGGCTACACTGCTGTACTCCAGACTCTCATGCAAATGACCGATCGATCATCAAGGGGGAAAATTTAGGGGGAAAAAAAAATTTGTATTCACATTTTGGCACTAATTTTATTTATATTTGGGCTAGCCTATTGTATTGGGTTAGATAAAAATACATTTTAACATAATACTATAGTCCGAGACTGTCCTGGACCCAACATTAACAACGCCTTTTTTAATATTTGGACATATCATGTCCAAATGTTTAAACAAGACATGGCTAAGGCATTGTTAATGTTAGGTCCAGGTCTCGGACTAGCGACTAGGGCCTAGGTCCAACAAAGTAACATAAACACAGAAGCAAGTCAAAAGAATATTTCAACATAGACCCAGTAACTGGGACACTGTACTCCTTTTTTAGATTTTGACATTATCGATCTAGTACGACCGATAATGTCAAAATCTAAAAAAAGGAGTACAGCGCCCCAGTTACTGGGTCTAATTTCAACAATGTGCACGCACCTATGACTTTAGCATGACTTCATCAAATCAAAGTTCAAGACTTGCATCAAGTAAGTAGATTAATTAAAAACAGAATAAAAAATGCACGAAATCATACCGTCATTCATCAAGCAAACTTTAAAAGCACTTACCGTGGTGAGCTTCAATTCAATGATAACCATGAAAGATGAGTTAAAACTCAATGCCGAATATTGCTTTATTTGGTATCGTTACTCTACTCTAGGCTCTAGTGACTAGTGTTACTGTTTGTTAGTGTTAAACTCGTTGTGTAATCGTGTACAACTCCCAGACCTCTGATAGCAAATTATATGGTTATAAAACAGCGGATATTTTGGTACCATGCTAAAAGTAACGTTTACTGAGCAAGAGAGGGCGTCGAAAAGAGAAAAACAAATTTTTACAAAAAAAATAAATAAATCGGCACACACGTGTGGCACCCAGTCTCCTGTGTGTATAAGAGAGCCATTTTCAGGATTGGGTATCAGTTTACTACAACCGCAGTTGGCTGTGTAGTGAAAGTGTGACTGGCTTTTGGGATAAAAACTTAAAAAGTTACATCGAGACGCAATTAAAAATGTCAACGGCCAAGGGTACGAAGAAAGTTTCAGCATTTGCTGCTTTTAGCTCCAAAATAAAGGTTTGTATAATTATATTGTTAGCGGATTATTACTTAAATATTATCACTCGGTTTATTTGCAGTGAAAAAACAAAAATATTTATCACTCACTCAGTTTTATTTAGGGAATAACAGTGCGAGGACCCAGTCTTCACTGCTTGGTAATGACCGGGGTGGTGGCTGGCCGCTGTTAACGACCAAGCCGGAGGCGCGGTCGTTAACAGCGGCCAGCCACCACCCAAGGTCATTACCAAGCAGTGAAGACCGGGTCCTCGCACTGTTATTCCCATTAATAAATACCTTTTTAACGAAATAAACGGCTAAAATTTTCTTGTTTTGTTAGCCGGTCTTTATATCGCCGTTAATACACCCCCACGTGATCACATTTTGACCATTCAGAATCCACAAACTGCCCTAGGTATTTGTTAATAAACATTAACGTTAAACACTATAGAAACTTTCCTAAAACCGGGTTGGCATTTGTCTTTTAAATTTGACTTTCTGTGCCGAGTTTTATTAAAAATGCAGTAGTCAGTGCCGCCAGGCAGTGGGGGCAATCAGTGGAGATTTTGCCGGCACCGGCCTATTTTTACTTTGTTTTTTTAAAGCCGGAAAGGAAACATGCACAGTGATGGGTCCTTAAGACCCAGTAACTGGGGCGCTGTATTCCTTTTTTGAGATTTTGACATTATCGATCGGTCCTACTAGTGCCCCAGTCCATGATATATTTGGAAATTGTGACGAAGGGGATTTTTTATGAATCAGTTATAAAATTGTCAGACAAGTTGAGGGTTGACTAAGTTGACTCGAGACGGGTCATTCGTTCCTGAAGATCCTAAGTCATCCATCAAGACCAGTCAACGATCAGGAACATACTGATAGTTCCACTTTCCATCACCAGGCCAGGCCACACCGTGTTTTGTGACTTTGACGAGGCGGTCTGACAGAGCAGTGTTAATACTTCCCTGGGGTTTTGTTTGACTCTGTCCATTATTCATAGCACAGCCAAAACCTTGCCCAGTCTCGACCGGCCGTTTTCATAACTTAAGTTCTCGTCATCGTCCATTCCCTTAATAACCAACAGTTTACTCTGCACTGCTTTCATTTATAAATTTGGAGTACTAAGCCTTTAACTTTTGTAATTTTCATATAGTTCATTTATTTGAGTATATCAGCATTTGTTAACCAGTTGCTGTCGAGATTCTTCCATATTTTTTTTTCCCGTCCAGCCTGACGGGATTTTTGTCTTGGATTACCGGAATCCTTTTTTCTTTGAGAGTACCCCTGGCACAAAGAAACATTGACATGACAAGATCAGCCAAGAGAACAAAGATTCTCTTTATTACACCATTATGTTATTTTTTCTCTATCAAGAAAAAAGTCAAACTCATGCGCAATGAATTGCAAAACCTCTGCTTTTAGCCACGGCTTACCAATGGTACTAAATCCTGACCGAAACCAAGGCTGGATTCCCAGTTCACTCTGACTTACCTTCATTGAGCCAAAATACAATGAATAAAGAATTGTGGAATCCTCTCTTGGAACTAAAGGACAAAGGTCTGAAACTGGAGATTACACAATAACCCCAGCACAATAGCCAAAAATGTGCAAAAAATTGAGCGCCATCTGTCCTCTTTGTGTGGGTGAAATGAATAGTTACATGCGGTGTGTGTGCTCTGTGCACGACGCTCTGCAGTGAAATGGCCAGGTGACCTTTGTTTCGGTATTCTGATTTTACACAATAGCTTGTTTTACCGTCGCCCATTTGCTTGCTCGAAAACTGTTTTTGTGGATACTCTTCAGTCGGCGCCAATTGGTTAACTTGTTGGCGCCGGCTGATGAGTATCAAAGAAAATACTTCAAGTAAGTCTGCAACATCTACATGTACAAGTATTAACCCAACATCTATATCACCCTCTATAGACTGAATTTTACGATAAATCTTAGTCATGACAGTACTGTTATTTTCGTTTTATTTTCCTGCCCAAATAAATGTATCAATGACCTTTGATCAAAAACAAATTGCGTTTCATTGCCGAGTTGTTTAACACACTGCACTCAAGCTCAAGCAGAGTGTGGGACAGAGGTCCAGTCTTGAAATTGTAAAAACAAGTAATGAGTCCAAAGAAGAACTACAAAGAAGACCTACAGCAAGCTCATGAAGCTAGTCCAAAAGTTGAGAATAAACCAAATGGCTCCTTTGAGAGCCTACACAATCCTTTCAAAAAGAGACTTAAAGGCATTGCATACGTTTGGTAATGACTCTGAAAATTTTTGGCAATAAAAACTTACTTGGTAAGGAGTACAGCAGCTTTGGATAGTATACTGCATTTTGAGAAATGTTTCATTTCGAAGTACTGCAGTTATGGAAAAATATATCACTTTTTATCCCCCAAAAACTTGAATCTGAGAAGCGTTATGGCCGTAACGCTTCTCAGAATGTGTATTCCAATGACGGATACTTCTTCTGCGTGAACGCAACCGCTCCAGATTTTTTGGCGATATCTAAAAAATGCTGCCACCTTTTGAAATGAAATTTACACAGGTTAGTTTTATGGTATATATCTACAATTATATAGCATTAAGGCAAACGTACGGTTCCAAAAACCAAAGGTATACTTTGCCTTTAAGTGTTTATGGATCTACCTACAAATTACAAGAGATATCCAATCTCATCATGTAAAACCTGACAACTTGTATGAGTCCAAAGAAGTGACATTTTCTTTAAACCTGATGCCCTGTATAAAGTGTGCCCTCAATGCCAGCTTATCCTTGCAGGTACATGCATGACATGTAGGTGGATTTTAACAATGAAAATCGTTGACAATGGCCAAAAACTTCTGCTGAAGAAAATTGTGCAAGCCTACTGATATATTTGTCAAAATTCTAGTACTATTAAAACATGTTGGGCAACTGTATAAAAAAAAGAATTATCTTGGATACCAAGTTGATGTGCCATGATATCAGTTACAGCATAGAGAAAGGACCACGGAAGGAGAACTACAACTTGTCGAACTAAAACAATGGAGACCAGTGGTTATTAGAATGACCACAAAAACCCTCAAAGTGGGTTATGGAACGCTGCATTTTACACCGGTAAATCACAGCTCAATTGCGCATTGAATATTGGTGTGTCACAGTTTCCGACGTCATTACGCTGCAAGATTTTTCCACAATAATGGAATAAACATTGGGCAGCAATTAAGATTTCTTTGCATGGGCAGTTGAACCTGGTTCATAAAAACGCACCCAATCTTGAAGGTTTCAAAGACGGCTTTCTGTCAGTGTCATAAGTTAAACCATGACCTGAAATTCATGTGAGAATTTTCATAAAATTTACATAAATGTATAGATTACATAAATTAATAGATTTTCTGGGTAAAAAAAAATGTGCATTTCTTTTGGCATGTCTTTTTAACCATGTTCACTGGTGTTATCTGTTGATGAGGCTAATCATAGACAACTTCTTAACCAAAAACCAAAAACTTGTAAGATTTGAAAACTTTTTTCACTGTTGGTTTCATTCCACAATGGATTGGGGCTCTGCCCATGCAGACTACCCAAAATGCACTGCGCTACACACAATTGGCTGACCGCAAAGAAGATATTTATGTCAGCAGTCGGGAAATGAATAACTTATGGCTGCAGGGTATTTATCGGCAGTGATCAGTGTCTTTTGAAGTAGGAACATTGTAAGTCCTTCCATGATACTTTCTCTACAGTTAAGTAGTAATGCAGGCTTAACGTTTTTTAATTACTAAAATAGCAAAAGGTTTCATTAAAATTATTTGTAACTACATGTATCAAGGTAAAAAAAATACTGTTTGGGCATTGCCACTTAAATTGTTATGATAAACGAATTATGTCAACTGGGCTGGATTTAATTCAAAGTCAGATTAATTTGGGAATATTTTGATCTTAAGGCTTATGATATTTAGATGGAACCAACTTTGGAAATAAATTCTGTGGGCAGTTGTGTTTAGGCTTACAATAAGTATATTTGAAAATACATTTTACAGCATAACTCCCCAAAATATGAAGAAAAAAAATGGTGTCATCATTTGGCCGTATTATCAATCTGTACCATAACAGCCTAGCTAAATTACAGTTATTTTTCATTTTAATTTATCTTTTGTAGAATGGCAAATCTGCAACCTCTGAGCCAGCTACCTCACCAACTGCAAGATTTCAATATGATGAGAGCAGCTTGTTGAACGCATTTCGTGCTACACAAGAAGGCATGTCTGTTTACAAAGCCTCCAGGCAGTATGGTGTCCCAGAATCAACACTTCGTGATAGGACAAGAGGAAAAGTATCCATTGACCATAAAAGACGTCAACACTCCTCCAAGCCCAACTCCTCACCGACAGCAAGACGTAAGCACGATGCAGTCCAGTTAACACAAGAAAGAGAGTTTAACAAAGCATCTAAACAGGATGATGTCTCACAATCAAAGACCAGAGATAATGCTGCTGTTAACCGCAGAAAACCTCAACAATCTTCCAAGCCCACTGCTTCACTGACGGCAAGACGTAAGCATGATGAGATCAGTCTGGTGAGCGCAGTCCAGAAAACACCAAAAAAGAAGTCTGTTAATAAAAGATCTAAAAGGGATGGTGTCCCAAAATCAACACCTTTTGACAAGTCAACAGGTAACACTGCCATTGACCGCAGAAAACGTCGACAATCTTCCACGCCCACCCCCTCAACGACTGCAAGACGTAAACATAATGAGATCAGTTTAAGGAAAGCAGTCCAGGCAGCTCAAAAACGGAAATCTGTAAACAAAACATCTAAAAAGGATGGTATCCGAGAAACAACACTTCCTGACAATACAATAGGAAACGTTATCGTCAAGGGTGCAAAACGTCAACCAGCCTCTCAGCCCACCACCTCATCGACTGCAATACTTCAGTATGATACAGTCAATTTAATGAATGCATTCCAGGCAACAAAAGAAGGCGTGTCTGTCTACAAAGCATCAAGGATATATGGTGTCCCAGAATCGACCCTTCGTGACAGGACAAGAGGAATTGTTTCCATCGACCGTAGAAGACTTAAACAATTCATTCCACCCACAGCCTCACCGACTGCGAGACGTCAGTATGAGAAGGCGAATTTGGTGAATGCAATCAAGGCAATACAAAAAGGCATGTCTGCTTACAAAGCATCTAAACAGTTTGGTGTCCCAGAATCAACACTTCGTGGCAAGACGAGAGGAAACATTAACATTGACGGTAAAAAACATCCTCCAGAAGATTCCTCCAATTCCACGCCGTTAAAGACTCAACGACGTAAGTACAATTTGACCAATTTGATCAGTGCATTCCGTGCTACACAAGAAGGCGCGTCTGTTTACAAAGCCTCCAGGCAGTATGGTGTACCAGAATCAACACTTCGTGACAGGACAAGAGGAAATGTTCCCATTCAGGGTGCTCTTCCTGGCCCAGAGAAAATTTTCACAAAAGATCAAGAACAAGAGATGGTAGACCACATCAAGCACATGGCTAGTATTGGATATAAGTATTCAAGATCTAACATCAAATCTCTCGCTGCAGATTATGCAAATGCTTGTGGGAAAGCTGTCCAGGCGAAAAAGCCACTGAGCAACAACTGGTATTCTGCTTTTATAAAGCGTTGGCCAGACTTAAAATTGGTATTAAAGCCGCAGAAAGTGTCCAAAGCAAGATGTGCCTCAAGTGAAGCTTTGGAAAAGTACTTCAAGGAGTTAGAAACTATCCTCACCACAAACAATTTGCTTGAAGCTCCCGAACACATCTATAACATTGATGAATATCTTCTCGGCAAGGAACATGCTACACCGAAAAGTGTGACAGATGTCACCACTGAATCGCAAGCATTTGAAGCGCAGGAAATATCCATCATTGGAGGAGGCAATGCCAGCGGTTATTACATTCCGCCGTATTTTGTGTTTCCTGGCAAGAGATGGAATAACCTGTTTGTGGACGGTGCTCCCCCCGGAACAGCCGGTGCGATGTCAGACAATCACTGGTCTCACTCGGATATCCTTCAAAACTATCTTCAGAAGCATTTTGCCAAGCATGCTTACCTACGTGATTCAAAACGCAAGGGTTATAAGACATTGATCCTCTATGATGGCCACAAATACCACATGTCTTTGTTTATGGTAGACTGGGCAAAGAAAAATCATGTGATTCTCTTTGTTCTACCACCTGATGCAAGTCAAGTAACTCAGTCACAAGATGATGGGTTGTTCGGGCTGTTCAAGCCCATGTATTCCAGTGAATGCCAAGTTTATCGCACAAATAATCCTGGCATCCGGATAACAAAGTATGATGTTGCCAAACTGGCTACAAAGCCCTATTTGAGGGCCATGTCTCCTGCAAACCTGCAAGCTGTATTCCGCAAAGCTGGTGTTTATCCATTTCCAAATTTTAGCAATGGAGATTTTCAGGTTGCACAATCAACCATCTGCCCTTCTTCATCAGATGACCATGACAAAGAAAATAGCACAATGCTGCAAAGTTCAACAGCTGACAGTTCAACAAATCTAAACGAAAGTGTAGCAACACCAGTGACTTACATCGCCACACCAGCACCAACCTTCATCAAATCCAGAAGATCTGAGAGGGTTATTAATAGGCCATACAAGAATGCCAACCCACCATCACTCACATGCTGCCCAACAAAGAAAAAAAGATCAACAACTTCATCAGATGGAGGTCCAACCAGTAAAAAATCCTGCCAAGATAAACCTCTTGAGGACGGATCTGACAACTGTGGCGATACAGAAACAAAACTCCTCAAGTCTACCACAGTCTCCTCTCCCTTACCTGGCCCTTCAGGAACTGCTGCAGTTAGCACCCCAAGCAGCATCTCATCCGACTACAGACCTGCATCGGAGGAGGAGGAATCTAACTGCTGTGTTTGTGGTGACTTTTCTCCACCAGCCATTAAGCACTGCAGCAGCCTCATCATGGTGAAATGGGCACAATGTGATAAATGTGAACACTGGACACATCTATCCTTTTGCACAGATACATCAGTTGTGCGATGTCGGGGTTCGTTTCTCTGCCCTCACTGCCAGTAGTACTATTTTCGCCAATATTTCACGAGTGCAGTGAGGTTTGTTCATCAACATAGTTTTTCAAAAAGCAACTTGGCCATTTTGCATACTACATGCACATGTTAACACTTAAATTAAACAAATAAGAGGGGAAAAAATAGCTGTTTCACAAACTGCTTATCAGCCAAAATGATTTATGGTATCAATGAAAAAAAAAGGGGTAATGTCCTCACGTTTTGACCTAGCAGATTCTTCCTCAAAGGCCTTTCAAAAGGATTCTGCTAGGGTCAAAACGTGTGGCCATTAACCATTTGTTTGCATTTTTAAATTAAACTGACTCAATGATTAAACTATTTTTGACATGTGATGGAGATGTAATCAAGTAAGGTTAGCAATAACACCATGTACATACATGTAAGTAGGATTTGAAACTTGGCATGGTGTAGATACAATGTAGTAATGTTTTGTGGTAACAACAATATACTTATAAATAGAATTTCTCTCTGTGAGTTGTGGTGGTTCTGAAAAGAACCAGTGTATGACGGCTTGTAATTGTATCATTATGCTCTAATCAGATTCAGCTTTCCATGAACGATCATTACATACTAAAGATGATCAGAGCAGATTATTTCACATAGAAAAAATAGAGATCCTTTAGGGTAATATGCGCCATCTTGTTCAAGGGGGCAGATTTGTTTACTTTGAACACTCGTTGCTGTCTGTGACTCGACGCTTGAACTTCACGCACGTGTCTGGAAGGTGCTTGGAAGTTCGAGCGCCGGGTCAAAGATGGCAACGAGTGTTCAAAGTAAACAGATCTGCCCCCTTGAACAAGATGGCGCATGTTACCCTAAAGGATCTCTATTTCTATGTCACCAATAAGAAGTATAGCGATTTCTTCTTTTAGTAAACCAAATCAGGGTTGGATTTAGTCACTAGCTCGAGATGAAAATACGCAAGAAAGCTGATTGTTGACGTTCTGTAAGGATCCCTGTTTCACTTTGTCAAATAGGAAGTTAGCTGTTTTGTCTGTTGCTTAATTACAGCGCGTGGCCTGTAAATACATGCCAGTTTATTAGCCAGTTGCCGTGGGGAATCTTCCATTTTTTCCCATCCCAAAATAATCTTGTCAGGCTGGACAGGAACAAATGGAAGATTCTCGGTGGTAATTGGTTAAACAATTTATTAGTTATTCTAATAAATGTTAGAATGTTGAATTGGTTGACAAATGCAATTTAAATGTTATTTTAGTTGGTTTTTAAAAAATAACAAAATTCAATGTACAAGAAAACCAAAGTTTGCAAATCTCATATATTTAAAGTGCCCCCCTCCCCACAAAAAAAAAACAAACATCTCCTGATTTCTGAAAAGGGGTTAATGGATTTGTTGTGTCTGGTTGAAAGTTTAAAACCAGAACATACTTAGAACAAGGACTGCATTTAAGAAAGTAGGATTTGAAACTTGCATGGTGGAGATACAGTCTGTTTATATTTGCAGTAACACCTTGTACAAAGGAGTAGAATTTGATTCTTTGCATGATGGAGATACAATCTAGTAAGGTTTGCGGTAACACCATGTACATTGAGTAGGATTTGAAAGTTTGCATGGTGGAGATACAATCTAGTAAGGTTTAAGGTAACACCATGTAAGTGAAATCTCTCTTATGAGTTGTTGTGTTTATGAAAAGAACTGGTGGTGGAACAACTTTACGTTTTGATTCAGTATGCTCTGATTGTCTTCAGGAGAAAGCTGGACCTTAATGATGCAGGCTGTATATGTCCTGTAGGTGATGATTGCTTTATGATGCATCCAGGCTGGAAAACTGGAATAGGACTTAGTAGGTCGGGATTAAGCTCAGTGATGGGGGAAGTCGGGGTAGCTGGGACTGGATCCAAGTCCGGGTGATGTGGGGAGTATGTGCTCAATGAACTGTGCTCTGGGGTAGGGAGGACGGGGCCTAGGGTTGACAATCTCTTCCTTCATGGGTAGACTGAGGGTATAGATGACCCAATTCTACAGGGTGGGCGATTTGACCGTGGATATTGGGGATTCATTTGTTGGGAACAGTGGGAGCTAAATATCACTAATCTGGAAGCCGATGGTTTTTGGGGAATGGCATGATGCTTGAGATCCCCATGTCATGGAATTTTTGTTGTTGTTAATGTTAGTCGCCCATCACAAGGCACAAGGCCACTCTTGGTGAGGGCTAAAAGGAAAAGAGAAAGAAAGTGGGGGAAAAAATTGGATTGGATTGGAGAAAATATAGAATGAACCTTGATATGAGGGATTTTGGGTTGAATTATATTGTGCAGTTTGTATTTTATGTTTTGTTTTTCAATTGTTTTTATTTTTTTATGGTTCTATTTTAGACGGCAGGAGGGGAGACTCGTAAAGGACCCAAGAAACATCCAGGAATTGAAAAACCTAAGAAGATTGGGAAAAAATTCCGGCAATCACTGAGGTCTAAAAGAAGTCGCTCTGCTGCCCAACCTGTAAAGCAACCAGATGCTGCAGTTTTACATCAACCTACAACAGGAAATGCCAATGGATTACATTCTTCACCGGGTGCATCCAACAGTAAATATAAACTTAGGTTTTGGGGCTTTGCATGGTGAGGTATCAATATATGTTTAGTTTGCGATAACACTATGTGATTGTATCTACTTTGTGTATAGATTGTTTTTGTAAGAACTGGTCTTGCTATTGTTCTGCCACTGCAGAGTAGATTACAGAATTCGGCGGGACAACTTAGTTCTAAAAAGAACTGTCCTGCTTATTAAGTACTACCTGTGGGAGAGGGAAATCGTCCTGGACTACTACTGTATTAAGCTTAGTGGATCGAGGGGACTTAATTCACTGCCACGGAGAAATTATTGGTCTCAACGTTTCCACTAGCCTTCTGTATTCATCGTCTAAAGACTCGGCAGTGAAGTAAATCATGAGAAGTCCTCTCGATCCACTAAGCAAAGTAGTAGTCCAGGCTGATTTTCTACCTACCCCAGGTAGTATTCTTTTATCAGGACAGTTCTTTTCAGAACCAAGAAGTTCCCCCACATTGCGACATCTAATCTGCAGTAGTAGTACAACAAAATAAGTTCTTGCATGAGCAGTCTACACAGCTATCCAGACATGATCACATGGTGTTACCGCAAACCTAATATAAGTACAACCATGTTTATAATAATAATATAATAATAATTTGGGAGGCTAGTCATCCTTCCTGGCAGCTGAGAAGCTGTATTGTGAAGGACGCGGCTACACGTGTTCGAGCTGCAGGCATTCAAGGGCGCCTTCGGCAGCCAGCCACGTCAACCCATAAAAACTCTTAAACCATTCTTCAAGAATAGGCGTTTATTTCAAGTATTTCTCAGACATTCTGCAGGCAACTGAGTTTTTGTATCTGTTATGGGTTATTATATTTGCAATGACCCTTCTGGAAACCACAGCTGCGGCTCTGGCTCTGGCTTAGGCTTCAACGATTATTTTGAAAATGCGCGTTTTTGGCTATGGGGCTTCAAACAGGCAGGCTGAGTCTAAGCCAGAGCCCTAAGCCGAAGCTGTGGTTTTAAAAAGGGCCTGTGTCTTCATTTCACCTCTTGGCCCTTCTGCTTTATCCAATCCTGCCCGTTCCCCTCCTACATTTCCCAAATCTTATCCTTTACATCTTCTTCCACCAGTTTTTGGTGAAGCGCCTATATATTACTTTATGTGTTTTATGTTGCAAAAAAAATTTGTTGAAGATGCTAGGTCAAATTTTTGGTCAATTCGACCCAAAAATTTATATTTGAATTTTAAATAGCTTGTTTTATAGATTTGGGAAAGTTACAAGCTTTCATTTAAGGTATTGCACAAAACAATTCACCGATGATTAGTGGTAGTTAATAAAAAAAACTAAATTGGCGGGATCCTGACATTATCTCACATCATTCAGCCATGTACATCATGTACATGTGCAAACAATTTTGCATGTTTCATGTATTTTTTTGTATTGTCCATGGCATATGCAAAAGTGTTTGTATGCTTTTCATTTTAAAACGGCACCAGCTGTAGAAATTCGTTCAGAGAAAAAGAACTAAAGAAAGAAAAACTATTTTGACAAAAATCAGGCCATGCAACTTTAATGGCCTCACGTTTCAACCGTAGCACAGTCTTTCTCAAACACACACATACAAGTAAAACACTGTAACAGAAGCAGTCAAGTTTAAAGAAGTGAAAAGAGAGAGGCAGAAAAAGCAAGGGCTTCACATTTCCTTGTAACACTTCAGTTTTGTTTTGTTTTTCAAAGTGAACATTAATACTATCTGTGGATGATCTTTTTGAAGGTACAAAAAAGAGGAAGATCAGCAATGGCCTCGACCCACGACCTAAGTCAACAGTAGTTGAATCGCCACCAACACCAACACCAACTAAAAAGAAAAAAGTCACCCAGCAGCAACCTGTTAATATAAAGGTCACTAGCTACACATTGCTGTACATTATATAAACCACTTTGATAGATCATCACAATAGTCTTGGTTGCGCCATTTTGGGAGTCAATGTGTGTCAGTGTGTTATACAGAGTAGTGGGAATTTTAGGCGATGGGGCATTTACACGCTTACCTATAGACCTTTATCATGGTGCGGCCATTTTGAATTTCGTCCATTAAAACCAATGTAACCAAACCGAGGCTGGAAGGGCAAATAGTCTGGTTCCTTTTTGTACAATGAATATTAGCATGTATTACTGTTATTAGATACAGGGAACATAACCAAGATGGTTGCAGCATGATAAAGGTCTATTGACTCCCAAAATGGTGAGCGTGTCACAGTCACAACGTGTGACATGCGTTAAAGGCAGTGCTTTAATCGAGACCTGGAATTCCGAGATTCTAGGGAGAAACCAAGACTGAAACCACAAACAAGGTCTCCAGACCGAGACCATGTCTCGAGATCTACAGCACTGGTGCAAAGGGGTCAATAGGTTATATTGAATAGTCGTTCAATACTTACAAATCAAAATTTGGGGTGGGTGGGTGGATGGGGCAAAACAAAAATCGAAAATTTTAAAAATTAATTATTCTGAATGCACACCACAAGAGAATCTGACTTGGTAAATAGCTTTTCATCACTTTGGTAATGAGCTTTTCATCACTTTGGTAATGAGGTTGGCATTTCACAACAGCAGTTGTGGTCACCTGCCTTTTTGAATGTTTCATCTGAACAACAATATGTTTTCTTGGACTTGGACTTTTCCTTGAATGGAATTATTCCGTTTGACAAGAACCTTTAGCTCATGTTATTGAACCCGGACATGCCTCTTCATTGGGCAGAGCTCGTTGTTTAAATTCAGCTAGTTACAGGAGAAGCAAAATGAGATGACACATTGAGGCCCAATTTCATGGCTCTGCTTACCGCAGAATTCTGCACTTCTGGCCACCATTCTCTCCTACAGGGTAAGCGCCAAATTTCTGCGCTAGCTGTGTAAGTGAAGAATCCTTATAAATAGGCAAAAAAATGCACAGACAAAAAATACACTTGAAATACACTTACATTAAGAGCTGATTTTTCTGCTTTTAAACCATACCCCTCCCAAACCCTTCTATATCCTCTTTGCCAAAATGAAGGATTCAGAAGGACTGAGGGCTGTAGGCCCAAATAATGATTGCTTATCACAGGGACATGCATTCCAATCTTATCCAAGTCCAAACATGTTGGTGTGGAGTGACATAGGAGAGGAAGATATGGGAGGACTGAGGTCACCTGTAGGCAAGTGGGGCCAAGGGAGCAAGGGGTATTAAGCACCAATTGCTGACAGTAAGCAGAGCCATGAAAATGGGGAGTAATCTTTTGGTATGAACTTTGCCCTACCCTTACAGACTGACATAAGGTATCAGGAGGAACCGGGTACATCTCTGACGATGCTTCTACAAGAAACACCAGCACCCGACACTGACAGTACGTTAGAAGCAGAGAAGTTATTCCTGTGGCTAATCAGTCCAGTTACAGCTTCAGATTTCTTCAGGTTAGTGGTGTTTTGAGGTCTGCCTTTTTTTTCTTGATGACGAAGACAGAACAAGCCAATACTTCAAGCCAGAAAAAAATCATATTAAAAACATGTAAAGAGATAAATTATCTTTTACAATTGTGCTCATATATTTGAGATAATTGAAACATAATAACAATAATGGACGCTTATATATAGCGCTGGTATCCACCAATTTTGACATTCATGATGCTTGGACATTGTTAACCGGGTCACTGAGGTATTTATTTCATTCCTTAAACCATCTCAGCTCCCTGGGGAGTATACAGCCTGTGCTGCCAAGTATGTAGAGCACCAAGCTAACTCAATCACAAGAACCATATCTACCCTCACAGGACCCATTTACTCGTGGGAGAAGAGAAGCAATTATAGTTAAGTGTCATGTCCGGGATTCGAACCCACACCCTGATGACATGGCAACCAGAACTTGAGTCCAGCACTTGTTAGCCAGCAGGATCTATGTTTATCAATTATTTTTATGTTTGATGTTAATTTATGGAAATATGATAGGAAGGCAATTTTAAGACTGTAGAATTGATTCTAACACTGAGACCTGTTAGAATGAACAATTTGGATTCCGTCAAACGTTAAAGCAATGTAATTTGGAATTCCTAAAAAGGTTTAAATAGACATCATGCACACAACGTCATTTAAGTAGGGCGCCCTCAGAGGTCAAAAGTAGGTTGCTCATTGGCCCATCCTGTGCACTGCGTTTACAAAGATATGCATAGTTTCATCATAGTTTCATCATTGTTTTACCTCTAAGATGGCGGCGTGATGAAGGTCAATGCATAAGGTCCATAGGCATGCGTCTTTCGCAGTGCATGCCTCTGGAATTGAATGAATTATTCTGGCCAAAGTACCAAATGATATCACAATAAGCTCAGTTAAAAACCTCAAAGAAAAATTATTTTGAATACTAACAACTATAATATTGGGCATTAGTTATACTAAATGTATTTGATTGTATCATTTACTCAGTGGTTTATGGGAGAAGAAGCCATTACTGCTCAAGAGACACATGCCTGATTACAACGCTGGTTTGTTCAGCTCAGAGGAACTTCATCATATTCTTAAAGAGGTTTGTTAACTTAATAGCAATCTTTGTCTATAATGTAGGATTAGAGGATTTGCATGGCAGAATTAGATATTAGTTCATTCTTTCCAGTACACCTTGTAATTTTGTATACCTCACACACAGATCCTGGTCATCTGATTGGTGGAACACGTGTCACGTGTCATACTTTATTTTGCCATGTGTTTACATGATTTACTTCTGCGACGTTGGCGCGTCCTGAATCATTCATTGGTTTTCCCGCCCATTTGTTCAAACGAGGCAAGGTCTTGTCATGGCGTACAAGGTTGGTGTCTACATGGAGTTGTCCACGTTATTTAGAAGTTTTTTTTAGAATTTTCAGATTGCATGCGGCGGCCGTAGCTGCGGAGATGTAAACGCCCATGAACGAGCTGCTTGGATTTGTCTATAGATGGAATCAGTGTTGAGCACATCATCATTATCATAATTCGGCATAGACATAGACGTTTTCGTGGCCATCTCATCTTTGGATTGTAATGAGGGTGCTTTCCGGCTGCAGCTGTGTAAAAGCAGAATGCTTAGTAATGTGATCTACGCACAAGAAAAAAGATCCTTGCTAATCTGTGAAATACGCTTATATGTTACGCACAGATTTTTATGCTTATAGTTTTCTTCCTTTGGGTTTTCCTCCTTTGGGTTTTCCTTCATTATCTAAAAGTGTTTGCTTGTCCATCATTGTTTTTACACAGGTATCTTGAGGTTGACAGAAAGATAGAAATTTTAAAAAAATGAATAAGTAAACTGTTGATGTAGACAATGACTTGAAAGATGTATGACATATGACCTGATCCATATCTAATAATGATAATAATAATACGCAGTTTTTTCTATAGCGCCCTATGGGCGTCTCAGAGCGCTCAGTATTTTTTCCTGCAAGGTAAGATGAGTTACATTTTTGAAGTATGAGACCTGTTCCTTTACATAGCACCATGTAACGGTTTACAAGGTGCTGTGGCGCAATCTGCAGCTGATCAAACCAGGAGCACAGGGGCGAACCCCTTCTCTTTGCGATAAGTCTCACAGGGTTCTTTTACGTGCATTACACAACACACGGGGCCTACGGCTTTACCTCCAATCCGAAGGACAAAGCAATAATGGTTGTCTTGCTTAAGGACTCAAGTGTCACGACCGGGACTCGAACCCACACTCTGCTGATCAGAAACACCAGAGCTTGAGTCCGGTGCTCTTATCCGCTTGACCGCGACACGCCAGATAAAGTTAGATTTATTGTTTCTATTACAGAATGATATACAATTTACCACCAATCTTGATGTGACATCATACACTGATGGAGTCAGAGAAACACATAATCCTGTTGGTAGAGCTCATGCACCGGTTGTCTGGGACTTCTATAAGGTAAGAAAATACATCGGCTCTGTAAAGGAAGGGTGCATCTTGGAGATTTTACCCTCCTACTATCTGACCAATCAATATCATCCACTGTGGTTTTGAATGATAGATAAACCACGCCATCTCCCAATATGATGCATGTGTTGAATGCATCTACACGGTACACAGTCAACCCTTCTACTGTCTGACCATTCAATACCATCCTCTATGGTTTAAAATGATAGACAAACTATAACTGCCAGCAATATTATGGCAAATGCATCTTCACAGTAAACAGTCAACCCTCCTACTGTCTGACCCTTCAATACCATCCACTATTGTTTTGAAGGATAGACAGTATTATGATGGTGAATGCATTTATTTAGTATACAGTCAACCCTCCAATTGTTTGACCATTCAATATCATACTCTGTGGTTTTGAGTGATAGATAAACTATGCCAGCCTGCAGTATGCTATCAAGTGGTAAATGCATCTACACAGTACACAGTCAACCCTCCTACTGTCTGACCATTCATTTCACCGTGGTTTTGTTAATGGGTAAACCATGCCAGCCTGCAATATGATATAATGTGTAGAATGCATCTACACAGCACACACATTTACACAGTTTATTTCTGTGCACAGTTATTCCACCATTTTGTGCAGTTAAATGGTTTCAAATGGTTGGTCAGCTGGAACTCGTTCTCATGAGTAGGAGGGTTTAATGACAACTTTATCTATCCTACAGATCCCACCATGAATGCACAAAACCCAGGGGTATGAGAGTCAATCTTTATGTAATGAACCAAGTGCCTGATTTTTATTTCAACCATTTTTTTTGGGGGGGGCGGGGGGAACAAAGACATATTGACTGGAGCGGGATTGAAACTTGAAACCCTCAGCTTGATGTGCCGACGCGCTACCAACTGAGCTATCCAGCCCTAATGTTGATGGTCTCCCGATTAGTCAATATCTTTGTTCGGGGGTGCCAGTCAGAAGCCATAAAACCCATACAACCTGAAACTGCCAGTGATCAAACCTATTATACAACCATAGAATTATAGCTCCATGGATATAACCTGGGAAGCGGCAAGACAGGGATCACCTTAAGGGGATGTGACTTTTTAATTTCAAATATTAAGCAATAAACCTCAAGGAAAACTGACTGTGTACACTTTTATTTATTTCAACTCTCATTAATTTATCAATTATCTTCTTTCTATTGCTTCATGTCATTCAGTTTTACGATCCCTTTTGCATTCTTATAAATGTTTTATCTATTTGAACATGCAGAACGGATGTTCAGTTCGACTGCTCAATCCACAGTCCTACTCCGACGCTGTGTGGAAGTTCAATTCAATGCTTCAGGAGTACTTTGGAAGTTTTGTTGGAGCAAACATGTAAACTAATTTTCAGTTTAAACTTCATTATAATGAAAATAATAATAATAATAATGTGGCATGTCATGGCCGAGCAGTCAAGCACACCGAACTTAAGCTCTTGTGTTTCTGATCACCAGAGTGTGGGTTCAAGGCCCGGTATTCTTGTGTCCTTAAGCAAGACACTTAACCATTTTTGCGTTGTCCTTTTGGATTGGTCAAGCAGTCAAGCACACCAAACTCAAGCTCTTGTGTTTCTGATCACCAGAATATGGGTTTAAGTCCTGGTATTCTTGTGTCCTTGAGCAAGACACTTAACCATTTTTGCTTTGTCCTTTTGGATTGGTCAAGCAGTCAAGCACACCGAACTCAAGCTGTTATGTTTCTGATCACCAGAGTGTGGGTTCAAGTCCCGGTATTCTTGTGTCCTCCAGCAAGACACTTAACCATTTTTGCTTTGTCCTTTTGGATTGGTCAAGCAGTCAAGCACACCGAACTCAAGCTCTTGTGTTTCTGATCACCAGAATATGGGTTCAAGTCCTGGTATTCTTGTGTCCTTGAGCAAGACACTTAACCATTTTTGCTTTGTCCTTTTGGATTGGTCGTAAAGCCATAGTTTTCATGTGTTGTGTAAATGCACGTAAAAGAATTCAGTACACTTATCGGTACGAGAAGGGGTTTGCCTCAGTATTTCTGGCATGGTTGGCTGCATTAAGGTTGCGCCACAGCACCTTGTAAACCATAACAAGGTGCTACATGTATAAGACAAAATTTAAAATGGGTCTTCTAATTTCAAACATAGCTCTGTGTACCTGTAGAAAAAATTCATGAGCACTTTGGAAAGCCCTGTGGGTGTGAAAAGCACTATATAAGAACCATGTTTTATTATTATTGTTACTATGGACATGTATATAATGCAGATGCAAATTTGACACTCATGGCTCATAAACATTATTACCCCCTGGTCACTGTGCCATTTATTTCATTCCTCACACCGTCTCGGCTCACTGGGGAGTATACAGCCTGTGCTGCAAAGTATGTAGCGCACCAAGCTAAATCAATCACAAGAACCATCTCTGCCCTCACAGTTACCCATTTACCCCTGGGTGAAGAGAAGCATTTATACTTAAGTGTCTTGCTCAAGGACACAAGTGTCATGATTGGGATTCTAACCCACACCTGGATGACTTAACCACTAGAACTTGAGTCTTTGCACTTGACCGCTTGCCCACGACAGGCCACATGAGAGAGTCTTATTTGTATTTTAATTTTATTTTAATTTTATTATGGTGTTTTACATATACACCGATGTGTGTTTAGCACTGTATACTCGGTTCTTTCCCAAGTCAGGTGAAAAAGGCATACTTACTCGGTAGGGATTCCAACCCACGCAGATATCTTACTGTCTTACCACTAGACCACCAAGCCTGCTAGTGGTAAGACATCTGCTCTAGATATGGCAAAGGTTGTGGGTTCAAATCCCTAATATGCCTATGGAGTTTTTTTCCCACAAGACTCAGGGGAAAGCACAAACGCATCACAAAGCAAAGCACAAA
Organism: Marthasterias glacialis; assembly: GCA_911728455.2. Lineage (NCBI taxonomy): Eukaryota > Metazoa > Echinodermata > Asteroidea > Forcipulatida > Asteriidae > Marthasterias > Marthasterias glacialis. The sequence continues at coordinate 21,790,384 of OU452219.1, read as the reverse complement.
CACATCACAAAGCTTAATACACATCACTGTATGGGCAAAACCCAAATAACATTCTTAATCCCCCATGCAGAGTTAACACCCGTTGAAATTATTTTAAACTGTTGTATTTTTTTCTTGGGCCTTGCTCTTGGGCCTTGCTAGTGTTTATGATTGTTTATTGATTTAAATCTTATTTATCTTCTTGACTAAGATACTTGACACCAGCTGGATCCCAAGGCTTTGCTCCTCATTATGACGACATTGAAGCCTTCGTCTTGCAGCTTGAAGGGAGGAAACACTGGAGACTATACAGCCCTAGAAATAAAGAAGAAGTCTTGCCTCGATTCTCAAGTCGTAAGAACCTTCTCAAAACTCCTGTCTTATTTTGAAATTGTTCTTAGCATTTGTACGTGAGATGAGGCTGTGGTCAGAGCCCAATCTTGTAAAGCCTTTAAGCAGACACGTTTTTCTTGCGGAACGGCCAGTAGGACAGTTTCTACTTCATGAGACACTGCTAACCGTAAGCAAAGCAAAGGCGCGCTAACGTGACAGCAGTTAGAGTAAGCAGACGTGTGACAAACGATGCAAATCCATTGTGAACACGCATTATGCATTGTCAAATTTTTATGATGACTTATGAAATACACTTTTGCTTACAGATATTTTTCTGCTGTAGTAAGCACAAAGATTTGCTTACCCGTAAACAGCTTTATGAAATTGGGTCCTGGTGCTTATTACAAAGTAAAGCTCTTGATGGCTTCTATCATAGTGTTCCCTGGGAACTAGACTATGAGAGTCCAACAGTTTTGGTGTTGTGTTACTGAATGGTGTTGGAATGAGGACTGCACCAGTAAACTGATTATGATTTACATGGGATCGGGCATACCAGCATAGTCAGAGTCCAACAATTTGAGCGTTGACTTACCATATAATGATATATTTTGTTAGAGTGAAGATGTTCCAAGGAAATTTCACTGTGGGAGTTGCATCAATTATTTTATACATGGTGTAGTAACAAAATTTTTGCCAATACAATATCAGAAAAGAATCAAAATTTGTCACTAATTTGATGTTTTAATGTATAAATTGATTCTTTCAGCAAACTTTTCTCAAGACGAGATTGGTGAGCCAATTTTTGACACTGTCCTTGAGCCTGGAGATCTCTTATACTTTCCAAGGGGGACTATACATCAGGTGAGCTCATTCAACTCAGAGACAAATCTTTATCATTCAATGAAATCAAAGATTTCCGGGTATCTTTTTGAATAAAAGTCTTGTAAAAAATTAGTGACAAGGGGGAAATTTTTTTTAAATCCTGAAATAATTATTTAAGGAATTATTTTAATAATTATTGTAGGCTGTTATAAAGGGTTATTTCATATTGATTGCAAGACTGATACTTCACGGAAGTGATAGAGGCAATTACCTCCATTGCCCCTGGTCATTGCCTTGGTGCCCTTGAAATGTTCCAATAGAAATTGACAATTTCCTCGTAGAGGTGCCCTTTATCAAGAAGAAAATGCCTCGGTGCCCTTGCCCTTTCAAGAATGAAGCAATCAGGCCTGTGACTGTCATGCTGGGAAAAGAGAAGAAGAAAAAAATTAATTTCTTTTTTTACTTCATTAGCTATATTTTTGTGTATTTTACTGTTCTTTTCAAAAGTTTTCAAAATAAATGTTTAAATAACTGTTAGGAGAAACTTGTGAAGCAATTGTTGTTGTTTTTTTCTTATTGTGCTTTATTATTATTAACCCAGTATAGTGGGCTGTGCGTGGTCACTAACGAGCTTTCTTTGACTCGGACATTTTCAGGAAAATTTGGAAGCTGATCGCCTCATCGAGTTTTGAATTCTTTGTAACAAAAATTCAGTTTTGACGATATTTTACAAGGGCACTGACTGTAATGTAAGATGAAGAGGGCTTTAAAGGCCAAACTCATTTTCTGATGCACTCATTTTTCAAACAAATAAAGTCCTTATGAAAGTGGGAAAAATATGACCAGTCTCTTACTTCACATTAAAATGTTGTTTTGTTTTTGATAGCCTTCCTATGCAAATTTTGTTGACATCGGATGATTGTCACATTTCCGTACATCTTTGTATGGGGAATTTTCCGTTTGTTTTTGAATTTCCAGGATATTCCATCAAAACAGCGTTGAATTTTATCTTCTCACTAACTAATTCCTATGTGGAATGTACAGACCCATTTATTGTTGACATTCAATGATGTAATGTTTCAAATTTCGCTCTGAAAGAGTATAGAAAAAAAATTGCATTTTCACTATTTTGATGTGAGGTTAGAGACTAATTTTTGCCACTTGCATAAGGACTCTAACTTGACCAAAAAGTCTGTCTTCGATAAGTGAGTTTCTTTTTGTAGGCAACAACACCAGATGACAGTCATTCGTTACACATCACCCTGTCTACATGTCAGAGGAATACATGGGGAGATCTGCTAGAGAAGCTCATACCACAGACTCTAAAGATTGCTGTCAACACTGACCCTGATCTACGTAAAGCACTCCCAAGAGATTATATGCAATATACAGGAATTGCCAACTCTGACTCTGTGAGTACCAGCAAATATTGGTCAAATAACAGGCTTTAAAATCTGTTCAAAATCTTAGGATCAGGTGCCAATATTTCATAGAGCTGCTTAACCAGATGAAACCAGATGACGTCAATACACGCAAATGCTTCCCCTGTCTGGAAACGGAAGTCGTCTTGGGATGCCATTTTGTAATTTTGGACCACCAGAGCAAAGGTTGCCTAGTCATTCAACTGCGGAGCGTGCGCATACCATGCACACGCTATGTAACGCTGTGATTCACCAACACAAAGACAAAAAAAGGTTGTGCATTTACTTGTATTTTGTGGCCATTGAGAGGCGGTTTTGGGTAATCCCTGATTATGGACCTTTGTCCTTTTGTTCCAAGAAGGGGATTACGAGGCATCGAGAGGCTTCCACCATTGTTCATTCATTGGATTTTGGCTAAATGGAGGCAAGTCAGAGTGAACCAGCAATCGAGCCATGGTTCCGTGTGTAATGCCACAATCAAAAGAGACCTTGCAAAGGCTGCCATGGTTGAGGTCAAACAATGGAAATGCACACGTGTACGCACCTCGCACAACTCTCAGCCAACTCCCGATGCTTCAAAGAGAATCTTTCTTCTCTTGGCATTGTCAAGTCAAGGTTTCTTTGTGCCAGCAGTACCCTCAAAGAAAAAATATTCAGGCAATTCCGCCAAAAGAATCCTACCAGGGGGATGGGGACAAAAAAAGAAGAATCCCGGCGGCAACTGGTTATTCAGTTGCTGCTGGGAATCTTTCTTTTTTTCCCGTCCAGCCTGACCAGATTATTTTTGAGAGTTGTGCGAGGTGCGTACACATGTGTGCATTTCCATTGTTTGACCTCAACGATGGCAGCCTTTGCAATGTCTCTTTTGATTGTGGTAGAGGGCCTTGGTCATATATTAGAAAAGGACCACTTTCACAAATCTGAATATCTATTTGGAATGTGCAAGGTTGGCATTGCCAAGAGCAGCTTAACGTAGGCAGTAACTTCTAGCCCAATGCGTCACATTGGCTATCATGTAACCCCAGGCTCTTTTTTGTTGTTCCATAATTCAGGCAGATCCAAGGAGGGCCTCTTTTCTGGAGAAGGTCGGTGAGTTAATAAGCAAACTAGCAACCTATGCACCAGTGGACGATGGGACAGATCAAATGGCAAAGGGTTACATTCATGACAGTCTGCCACCTCAACTTACTCCAGGTATGGACCAGTTAATAATAATAGTAATAGTATTAGGCTCTTATTAAACTGTATCAAAGTGCCTTGCACTATTACTACACCTGTTTATTTGGCCTTACGCATTCCTCAGCTCCTTTGGAGTGTGCAGCACCGGCAACGAAATTGGCGCACAGGTTGCTTATCATTCACATCAACAATCTCTATACCCTCTCAGGTACCCATTTACTCCTGGGCGATGCTTCAGACCATCATTTTGAAGGAGAGTTCCGCACTCCTCCATTTTGAAACCATTTCCTGAACTAAGATGTGATGTTTCATTGTTTACTCATACCTCCGTTGCTTCAGACCATCATTTTGAAGGAGAGTGAGTGCAATCACTCTCCTCCACACCCCTTAACCTTTTTCTGAGAAGTGCGAAGATAGCACTTCTTACAATGTGACTAATGTTTAAAGTTTGGGTCTGAGGAGTGCCAAGAGCTCTCCTCATTAGTTTAAGGAAGGCAGATTATAGCTCTCATCGAATTTCTTAAAATAAACGACTGGTGGATTGTACTTTTAGAGCTGCTAAAGCAAAAAATGTTGCTTAACAGTTTCTTGCCAAGCAAAAATGAGCTGGAAACCAGTCAGAGTTGGTACATGTAACATGGCATTTAGGCTGGCAACCTTATTCTGGTAAGCATAATTTTTGTTGTAAGCAGTTTTATTGAACTGAACCCTGATCTTCCGCAACTTTTCTTTCACTTTGAGGTAAATTCCAAGTCATTTATGATATTCAAACCTTTTTTTTGTATTAAACAGGAGAGAAATCATGCAGTATATTTGGAAATGGCTCTGTGTGTAACCGTGGGAACATAACTAATGAAGTAGAGATTTGTGAGAGTACTCAAGTCAGGATTGTGAGACGAGGTGTTGCAAGGTGAAAAGTCCATTCAACATTTTCAAACTTTCCTTTTCGTTTTAAATTACAACCACAATTTTTTGTTTAATCATTCCATTTATTTGTTTGATGGACTCATTAATGTAATGTAAAAGATTAACATTTTCTTTTGCAAACCAATTGAATTTAAGCTGTTTATCAAGTGAAAAACAAATGCAGTAATTTTCTCCAGATGAAAGAAATCCTGCTTTTGATCTACTTCTCTAGCGATATTGATTAGAGAGGATTTCTTTTTTCAAAAGCTTCTTGGAATCTGTAACTCTAGGGTTTATTAAAAGTGTGGCATGGTTGGCTAGTGCGTAAAGCGCTCGCCTCTCACCACTGTGGCCCTGGTTCGACTCCCGGCTGGGGCCATAAGTCTTAGATTTTTCTCTGGGCTCTCCAGTTCTCCTTTCTCCAGAAAAATCTAAGACTTTTGATCTTAGGCTGCGCTCCGTGGTCATATGGGTCAATGTGGCTGGCTGCCAAAGGCACCCTTACATGCCTGCGGCTTGAAGCCATGTCCTTCACAATTCAGCTTCTCAGCTGCAAGTAAGGATGATTGGGCTCCCAAATTATTATAATAATTAGTTTATTAATTATCATAAATGCCATCATTTCAACATTACTCCTAAGATCTGTATCCAAGTACCAGACCATACTTTTGTCTGCATTGACTCTCATCTCTGTATGTTCTGATAGCATCAAATGAAAATTTGTTTTCTTTCTTTATAGAGTTGTCTCGGAAGATGAACAGGTTCGAATCTACCACACGTTGGAGAACTCACGAGTTTATCATGAGAAGGAAGCTCAATATTTTGAGATACCTGCAGAGGTGAGTAAAAGATGTCTACCTCATCTAATCAAGAAGCTTGGGTATGCTCGGGGGTCTAGAGGTTAAGACATCTGCTCTAGAATGCGGGGGTTGTGGGTTTGAATCCCACCCCAGTAGGCTGTGGATTTTGTTCCCACAGGACTCTTGTTACACATTGGTGTGAGAGTAAAAAAACAAGATAACATTCTTTATCCCAGATGCACTTATTACACAAATAAAACAGTTGCTCTTATTCTGTTTGTTTCTTTTAATATCAATACAAAACTGGGACTTGTTGGACACAAGGCACCTCTTAGCTGAATCCATGATGTATAAAATCCAACACGTCTTGGTCAACATCTCAACATCGTAGCGTGTCATGGCCAAGCGTTCTAGTGCACTGAACTCATGTAGATTAAAATACAACAAAAGTACAAGTACAATGTGAAGGTCAAGGTGTAAAACGTGGCTTGCTACACGCTACAGTAATATACAAATTTACAAGAATACAAGACTTCTCTGAAAGAAATTATTACAAAACAAGGCAGTGTTCTCGAAGGGAGTTTCCTTAGAGCTAACCCTCCCAAGTAAACAACATTAGGAGCATGGCCGGAGCCATGCTCCCTGCAAAATAGAGAGAATTACCAACAGATTAATGTGCTCTTTCCCTGCTGAAAGCTAAGCAGAAAAGAGACGGAGTCTAAAGGCCGCAGACAGGAACTTAAGTTGTTATTGTTAATATGCAAATCACAAAGTTAGATCACCCACTTGAACACTAAAGGCACACTTGGTTTCCCTACAGTATCGTGGGAGGTTGATAAGTGAGGCGGTCATGCTTGGCGGCTCTCTTATAACCTACAGTGGCTAGTCCAATCGGTTGCTTTAAATCAGTTCTCAGAATGATTATTAGATAGATTGTTTGGTTCTTGCAGGCAGCACCAGCTGTTGAGTTCCTCCTGCATGAATACCCCGAGTTTACATCAGTCGGCAGTCTACCTTTGGAGGATGACTGGGAGGATAAGGTAGGTCAAGTTCCTGTAAGGATATTAGGGATCACAATGTGGCTTGCTTTATTATTGGCACCAGCCTGCTGTTGAAGCAAGCAGCATTTGGATTCTTAAAGACTTGTGTGTCAGAAAATCATCATGGTGGTAAAAATGTTTTTTTTACTGTTTTTATCTTTTGCACATCTGCTTCATAAGCCATCTGCGAGTTGGTTTGGAATAACGTCTGGTACAATGCCTCGTTTGAATATAAGTGAATGCTCAATTTGAATTCCTCAGACTACATCCAGCGTTGCTATGTCACAAGTGGAAAGCTTTTTCTTAGTTACATAAGAGCCAACAAACACCCATACACAATTCTCAATGAAATGTGTGGCACATGGATACCAGTTATTGCTGATCATGGAGGTTGCAATGCAAAGCTTGCCCCGAACCAGGTAACATAGCCGCACTGGATTTAGTCTGAGGAATTAAAAGTGAGCATTCACTTGTATTCAAACGAGGCATTGTACCAGACATCAATCAAATTGAACTGGAAAATGGCTTATTCAATAACGCATTTATTGAACACAATGTACTTCACATGTGCCTTGTTAATCAATTGAGTTACAAACCAGTTAACACCGGATGGCATGTACACACGCAAATATTTTCCCTGCCAGAAATCAGATAACGTGTAGACACGCCATTGTTTTAAATCGGAATACCGGAACGTAAAAACACAGAACATTCCATTGTGGAACGTGCACAGTGTACGCCCTCACCATGCAACGCTTCATTTCCCCTGTACAAAGAGGGACAGACGGTACTGGAATCTACGCTCTAAATGTCCCTTTTTCCGGGGGTTATTGTGTAATCTCCGATTCCAGAACTGTGTCCTTTTGTTATACAAAGAGGATTATAAGAGATCGATAGGTTGCCAGCATTGTTTGTCATTGTACTTCGCTCACCTCACCTCACCTATCCTGTGGTCCATAAGGCTGCAAGTATTCCTCTCCAGTGCACCCTTTCCCTGGCTATAGCCTTGGCTTCATTCCAAGATTTCCACCCCAACGTCTTTCTTTCTTTCTCCACTGTTCGTCTTCATGTTGTTTTTGGGCGCCCTACTTTTCGCCTACCTTCTGATACCCATGTTATGTTTTGTATTTGGCTCAATGGGAGGTAAGACCGAGTGAACCGAGATTCTAGCGTAGATTCCAGCCATGAAGCCGATCATCGGCCTCGGCTAGCGGCCAAGGTTTTGCGATTCACGCTGAACAGGCACAGAAAAAAGTTTGGAAACTCCATCGCTAAGTGTTTAAAGCTACTATTAAATCAATTTTTTGACTTTTTGACCTTTTGAACGTTTTGATTTCAACAAGTAAAGGACAACACAAACTATATTGAATAAAAAATCGCATGCTGTCAGTCCATAAACTTAATCGTCCTTTTTCTGCCATTTTTCCTTTAACTTTTTTTTCCCCCTGAAGTACAATTCAGACATCAGTGATACACACATGTATTGTAAATCATGCTATGACAAAATACCACAAGCTGATTTATTGAGCACCAAACATCACTCCACAATATACACATTTAAAGTTAAAACATAAATCTACATAATGCTGTTTCTTTTCATTTTATTTCTTTGTATTTTTTTCAGCAAGTTGAATTGGCACAAGTTCTGTATGAGAAAGGAATATTGGTCACAGATGAACCACTGAGACCGTTATGAAGTCATATACGTAATTATATTAATTATAACTTCAGAGGGGAAGGGAAGACAGTTAAACAAGGTTTGTTTTGGTGTAGTCATCCTTAATTAAAGCACATGTACAACATTGGTAATTGTCAAATGTCAAAGACCAGTATCCAAACATACATGAAATAACAAGCCTTTGAAAATTTAGTCTCAATCGGTCATCGGAGTCACAAGAAAATGGTGAAAACCCCTTATGTTCTGTTTTCACTGTTTTGGAACATTGAGTTTTGGTCTCGCAAAATCAAAACTAATTGTTTTACTAATTTCTCACAAACTGTAGCATTTCAGGCAGAAATGTTTCAAGGGAGGTTTTCCACCATGACCATCTTTGTACCAAGTAAGTTGTATGCAAATTGGTAAACAACTTTGGTTTCAATTTTGCCAATGTTGTGCGCACCCTTTAAGTTGCTGGTAAGAAACAAAAATACCATTCTGATCTCTAATCTGAACAATCTTTTCTAAAATCTACTTTTTTTAGCTACATTTAGGGAACATAAAACATCAAAAAGTTTGTATTTTTGCTATTGCAAAACAAATAACAAAACAAAATTGTTTGCTTGTCCTGATTATTTACAGTGATGATTATTTAGTTATAATAATTAAGATTTGATCACTTTCTATTGAGGACTTTCATGAAACTAGGTGGCAGGAGACTTCTAAGAGTAGATTCATTGTTTTTACAAAATCTTTTTCTCCAAGATTTATTCAAAATTATGCTGCCACCGAGTGTCTTTAAGTACTTCATTTACTTGGAGATGGAAAGTCTTGGATTTGAGCCCAAAAGCCAAATTTCACAACTGAACCCAGTTTCATAGAGCTGCTTAAGCAAACATTCTGCTAAGCAAAAATTAGCTGCATACCAGTCACACATAGTACATGTGACATGGTGTTTTGGCTGGTAACCTTTTTCTAATAAGCTTAATTTTGTTGTGCTTAAAGCGGCTCCATGAAATTGGGCCCAGGTATTAATTTAGGTTCCATTAAGACTCTAACCATCCCAAATCCTTCTATGTCTTCTTTGCCAAAATGAAGGATGCAGAAGGACTGAGGGCTGTAGGCCCAAATATTAACTTCTTATCACTGGGTCAGGCATTCCAATCTTTTCTAAGTCCAAACAATTTGAAGATTGAGGTCACCTGTAGGCAAGTGGGCCTAGGGAGTAAGGGTTAAGTACTATTGAAAAAAAAAATACAATTCAATTAAAATTGTTGTGGTTTTTTTTCTTCCTTTCTTATTTAAAAAATTCCATATAAAGTCATGTGCATCAATTAAGTACGGTTTATCCTGATGTTCCTTTGGCATTTTATCACAAGGTGGACTTAAAGCCCCAGCTCAACGTTAGTAAACTGGCTGGAAATGATTTCAGTCTTTGCACAAATCAAGATATTTGTAATAAAACCGACCTGTGAAAATGTCGGCTCATTTTGTTGTTTCACTTGCGAGAAAACGGTTAAAATACATTCAGCATATTTGTACGTATTCCTATAGGCAGAGTTTTCGTCTCACTGAGACGAAAACTAATTTTGGATCTTATTTCATTTATTATTTAAAAACGATAACACTTCAGGCAGAAATATTTCAAGGAAAGTTTTCTACTCATTATCTTTATACTATGTACTAAATCTGTGAACATTTATGTTTTTCTTTTTATCAACGCTGAGCTGGGGCTTTAAGCTACGTAAGTTACTTCTAAAATCATTTTCCATTTGTTACATTCTATTTATGAAGCAGTTGAAATGCCGCCCCCCCAAAAAAAACCAAACAAACAAACAGACAAAAATTAAACGAACAAACAAACAACCCAACAAACAAACAAAAAGAGGAAAGAAAATGTCAAATATTTGGGGTCCATAAGACCAGAAACTTGTTGTTCATATTGAAATTGTTATTATTTTATTTCTTCTAGTCAGTGACTAATAAGTACGCTCAACATTAAGTTACAGTCAAACGTTTTTACTTACTCTTGTTTGTTTACATACATTTGTTTACTTCCGCACATCATTGGCAAACATCTTTCTGAACATAAAAGTTGTGCTATTACAAATTTTCTGTTCAATAATTGACAATTTTTGATCAATTCAAGTTTCAACAGATGAAAGGAAGTAAATTGGCTCCTAACGTCAATATTTAGCAGAACTCTTTTTCATTCATTGTCATAGAGTCACCATTGTATAGTATGTTCTGAGAGAAAGTCAAAAGTTAAGTCTAAAAACGGGGTTTTGTATAATAACATTATTTCTTGCAAGAAAATGTACACTTTCCATATTGTATGTTAGCAAATAAACTGGTTTTCTCCCATAACTAGTTAATACCAATTCTCTCAAGTTTCTATTATTATTATTATTATTATTATTATTATTTCAGCCTTTAATATTTTGTAACACAGTTGTCTTGTGTTGTCCCCAAGTTATCTGCTAGCTTTGGCAGTGTCTAGAAAAATGCGCTGGAGGGAGAATCTAGAAGAATTGACTGCAAACAGAAAAGGGGAAAACACAACAACTACTAAGACAAACAGGGAAATAACTAAAGATACCACAAGACTAAGGGTTGAACACAACGGGAAAAAAAAACAATTGAAACGAAAGAAAGTGCAATAATATGATTTATTTTTTACTTGGTGCTTCCGCTGTGTCTCTTTGCTCACGTCGCCTTGCCAGTACATACTCAAGGTACGTCAGATAGCCATCGTTGTTGAAATCATCTTCTGATAACACCTGATCAATCAATGCTGGAAATAACATTTAAGAATATGTTAAGTTAAAGAGGCACGTTGCCTTCGGATTGGGCACTTGTGGGCTATAAAAAGCCTTTGTTATGGGATGAATGTGGTTCAAAGGATATTTTAAAAGTATAAAATAATTAAACTGTGTGGTTTTTGTTTAATTTGGCTACAAAACACATGTCCGCCACTTTGTTGAACCAAATTTTTCGCTCCACAAAAGGGCGGACCGTATGTTTCTGTTGTAGAATGTGGTTGTGGTGTTTGTATTTCCAGAAGCAAAATGTATGGTACTTTAAGTCACTACTCACTAATTACACCATACTGTGGGTGTTTTAATACTTGAACAACTTAAAAAAAAAAAAAACATAAAAGGAGCGGTTCCAAACAGCAAAACTTTACGAGATTTGAAGGCAATGATGCCGATATATTTTTACCTGCATAATAAATATTTCGGTCTTCGGCAGCGGCTTCCGGGTTTTTACCCTTATCAGCTTCATAACCCATGGCGTGAGAAATAGCGGCAAGTATTTCCAGACCGTCTAACTTGGTGTTGTTATCAAAATCGTGCAATCTTAAAAAAAAGAAGAGTACATCGTTTCGTCAAATACTATTCTTCTTTTATCAGTGTAGGCCTAACTAGAAAGTATAATATGGCTACTCTTCGACTACATTGCCTCAAGACAGAATTATACGAAGGCCTTCGGTTTAACTTGAGTAATTTCCTCGGTGAATCCGTAACCAAGTGAACCTCTAACGTTCAAAAACATTTTGTGAAATGTTGCTTTTTTCATCTTTCTGGTATAATGAAACAAAGGAAACTCTAAATGCCTTGCATTGTAACCCGTAGGCCTGAAGATACCTGCGTAGAGAAGATGTTGAAGGAATGTCGGTTTTAGATGTGGGAGGAAAAAACCCCAAATGGGGGGAAAACCTACGCAGGTAGGGACTGAAAAACCCAATCCACAATGCAAGGCTCCGGTCCGAGGCGAGATTCTAACCGAGAGAGAGAAGTGAAAGGCAGGGAAGAAATCACCAAGCCAATCTGAATGCTCCAACCAAAATTCAGTAAACAAAAAATACACTCAGATTTGAGTGTTCAACGAATAGTGTTTTGTTACACCCCTCCCCCCTCCCCTTTTCCACGTCAACATGGAGGCATAGTTTTGATGAATAATGACAGACTTACTTGAAATAATGGAATTCTAGTTCTTCGTCGTTCATATCTTTTTCTTGTTTGCTGGATCCTGTCAGTTCGTCAAGATGTTCCTTGACGTGACTGAATATATAATACCAGAATGGTTAATTAAAATAGTGCACAATCCGTTCATTGTAGATTAAGCGACACTTTGAATTTGTATTTTATTGGGCGAAGGATTTTCGATTGAACCTTTGCTGAGCAGTCCACTCTAAAAACTTCTGGGTCAGAAATTGACCCGGATTCCAGGGTCCTGACCCATTTTTGGGCCAGGCTGACCCGGAAAGTGGTCAAAAATATTTAGACTCGGATTCTGCGTCATTTTGACCTAGTTTTGGGGGTAAGTTTGACACAGATTCCGCGTCATACTGACCCAGGAATGGGTCCGGCCCTATGGGACCGGGTATCCGGGTCAACTCTGACCCGGTAGTTTGTAGAGTGCAGAGCAAACCACTATACGATAATCCAAACGCCCGCGAGACTTGGGAAAAGAACCAACGATGCATTCTTGCTTTGACGAGTGCACCGGATCCTCAGACACATCAATCAATAAAGTATTCACTAAATCAATCAATCAATCAATCAATCAAACAATCAATTATTTTGGTTAGTGATCAGTGGTTGAGCTTTATTTTGTAATTTATTTTTGACAAAGCCAACGCCCGAAAAGTATCAAGTCCACCCAATATTTTCGCCAAATTTGAGGCTTTATGATGGGTTCGGAACTCTGGAGTTCGATTCCCATCGAATCGCATGTGGGTCGTCTGTGAGGATCAGAAAGCACTGATAACGGTCCACTGACATTGATCACTTTTGTTTGAATGCATTACGAAGACTTACTCTTTATTCCTGACTACGTCCGGATCGTGGAATTTCGATTTTGGTTTCGTACTGTCTGGTGGTGAAGAGGCAACGAATGCACCAGTGAACAGCATGGCGGCAACAGTAAGGAGCAAAGCTTGGTGTATGTTATACCAACATGCAGGATGCTCTTTATTTGACATCGTGGTGTAGAGGAGATGGGACGCTGAAATCATGAGAGCAACAAGAATGTTAACCTCGACTAAATACCACAACAGAAAGATAGTAGTTTTTATACTAATTTTCTCGCGTTTACTCGCTGATAATCAACAGTTAGGGGTCGAAAACACGACGTAAACTTAAGTATTTATGATTACAAATAATGTTGTGTGTGTGTTTTAGAGTCTGGATGTATTCAAATTTGTTATTTTTTTTTGCTTCTTGTTATGTCTAGAATATTCCACGTAGGCCTGTGTATTGTATGGTGTTGTACAAATATAGACAGGCTGGATAGCCACTCAACTTTACTAATTGCTCATTTGTCTGACCTGTTGTAATAAATGTATATTTTACAACAGACGACATAACATAAATCAACATTGATGTAAGTGATAAGATAAGGTCTTCCTAGACTGACTTCTGTCTGTGTTTTTTGTTTATTTTTTATAAAGTAAGTCTGCTCTGTGGGAAAACCAGTGACTGGGAAAACCAGTCACCCCGAAAACGTCTGCCCAGAGTGTTGATGATTTCAGTGACTCTTTACTTATTTATTTATATATTTTTTGGTTTAGTTGTGTTGTTGTTGTTGTTGTTTGTTTGTTTGCTTGTTTGTTTTGTTTTGTTTGTTCGTTGGGTTGTTGGGTTGTTTGTTTGAGTCTTGTTTGTTTGTTTGTTTGTTTGTTTGTTTGTCTGTCTGTCTGTCTGTCTGTCTGTCTGTCTGTCTGTCTGTCTGTCTGTCTGTCTGTCTGTCTGTCTGTCTGTCTGTCTGTCTGTCTGTCTGTCTGTCTGTCTGTCTGTCTGTCTGTCTGTCTGTCTGTCTGTCTGTCTGTCTGTCTGTCTGTCTGTCTGTCTGTCTGTCTGTCTGTCTGTCTGCCTGCCTGTCTGTCTGTCTGTCTGTCTGTCTGTCTGTCTGTCTGTTTGTTTGTTTGTTGGGTGGTTTGTTTGTTTGTTTGTTGGGTTGTTTGTTTGTTTGTTTGTTTGTTTGTTTGTTTGTTTGTTTGTTTGTTTTTTGTTTTTTACCATGAAATTGGGCACAGATCATTTAGATCCCTCATATAATAATAATCATGAAATTACATATCCACGAACTAGAAGAGCGATAAACGAGTGTTGAAGTGAAAACGCAAAGCACTGCAAGGCCTACCATTAAAGAAAATGCGCGAAGAAGATTAAGGTTTGACACCCCCACCCACCCCATCCATTTCCGAACCAAATATAATTACATCCTTCATAAAACGATAGGTTTGTGACGATAGGTTTGTTGTGACGATAGGTCTGTTGTTATCCCACGTAGTTCATCTACATTATTCTCATGTTGGTTTGTACTGTTCACTTTTCAATTTGATTATATACAACAAATTGTCACCATGAAAATGTGACTACAGGTTTTAGTCTACAAGGGCTGATTACGCTTTACTTTCCGCCGATAAAGCACTCTTTATACCCCCACCATGACAATTATGTAAATTTATTCGAACTTCCCATCTCATTATTCACTATATGGATGATATTTTAAAATAAGACGTTCACGACATTAGCCAAAGAGCACCATGATTTGCATATATCAATAATGAACAGACCGACGATGATGAACGGAAAACATAAGTAACAACAGCAGGTGTTTATCTAATAAGCCTACTTACTGTGAATATATGGACCCAATAGCACTGTTTGTAAATACTAATCTATGCAATTTTAGATAGATCACTAAATCATGATTTTACACTTAAATGTAACGGGTACAGACAAAATGTAATTCTGTACTTGATTAGGTCTACAGTATTATTGACATTTTCTGCATCATCTTACAACGGTAACCACTGACAACCGTTGTGGCAAAAACACGATTATTATAATTTACTCTTAGACGCTTAAAAATGTGAAACACTTTCACTTACCTGATGATAAAAGAATATCTCGAGAAAATACGGAAGATGCAGTGAAAGATGCTGCTGTTTATTGTAAATGATGCCTTTATTTCACACTGAATGCACGGAGAATGTTGGCATATGGTAAGGTACCCGCTGCATGCTTCACGTCCGTGCCCCGTCATGCACCAATCTTCATCAGACAAAAGAGGGCATCAGGCCTGCGCACACACACCGCTCATATCTAATCAATCAACATACAGTAATACTATGGAGTTACAGGAAAAATCGTGGTGAAATATTAATAAATGACCAAAACTAGTTCTCATATAGCGCATGTAAACAATAACGTCTCAATGCGCTTTACATACTCTGTTCGTATAGTCACATAAAGATATAATTAGAGGCATAATCCCATAATGTGTGAGGAAACAACACGCATTCACACATTGAATTCAAGGCCTTTATTGAAGACAACCTAATTTTGTCCTCTCTTAAATAGTAAGATGAAAATCACTCTTTTCGATGGAGGCCAGGGACAAAATCGTTTGCAGTTTGTCCCTAGTTTCAATCGAATAGAGTAAATTTCAATGGAAAGTTTTAAGAGAGTAAACTACGGGAAAGGGAATATTGATATAATATGACGTATATATACTGGCGTAACCAACGGGGGTGGGAGGGGTGGGGGGGGGGCTCAAAACCCTTATCTCCTAATTGATATCGAAAACGTACACAAATGAATGGTTCAATACAGTGAAAGAACCCCGCCACCCATCTAAAAATAAATAAAAATATGTCTTTAATCCTACTTGCCCCCACCCACCACCCGAAAAAAATAAATAAATAAGTAAACAAACAAATGTATAGTTACGCCACAATAGATCCGGAGGTAGGCCTACAGGAGAAGTGGACCGGCAGCCAAAGCTGAGGGCACCGATCTCAAGCAAGTGAACTTGTGATCAATAATTCTTACCATAAGTTTATGTAAGATAAATTCCTAAAAACTATACCCTGAAAAAGGTCTCATGTTAAGTAACAGTAAACGTAAATTCGGCCGGGTCATTAAACTCACCTCAGCAGAGGCAAACACTCCACCGCGAATCATCGGGCATGATCAATAATAATTACCCCGTGTGAACAGACAGCAAACTGACCTCTTTACGATAACTGTCAACAACTTAGTCCCATGATGACTAGAAAATAATCGTCACGTTTTTGGAACAAAAAATTAACAAAGCAATGTTACTTTATAAACAGTTATTATTGCTCTCGTTATGTTTTGTTGTTTTATTGTACATGGGTTATAATATAGGATATTTTGCACTTGAACATTAAACCTTTGATGACAAGTATTCACGTTGTTGAAAAATGTGCCAAGTTCAGCAGTGGATTTTTTTTGTCAGGGAGGTAGCATAATCAAGGATGGCACTACGCGGGATAAACAGGAATTCGACATTTTCCAATATTGTTTTCATCCCCCCATACCCACTCCTCAAATTATCCTCCTCATTCCCACTAACACAACCACAAACTGAATTTTAAGTAACTTTAAGTAACGTTTGGGTTTTGTTAACTAATAATGTGCATTAATGCTCTTCTATTATCATCAGGCACCCGTCTTCTTTTTTTATTTTGATACAAACTTTACCAGACGAAAGGTTCTCTATATTCTGCCATTTTGTTTTGAATAATTTGGAAGTCAGTTTTGCGCTTGATCCAAGTTCCCCAACCACCGCCAATTTTCTTTGTCCATCCATCACTTCGAGTCTAGCGCCCGCAGTTGACACTATTTACCTGGCCAGGGTGAGTACATATTCTGGTATAAAAACAAAAAGGGTCCGAAATTGTTATTTGCCTGGGCGTAGCCAGGTTTTTTTTCACTATAGGGGGACACAGGGTTGGGGCATTGCTTTCCAGTGGGGGGGGGGGGGGGGGTGAAGGTGGCAGGTACCAAGTTTTTTTTAATGAATTACATGTATCTACATTTTTTTTCATTGGGGCAACTGATGGGAGGCACTGGAAATTTGTGGGGGGGGGGGGACGTGCCCCCTGGTCCCCCTTGGCTACGCCGCTGGTCCTTTCCCAATATTCTTATGCACAAAATGATTGGGCTAAAGTTTGAGCTTCACTCTTTGACTTGAATTGCAACCAATCTATTGGTGCTAAAAATAAGTCCCCATCAGAGGCAGTATACGAGATCAGGTTCCTTTGGAATTGTAGCAAGGAGTTTTGTTGTTGGTTTTTGTCGTTTCATTTTTTTCATTTTTTTTTCAGCAGAGCTGAACAACGCCCTCTTGTGCTTTGTATGTTCTCCGGTGAGATTTTTCTTATAATTTAATGGGGTTCCCCCTCCCCACCGGGCTTATCAGAATAAGTGAAAGTTATTGTAAGACTTGCTACGAATGTGACTATGGGCTAGAGTCACTTGCTGACAAAGGTGTGAAAGTGGGATCTAGATCTTCAGGCGGTGTGTTGAAATGACATTTCCACAGATGACAACTTTTTTTCACAGGGCGACTTTTTTTCGCCCCCTTAAAAAAGTCGCCACCCCATCCCCACCCCTCCCCCCTAAATAATAATAAATAAATAAATAAATAAAAAAAATGAAGAAGAAGAAAACAAAAGTCACCTCGAAAATAAAATAAAAATAATAAATAGAAAATCGCCGTGGGAAAAAACAGCACACGTTTAAGAAAAAACTCCGGAGACCCAACAAGTCGATTGCCGTTGTTTTCCAAAATGCTGGGCCTGAAGGCACAGGTGGATGCCGAACATACAGCGAATCAAAATAATGAAATGAACCCAAGTCGTTGCACCAGGCGTGTAAATTACTGGTTTGTTTTTCTCAACCCGCATGACCGTGAGCATGGGTCAAGTAAAAACTCGTCTACGGCTCACCGGCTACGGCAGAAAATAAAAATGAAATAAAAAGAAGCGCCACTAGCAGTAGGCCTATGGATGGCATGGCATTAACTTGACAAAATTTGTCCACAAGTTAATTAATAATACGAAGTGTGATGATGTCATCGTAAAAGTCCATACCACACTTGCATGAGGAAGAAGGAAATTAAACTCAACAAAAGGGTGTTGTCATTTCGTTTGCACCGCACACGTACATATACAGCACCGGCCTAGCTAAACCTGTCCTTTCCGATCCAATAATAATTTTAAGTCCTTAAAATAGAATATGACGTAATGTTCTCTAACCATATCACGTGACTAATTCGGGCCAATTGCATCTTCTGAGAGAATAATAACAACCAATAGAAAACGGTTTTATCCAGTTGTACATCGAAACGATCGTTTCATTGCGTTATTTATGTGTAGAATTGTGTCCGACGGTCCTGAACTACAAGCTTGGTGTAAGTGGTAATTATTACACATTTTTGTCGTACATGTCATTCAATTGTTTAGGGGAAAACACGTGCATGATGATGACTACCTAGCAATACGAGGAGCTGGATTTGTGTGGCATTATAAACTGTATTAGTTATAGTTTTGGTTGTACGAACAGGCCAATTTTACAGATGCAGCGCAAGAACTGCAAAAATCATAACGTTAAAGCATGGATGCCAATCAATGCGGTTTTTGTGCATGTAGCTAGCACAGCGCACTATCCAGCGAAAAATGAAGCATGATCCGGTGGTGTAGCCGAGTCGAAAACGTCAGAGACTGACCGATGTGTTTGTTACTGTTAAAATCTTATTGCCTTCCTGGGGCTACATACTAAATGTGCAATAACTGGTCATTTATTTAGATCATTATCGTCCTGTTACTAATCTCCATAACGACTGTAGTGTATTCATTAAATTAAAACGCCCATTGCCATTATTGCCATAAAAAAAAACGCCCTCATCAAAATTCTCATTAATTCAAAAATGTTACACCCAATCCCAGTTTGTTTATACCAGTCAAATACAGAATTTTATACCTAGTTAAATACATAATTTGATCCTTTTTGTTATGCGTTCATGGAAAAACTGTTGGAAAAATTCCCATATCCACTTTCTAAGCGATTTTCAAGATTTTTTGATGAATGATGGACTTGATTTCCCTTTTTAAACAATCCACATGAGGAATTGGTACTAATGGTGGTAACTAAAATACTAACTATTGACCATTAAAAAGGAAAATTCAACTCAAGCGGACATTTCATCCAGCGGCCGGAACACTCACCCAAAGGAACTGAAATAGCGAGTAGCGTTGTCAAGAAGAACGTAGCCGTTTTGTACCCAAGTTGCTTCGTACCCGAGTGGTTTTGTACCCAGGGTTTATAGCTCAGTGACAAATAGGACATACAATAACAGGCCTTGATCTTAACCGAGGCCATTTGCCTCATGCCCTGTCGAGTTGGCCAGCATGCCCTTCAGAAAAATTGCATTGTCACTACCAACTTGGCCAGCATGCCCTTGCACAATTTCCCTGATTTGGCCAGCAAAGGCCTGCCCCTGTTTTTGTTAAGATCGAGGCCTGTTTCTGGTAATTTTTGTTTCTAAATCTGTTAATAATGGCTTAATCTCCTTTGTGCAACATAATAATGACTGGGTAAGTAACGAATTGGGTACGAAACAACCTGCTTCAGTCAAGACCACCGTACATGTATATCCAAAAATGGCTTATTTTTCACGATTTCGACACTTGTAGTAGTTCAAACTAGTTCCCGTTCCTCCCTGTATTTTTTTTTTACATACAATCTATCAACATTTTTTTCTTATTAACACATTTCGTTTAAGCTAAGTAATATTCTTTATTAATTTATTAAATTTCTGAAGCAGTTTAAAAACAAAAAAATAATTTACGAATGCTCTTTAGTGTAAACATTCAGTATTTATTAGTATTACAGTTTTTGAAATAATACCACCCTCAGATAAAATGGAATCGTCCAGACAGTCTCATTGGGTGGTGTTCAACTGTTCAAACTTCAACCGTTAAGCCCGACTCATACATGTACCTCACATGAATGGTGAAAGCAAAGCGAATTTTCTTGCTTCACAAAACAGCGCGTACTGAATTGTTGCGTCACCAAAATTCGCTTTCGCATATGAACCCAGCTTAATACACCGGTCTAGCTAACTGCGTTTAAGGCAGGCAGGGTACAGTATGATAATTAATAGGGCGCAGTTCATAGCGTTTTATCACACCTGATGGCATCTCAAAGCACTCAGTAGTTTTCCTGCAAGGTATTCAGAGATACTTTTGAAGTATTCCTATTCCTTTACATAGCACCATGTAACCGTTTACAAGGTGCTGTGGTGCAATTTGCAGCTGATCAAACCAGGAACACCAGGGCGGACCCCTTCCCTTTGCGATAAGTGCACTGGGTTATTTTACATGCATTACACAACACACAGGGCCTACGGCTTTACTTCCCATCCAAAGGACGCAGCAATACCGGTTAAGTGTCTTGCTTTAGGACACGAGTGTCACGGCTGGGACTCAAACCCACACTCTGCTGATCAGAAGCACCAGAGCTTGAGTCCGGTGTTCTTATCCACGCAGCCACGACACGCCATTATGTTTGCACATGATTGGCAATTGGCTGTGTCAGTCATGTGCTGCGTTGGGACGTCATGCATAGCAATAAGGTCTGCACGTCGCGGAAAAGTTACAATTTAAAATTTCAGTCGGTGGGATCAATTCAAGGTAAAATTCAGGTTGAGCACGGATCATTTTATATCTTTAAAGATACTTTTACTTTTAGGTGCACTGCATTGTTGACTTTAGAAGTTAGCCCTTTATTTTTTCCTGTGAAAAACTTGATTAGCATACTCAAATTGGAATATTTTAGTCAGAGTGAACTCAGTTGAATGAAATTGGTACGATAAAGGAAAAGCTCTTGCCGTCCAAAACAACTACGTTGTACCACAATATACAGAGTTGTAGGTCACTTCTTCCGCTGTTGCATCATAAATGTTATTTTTTCCAGCATGTTCATTGTCCACGCCATCCAGTCATCATGTTTCAATTTTCCTAGTTAAATTGATTGTATTATAATTTACCATTTACTGGATACCATCCTTGGCCCCCACCCTGTATGTACCACAAGTTTCCTTTTTAACGGATGACCTGATACATATCTTAAAATGATTGTGAAACTGTTAAAAATTACACATGTGTATTACACTTTTCAATATTTGAATACCCTTCGGTTTTTTTGCATGTTCTCAGTTATTCCACATGTTCTCCAGGTTGGTTTCAATGGATTGATCAAAATCCCATGTTGACCAATGGTCGATATCAAGTAAGAATAACTTTTGAAGTGCTGACTGGCTAAGGCAATTCTCAAATGTAGGGAATGATAATATTGAGTGGCAAAGTATGATTTTTGAGTAGCAACTGATGAATTTTGCTTCGTTATACGAGGGGAAATCGTTCACTGAAATGTGCAGCGTGCAAACTGTTATACTAAATGTGTTATGAAAACAATATTTTCAAACACTTCAGTAGTCTAAAAAATATTTAGATACACGTACTTGAAAATGTCTTGATAGTGAGATGTAAAATTGATTGTTTTAAAATTCCTAAACGCAACAAGTTTTAATTTTATACCTCACAAGAAACTGATAAGGAATATAATGTTATGATATACGTTAATTTATAACAAAAACAGGTGTAGCCTTTGAGAAAGACTCAGTCCTTGAGATAGGGTTGACACGGCGAGGCCAATAACATGTTTGCAAAAACAGTTTCTAGACACAAAAACAACGGGGTTGAATGTGTTCTAATGACAGCAGTTTATTTTTCTTTCCTGAAGATAGTGTTCAATACATGTATCTAAAATGTTATGTCTTGAGTGAAAAAAAAGCAAGATTGTGAAAGAAATCAGATACAGTTCATTTGCATTTAAACAACTGAAATCGAAGGACCCCCTCCCCCTTTTTATATTAACAGCTCTGCTGTATCCATTTATAGCCAGTGGCGTGTATTATGAAGACTGAATGAATACTGTCATGTGGGTAGTACCTTGGATAAATTCACCTTTGTATCCCACTTATATGCAATAGCTGTGTTTGTTTTTATAAGATAAGTTTAAACCCAAGCCAGGAGACTGTCAAACTAAACAGACAACACCCTGGATTATTTTCACCTTGAGGTTCAAAAGGGACTTGGGTTTCATTTTTGATCCGTAATTTGGTTGTATTCGTTGTTTACTTGGTGTGAAGTATGAATGTCGTAAAAAAATTTGCCTTGCAAGAAAATATTTTGATTTAATATTTGAACTGCTAGGCAAAGTATTTTGTTCTGAAATTATCAGTATAAGAAGTACGTATGTAAAACAAAATGTGTTTTGCGAAAAGAAAAAAATAACACTTAGATTGAATCTCTTGAAGGTCATTCATCATAGTGCGGTTTTATTCTGATCTAGGAAACAAATATTTAGAATAGTTTTTATCAGCAAAAACTGGCCATTATGTATAATTTAGAGTCTACATGGACATTACAGTTGGTGTAAAAATTGTTGTTTTCTTTGATTTTCATGAAGTTTGAACTGATTGTAAGGTGATACCTTGTACAGACTCTTCCAATAGGAAATGACGTAAGATTAGTGTGTGAGTACTTTATATGTAAGTAGTGGCATTATTCTGTTTTAATTGTTTGATATTGTTCTTCCTGTCGCAGATCCATGTGCGAACGTTTAGATCAATGACCTCATCTGGTGCAGAGTATCACAGTGTATAGAATCAAGAGAGTGAGTAATGGACAGGGATTCTACATCAGTTTGGCCACAATGAATACAGTGTCGCTATAAACTTACCGGGGGTTGCTTCAGTTGCTGGTTGCAGAAAACATTGATGTGGTAAAACAGTAAGAGTTCTACAGAGGAGAAGGTGTAAGCATGGGGGCATTCCTAGACAAGCCCAAGATGGAAAAGGAGAACGAAGTAGGATGCGGTAATGGATTAAGATTTGCTCTGTGTAGCATGCAAGGCTGGAGAGTTGAAATGGAAGACGCTCATACAGCTGTCATAGGTTTGCCTTTTGGCCTCAAAGACTGGTCATTTTTCGCCGTTTATGACGGTCATGCGGGTTCTAAAGTTGCTAAGTATTGCTCCAAAAATCTACTGGAGGAAATTACCTCAAATAAGGACTTCAAAGGCAATGAAAAGCCTGGGCCAAACTTTCAACCGACGGAAGAAAGTGTCAAATCAGGATTGCGGACTGGCTTCCTCAGTATTGACAAGAAGATGCGTGATATTTTGGCACGAGATAATGACAAAAGCGGATCGACTGCCGTAGGGGCTATCGTTTCGCCTAAAAATATTTTCTTTGCTAATTGTGGAGATTCTCGCGCTGTGTTAAGTCGTGCCGGAGGAGTTTGTTTCTCCACGGAGGATCATAAACCAAGTAAGCAGAATGAGAAGAATCGTATTGAAAAGGCTGGTGGAACTGTTATGATCCAACGCGTCAACGGATCACTGGCTGTATCAAGGGCCTTAGGAGACTTTGAATATAAAAATAATGTAGGAATGGGTTCAACGGAGCAACTTGTTTCTCCTGAGCCAGATATTAAAGTAATACCGCGGAGTAGGGATGACGAATTTATTGTGCTAGCTTGCGATGGGATATGGGACGTGATGAGCAATGAAGAGGTCTGTCACTTTGTTCGTTCACGTCTTGAACTGACGGATAACCTGAAAGAAGTCTGTAACATGGTGGTGGACACGTGTCTATGCAAGGTTGGTATTCCACAATGTAGAGCCTTTCATACCAAGTTCAATTTGTCGAGCATGAATTGTCTCTTTGTAGCACATCAATCAATGCATGAGAATAAACTCTTAAAACCTAATACACACTGTAGATTAATACCACGAAAATACGTGCAGTGTACATGTACCAGCAAAAAGCTAATCATAAAACAGTGAGAAGTTTTTTTGATTGTACTATGTACTTAATTATATTCATCCATAATTGCCAATTTTTTCAACTTCACCACAGCAATGAATCATTCGTATACGGCAAGACAACTATGACATTTTGTTATTTCTTTTACGGTGTTCTTATTGTAAACTACATGCTTAAGTACCAGTTTTGTTCAATTGAAATGAATGATTCCTGTTCTAATTAAAGCTGTTCGATCATCAGCTATTCTTATACATGTACATGTACATGTACCTCCCTATTGTGTATTGAATTGCACTTCCCAATCCCGTTTCATACTTCACATGAATTGCAAAAGCACGATAACTTTGATTGCACCTCAATCGGAAACTGGGGCAAATGGTTTGTGTGCGTCAGGGAAATTTGTTCTGGAGTATGAACCAGGCTACGATGATTACACAGTGACACATACATATATGTCTGTAATAACCCATTTCTCTTCTGATTAAATATTTGTTTTTAAGGTATTGAAGTGCCAACCACAATTTGTTCAGGAAAATGTAAACTCAAATATTGATTCTTTTTAAAAGTTGAACGCGTCCATAAACTATCATTTTGTTGACCAGCTCTTGATCGATTTTTTTAAAGATACTTGTGCTCAATCGGTCATGCACAAATAGTTGGCATCTATGTTGTAACTGCTGACAATGTTTTGCTCTTTTGTATGATTAAACTCTCCAGCATCATTTATTCAGACACTCTGCCTCCCTTAGTTCATTCCATCAACATAAAAGACAGATTACAGATACACTTTCAAGAAGATGTAAGTAATGTGGTTTGCGTATATCTAGTTATGACTGTGAGTGAGAACCGTGACCCTGTTCATATCTCCTCAGGGAAGCCGTGATAATATGAGCATCATTATCATCACATTTGAAAACGCACCTAAGGTTTGTGAGCAGGCAATGGCGAAGGAAGCAGAGTTGGACAAACTCCTGGAAGCTAAAACCAAAGGTAGGATTTGGAGATTTCAAATTTTCCTGTAATGTGTACTTTAATTCGATCAGATTGCGAGCCTTCCCTGGCAGGAGAACAACTAATGTAATAGTAGGCTTGTAGGAACATGTGTTTGTAATCTTATAGAGATCTGAGAAGCGAGGTGAAGTCAGTGTGACAGTTATAGGTGTACATGTATGCTGTAAATGCCGGAGGGAGTATGTCTGATGGGTCATTATCAAGTCCTATCTTGATCATGGAACCTCTGTACTTGTTGTGTGTGATGGTCGGATGAATCTGTCATCTGCTGTTATCCAATGATGAACAGCCTCTAGCCTTCAAGAAATTCAAATGGTGTGCAGGCCTGGAACTACAAGGAGGCCAGGGAGGCAATGGCCTCCTGTTGCCCTGGTCTTGGCCTTGGTGCCCCTTCGAAAGTTTCACATAGACTTTAAGATTTTCCAATGGAAGTGCCCTTTGCAAAATGAAAATGGCCTTGTCCTCTCAAAGATGAAAACTCCAGGAATGGGTGTGTGTATGGGTTAAGGGCTTGCCATTCTTCATTCACATCTTGTGGTGTCTACACCCAATTAATACGTGCACAGTGGTAGTACAGTGAAGGTGTCATCAAAGATGTTTGCGTAGAACAAATGGATTAAGGTTTTTTTGAAAGGTAGGCTACATTTCAGATTAAATTCTTTTAGTATGGCAGGGAGGTGATGGGATTGTGACTTTGCTGATAAAAGCATGGAATTTGGCACACAGAAAGATATTTGGCCATAGGGCCATTGCAGATTGAGGTTTGTCCTTTGGAAAAATATAGGTAGAATCAAAAGCAATGGCAGCCACTTTTAAAGTTTTAAAAATTGCTTGTTATTCTACTTGTACATGTACCTGTATTTTTTCAGAGGTCAAATCTGTAAAGGCCCTACAGCCAAATATCTTTCTCATGACATACTCTGTGTGCCAAATTCCATGCTTGTAGTTGTGTCATCAAGTGCACAATTCCCCCAAATATTTCCCCTATCTGCCCCACTACTTATTTTTGTACGGATATAGAGATATTGTAGCACATTCCACTACCTGTACATCAATTACTTGGACAGAAACAAGTTGAGGTGTTGACAGTTCATGTCGCAGCACATGACCCGATTGTGTGATTTGAATCACTACCCATGTACTCCCATTGATACAACTGTACAATGTCAGAATACGGTTCACACTGTATGGCCATCTCTTGCCTACATACATGTAGAACATAAAGGTTGTGAAAGGGGGTCAAGTGTACTTTAGGTCCATTATTACTAACATCCTGCGTATAGCAAAATGTATTATCCACCGGGGAGGCTGTTTTAGTATTGCCAAGCGATCTCTACAGACCGCCCTCTATAGTTTCCTTTGGGGACAGATTGGCTGATGTCCATCTAAACGTGACTGATCTTGCATTGAATTTGGTGTCAAGGAGTCAGCATAGTGTTGTGGGAATGATGAAGTGTGGAATCCCATTGGTGAATGCGTGAGAGTTTTCATTGCTGTTGATTAACTCATGGTCATAGTCTATGGGGCCTGTATTGGGTTGAAATGTTCTGTTTGTTTAGTCTTTCTTGTATTAATGATCTTACGGGAAATTCTTTGAGGTTTTGCAAACTATTTGCAATTTACATTTTATCATTTTTGTACTTTTCGGCCAGTGCAATACATGTAGTCATGCTGAGGTGATAGACAACTGCCGAGGTTTGGTGTTTTACCGGTCGTGGTGGGCCGCTTGGATATCTATTAATTGTTCTGTTTGTTTAATAAATTTAATATTTTGCTTTTGTATAACACATTTCATTGTTGTTTTGTAGCATGCCCAGACTGGGTCAGCCTTGGCTCTAAGTTTCTCTTTCTTGTCTTGGTTTTATTTTATTTTTTGTGTCTCTGCAAAGCACCTCGAGACCCTGTTCTGGTTAAGGGCGCTATATAAAAGCTGTTTATTATTATCATTTTGGTCCCATCTCGCCAAAAAGTATACAACAAAACAAGTTTCTGAAGTGGCTTATTTGTTTAGTTACTGCAGAGGAACATCTGTAGTTGTTTACAACGGGGAGTGGATAATGTGTTGTTAAATCAAACGATTTAACTCGTAATTGATTTGTTGTGTGGACTGTTTTTATAGAGATAATGGATAGCTTTGGTGAGCGAGTAGGCATTGATCTGGTCATGCATGTTATGACAACAACTGAGATTGAAGGATTGCCACCTGGTGGAGGAATACAAGCAAAGTAAGTGCATGTTCTTTTGATAATCTTAAATCAACCAACTAATAAAACAACTCTTAACCCTCCTACTGTCTGACCATTCAGTATCAGTCATTGTGGTTTTGAATATCGGATGCACCATGCCAGCCTTCAGTATGATATCATGTGGTGAATGCATCTACACAGCACACAGTCAACCCTCCTACTGTCTGACCATTCCATCTCATTCCACTGTAGTTTTGAATAGTAGATGCACTGTGCCAGCCTTCAGTGTAATACATGTACATTGTGGTGAATTCTTCTACACCGTACATTGTCAACCCTCCTACTGTCTGACCATTCAGTATCATGCATTGTGGTTTTGAATATCAGATGCACTACATGTATGCCAGCCTTCATACTGATATCATGTGGTGAATGCATCTACACAAATCACACATACATGTACAAGGTTGTCTCCATACACAACATGTGCACCTGAATGATTTAGCCAGTGCGTGCCAGGGTTTCTCCAATTTTTGCCCATGCCATTCTGACGGGGTCATTTTCTCAGAAGTGCTGGAATCATTTTTCCTTGAGAATACCGCTGGCACAAAGAAACCATGACTTAACAAAGCCAAGATGTTCTTTTTCTGTTGAAGAAATATCAAATTCATGTAACCTGAATGGCAAAACCTTGGTCATTAGACACGATTGAGGATTGGTTTTAAGTCCGAAACCAACATCGACCAAGGCTGGTCTCTCAGTTCACTCGGATTTACCTCCATCGAGCTGAAAAACAATGATATACAATGGTGGAAGCCATGTCTTGTAATCCTCTTACAACAGAAGGACAAATGTCTGGAATCGGGGATTACATCAAAAACCTTGCATAAAGGGAGAATTTTAGCATTGTTTCCAGTGCCATCTGTCCTCATTGTGTGAGTGAAAACAAAACATTGCACGGTGACTGTAAGCGCTGTGCACTCTC
This sequence comes from Marthasterias glacialis, assembly GCA_911728455.2. NCBI lineage: Eukaryota > Metazoa > Echinodermata > Asteroidea > Forcipulatida > Asteriidae > Marthasterias > Marthasterias glacialis. The sequence goes on along the minus strand of OU452219.1, from coordinate 21,762,351 downwards.
CGGAATGGAATGTCCAGGCTACCTTTGTTCAGGTCTTCCCAATTGACACAAAAATACAAAGTTCACGTCATCTAATTTCTGGCAGGAAACATTGGCGTGTATACACGTCATCCGGTGTTAACTGGTGAAAACGGTTGGCCAACTTTGATCTCTGGGGCAGTGTCTTTCTTTCCCTTCACAAGAGTTGTACATTTAAGAACATCAAAAGACATGCACTGACCTGACCGAAGCAAATGTTTGCTTTTTTGATAATTGTAATGTTTAAGAAAATCAAAGTCAGTTGTAGTTGTTACTTAGAAATTGATTTGCTAGAAGTTAACCATTTCAAAAGAGTTGCATATCCATCATTTGCTGATGTAATTTGCTGTATGAAAAATGTATTCCTGTGGTTGTCTTGAGTGATTAATCATGTTATCACACCCTAACATACTGTTGTGAATTAATAATGAATGATTCACTCATCGAACTTGAGAAAACAGACCACTTTATTTGCACGTCTGACCAGGACAAGACCAATTTACCCACTGACAAAAATCAAGGTCATTCTACAAGTGTTTAAGGTCATTCTCAATCATTGTTTACAAACCAAATGTGTTGTAACGCTTCCTTAAAATTAAAGCCCCAGCTCAACATTGGTAAGAAGAAAAACATAAACGTTCACAGGTTTACATATACATGTACCTTACATGGTATAAAGATAATGATGGTAGAAACCTTTTCTTAAAATATTTCTGCCTGAAGTGTTGTCGTTTTTAAAAAAACAAATAAAATATGACCCAAAATGAGTTTTGTCTCAGTGAGACAGAAACTCTGCCTTTAGGAATACTTACTAAATTGCTGAATGCATTTTTACCGTTTTCTCGCAAACAAAACAATGAAATGAGCTGACATTTTCACAGGTTGGTTTATTACATATATCTTGATTTGTGCAAAGAATGAAAGCATTTACAGTCAGTTTACCAATGTTGAGCTGGGGCTTTAAAGTAAGGTCTGTCAATATATTGATACTTGATACTATTTTGATATCAATATCGCCGATTTCACTGTTTTAATCATAGGGAAATGTTGAAAAAATTTTTATTGATAAATGATATCGAAAATATGTCAGATTATCGAGAAAATTATTCTCCATTTTTTATTTCTATTTTGTTGTAACTTGTTACATTTACTGTAAAATGAATAGACCTTATGTGTGTGACGTCACTATGACTATGAGCATTCAGTACAAGAAAGGACACCCTCAGCCTGAGGTCAAAACAGCTACAATGCATGTTTGAGGCTGCGTTTGACCTCAAAGATGGCGGCGAATACCTAAGGTCTTTTTTGCGATTGCTATTTACACAACTCAACCGAACAAACGAGATCTAATTGTTTCTAATGAATGGGCCGTTAGTCTTCATTATCTCGCTAATTTGTGTGCTACAATAGGCCTACAGGCAAGAATCATCGCTTTCAAAACAACGCAATAGAATGAGAGCATAAGCCTTCTGTTGGCGAAATATATTAGTGCATTACACGATAACATACAAAAACACTTGTAAACGACTTGAGAAATAAAGACTAATTTTATGCACATGCTCTATAAAATTCCTCTCTGGTGTACGCGCTAAAGCGGTGCCCAACACGGGTTGTCACTGGTTCCCGCCTTGGACATCAGGCAGCATGGTCGGCGACGCACAGTTCTTTGGACACTTTTGTCTTAAATAGGATGTTTACTAAAAACTACACATTGAAGAGGTTTTAATAAAATGATAACATGTAGGATTACCCTGGAAGAATTAATGGATTGTTATTTTGAATAGAGTACAAGTGTAAGATTGTTCAAAGTAAAACTGCTCTCTTATCACTATCGGGCCATCACTATTATATAGTGATGTGACAGCCAGCGCATGCACGTACAGTAACTGGGTTAGAGTTCATATTCCACGCACAGCCACTGGCCTGCTATGATCATGACGATAGCCCTCCTTTAAATAACGCCGATATGGTGAGCCCTTTGCCAAGAGAGGGGGCTAGCCCAGGGAGTTCAGGTGTGCAGTGAAAACACATGCATTCTCACATTGTGTACAGCAGGTTAATTATGACATAGGTATGGCGTGTTGCACGCTAAAGCTGATAGCTGCCAACAATTTACTGATAATCAATAATCGATTAATCTATAATTAATCACTGTTAGTCTATGTGTAATTTCACACCAGTACTTAGAATAATCCAATGGTGTTTTATTTCAACAGGAAATCTACCATTGAGTCCATCGTAAACAGATTAAATTCAGATCAGAAACAAGATGAGGTAAGTAAACATGGATTCACCTAAACTTTCATTGTAACATTAACATTAAAAAGGTGTCTCTCAGATACATAATGCAGGAAGTGTTGTGCACCTCAAATAACTTGCTTACAAAGCATTGATTTGGAAAACATAATATAGCATTTTGATGAATAAAGGGTTAAAAAACAAATTGCATAAGCTTTGTAGCAACAATCACTTCATCAGATATAAAGAAGATAAAGTTAATATTTATAATTATAAAAAAGCAAAACATGATGCCTTGAAAGTCTTCAACTTGCCACCCAGATAATTGCTAAGATCTGAACAGTAATGTGTTTTTTATGATACTTGGTTGTCAATGAGTTTCCTACTTCTCAACAGAGATGCGGATAGTCATTGCTGAAGTCTGGCAAGAGTTCACAAGTGCAGATAAACCTAAGAAAGGATATAAGACTGAAATTAGTTAACGGTCACCAGTGACTGCAAACATTGATGTCAACCATCCACCACCACAACCCACCTTTCCACCCATCCCATACCCCCATCCTCGTTGCATGCCTTGATCAAGCTCTTCTTTGTCTCCTAGGAAGCATCCGATGATGCCTGGTAAGTTTCCATAATCCTTGTGGCTTGAGGATGTTGTGTATCGGCAGATTGTCTAACAATCGCGTCGCCTTGTACTACGACTGCCTACAGAAACCACTGCGGAGATCGACTACTGTATTTGCAATGAGCATGTTTCAAGAAGTATCTTAGAAATGGAACTCATGTCTTGAGATTCAGTGACTTCTTCTCCACCAGATGGAGTGGTTTGTCACTGATAAGATACATCCACTGCTACCAGTATCGTCAACGATGGATACATAGTGGATGCAGACTTGTAAATATTCAGTTTTATGTGGTGAGCGTTAAATGCTTTTAGTTCTTTACAAAGGATAGTACAAGCAATGTGAAAACGCTGCCTATATACTATACTAACCCCGGTATGCTGTGTACATCACCTGCTAAGAAACGTTTGGAACAAACAGCACGTGTGAATAGAAAATGAACTGGCAGTCTACTAGGTTTGAAATTTGAACAGAATTTGAAATGTTTAAGGGTGAGCAGCACATCAAGTGCACAGAATTGAAGGCATGCCATAGCCACTGTACAGCTACTGTAGCGAAATCACACTGTATAGAAATCTCAATGGTTTTTTTTTTTTTTTTTTTTTTTTTAAGATATAGAAAAAAATTTGTCTTGTTTACAGATGAACAATAATATGTTTATCATTTTGCCTTTCAAAAAAAAATATAATATAATAATAAGGATAGTTATTAAAAAAAAAATTTGATTCAGGGAAATTGTTTCATTTTTCTTTATGACAATCTTTGTGAATTTTTATTTACTGCTATGTTATTATCTTGATAAATACATTGGCAAGGGAAATCTAATTTCCTGAATGTACTAACCCATGCAGTCATAGAACGTACCCAGGAACACTTCCCTCCAGCGTCCTCTGAGTTAATTACAATAACAATCGGGTTGCTATGGACTCCTCCATGGAAACAAGAAAACGGATAAACAGTAGGCCTAAGCCGATAAATGTCAAAGGAAGTTCTGCCATGGTAGTGAAATAGTCAGTACATACTGTGAGAACGCATGATCCCTGACTTCAATACAAATTCACATAGATATTTTGTTTGTGTTGATCACTCGTCAACCTTGATTAGTGAGTCATTTTCTACGATTTGTTATATATCCAGTCTAATAATTGATTGATGTTCACTACAAGTACAAACTGGCCTCTATTTAGATCTTGGATTATTCTCATCTGGGGTCGACAGGAACACGTACAAAAACAGCAAATGGGTCATGTCACCAGGTTGCAACACAAAGTGTGACATTTATCCATATCATTAACCATTTGCGGCTAGGGTTCTTTCTTTGTTTTTTTCCCGTCCCCCTGGCGGGATTTCTTGTTGCAGAATTGCTGGAATCTTTTTTCTTTGAGAGTACCGCTGGCACAAAGAAACCCCGACTTGACAATGCCAAGAGAACAAAGATTCTCTTTATTGGATCGTCTGTTTTGTTTCTCGACCGAGAAAACGTCAAATTCACGCACGGTGAATTGCAAAACATCACCTGTTACCTACGGCATAGGAGTGGTACTAAACACAGAACCATGGCGCGATTACCAGCTCACTCTGACTTACCTCCACTGAGCCAAACCAAACAATGGCCATGAAACAGGGGGCATTAATCTGCAAAGTATGGTCCTCTGTAAAACAGCACTGTTGTCAAAAACTAAATAAATGTACTGCACAGTGCAATACTGTGAAGTCAAACCTACAAACATTTACAAGTGTTTTAAATTTTATAATACTTCATGTAGTTCCTCATAGTTCTCAAAACCTGTTGATTTTGACTACACACTAATCTCAAAATTTACCCCCAATGTCAATACGTTATTGTAGCTGTTAATGGGGAAAATGTTTTCTTTAAACTTTGAATAATCTGAGGGGACATTGGAGGGTTAAAGGTTAGAGGCCATCTATTCTGTAAACAAGGTCAAATCTATTGTATATAAAGTTAACATTTGTGTGAATTTGTTCAAATGCCGAATCTTTTAACAAAAATGCCTTTTAAGTGAGTGAATATAATTATACTGAAACAGTTGACAAGATTTTGTGTTTTGATACCTGTATATTGATTGAAATGGAATATTAATGAAGGTACAATGTGTATATAGCAGCGTTATCAGTTATCGGTCCCATACAAAAATTGTTTGATGTATACAACCAGAAAGCATTGTGTCTGGCTGGGAGGTCAACATACTCAAACCAAACAACGGTCATGAAACAGCGGGCATTGAAGATGTCTGGTTATATTTTATGCTGATTTAATGACGATTGTTCAGATTTGACAAAGACAAACTGACAAAGTCCAAGGAGCAATACCCTCCATGTAACGCTATGATTCCTTTCTGGTATAATAGTCTGAATTCATGCATACAGTTCAAAAAGTTGGATTTCTCAATTTCAGTAAATCAATTTGCAATTCAAAAGAGTAGATTATAAGTTATTGTGAAGTGTACACACCTATGATGAACAATTCTGTTCATGTTAATAATATACTGTGCGTTAGTTTTGAGTTACATGTAAAACCCAAACTGCAAATGTCCTACAAATGTCCTGCAAAATATTGTAGTGGTACATGTATGTTGTCTTGAAAAGATGAGCTCCATTCCATGGAGGAAGACTGGACCCCCATGATTGTACCATTTACATACACAGGTGCTGGAGTGGGCAGAATGAAATGTTACTGCTAAATTTCCTACTACGCTGTAACCTATATTAGGATGTATGTTGGCCTTCTCTCTCAATTTGACCTTCATGAAACTCTAGACCCCTCACTTATGATGTCACAAGCTCAAACAGCGCCCTCGTTAAAGGTCAAAGGATGACCCATCATTGGCTGAGAGTTGTGCCTGACGAGTACACTCTTGCACTTACCCATTGTCTGACCTCAGCAATAGTGGCATATGCAAAGAGTCTATAAGGTGTATGTGTTTCTACTAATCAAGAAAAGTGTTTGCTAGCAATGGAGTAAACGAAATCACAATTTTAAAGGGTCTTTCAAATTTGGTTGATAAGATGAGAGGCCTGTTTCATAGAGTTGAACTCAATCATTACTGAGAAACATGTGTGATGGATTTAACACTTCCTTTTGCTTTATGAATAATTCTGTTATGATACTTGATCACCAGCTACTCTGTGACATTGGCCCTGGACATCATTTTGGTCTGTGAGGAATAACCATCAATTACATTTAGTAACACTCGGTTAGTTCAATGCTCTTTCAGCAAAGTTTAAGTTACAATGTGACGTGTGGATTTTTTTTTTCATAATTGTTTGTTTTTCTACCTATTTTATGAATAATTATAGTTGTCTATATTGTAGATTGTATAGCAATCTGGGTGTAGGAAAAGGTTCTTGTTAAGCTGGGGAAACTTCTTGTAAAGAAAAAAAGTAGCTAAATAGAATTGAAACATTTCATTATAATTATTATCAAAAGTATCAATGCAAAGGTATATGCAGCTGGTGTTGTTCCATTGGGTTGTACAAAAAGAAGACAACAAAATCAGGGTTTGCCTCTTGTCTTTTTCAGTGACTAGCCATCGGGGCCAGCTGGCTTGTCACTTCACTAGTCTGCAAATTATTTCACACGTCCATATGGCATATTGAATGGGGATGCTTTTGAGTAAGGATGTTTTCAACACTGAACTAGCCAGCTAGACCACTTGGAAAGAATTTTAACTGGTCCTCATGTGTTTTAACTAACATTTAGCCAGCGGGCTACTGTTAAGGGAAGAACGCTGCAAAATGATGTCCACGTTCCAGTAATTCCTGTGCAGCCTTCTTGTTCCTCAAAAGACCGTTTCATGTTTGTCTTGCCTTCACATAGGGATGAGTTACACTCTCTATTTGAGAATGACTTGGATAAACATTGGAAGACTAGTAAATTAAGCGTAAATTAATTCCTGTTCCTGATCCTCTAGTTCTGAACAAACAACAGTCAGTCTGTGAAAATACCATGTGATTTAGGGCTCACATTTTCCCAGGAAACAATAAGAGTTTATATGTGTGCTTTGTATGGATTTTCCATCAGTAACCAAGTTTTGAGGGGTAATTTTCTCACAAACGGCATTGTTTAAGAGGAAAATATTTCTCCAGTCAAGCATTAAATTGATAAAAGGCAAGCGTTCAGATTGAAAGTCTGTTATTTGGCTTCCAATCATGTGTGGTGTCTGTAATGAACGTAGGATGTTACACGGTCTTTGTAGTGGATTTTGGGGCCGATTGAAAAGACGTTCAAAACAAAGACCTAGAGGCTAACATAATAGTCAGTGTTATTTCAATTGTCATAAATTGACACTGTACTAATTTGATGTTTGCATCCATTAATAAACGGTCAACAGGTCTGTGACTTTCTATAAGATTTGTGAATTTCATCCAGCCTGGGGAAAAATAATTATGAAACCCAAAAAGTGACATTAAACTGCAAAAGAACTGATGAAAAACATTGGAATCTCTACTAATTGCAAAGTAGAACTTCTGCTGTCATAAATTGGAGGAGTTCTTTAAAATTGAATCAGACTTCTGGTAAACTAAATACTGAAACAAGTATGTCCCCAATCTCTGAAGTTTTTTTTTCTTCATTAAATCAATTTTGTTTCTTTTTAGTGGTGAGATGTGAAGGGGAAAAGAATGTTCATGTTTGTATATGTGTCGCTCTGGCAAAAATGTTAACATCAAACAGATCAGTTATCTTTGTGAGAGTTTCAAATCATACTTTATTCTGCTATAAGCAATTTATAACATGTATCAATATTCTGTCCTTATAAAACATTTAGCAAAGCTTTTAAGAAACAAATTTGTGGTTTTCTAAATAAAGCGTTGTGACACTATCGGCTCTAAAAGACGTGATATTAAAGTATGGAACTATCTGTAGATAATGTACAATGACTCCATACTGGGATTTGGTTTAGATTATAATATAATTAACAGTAATGAGAAACACTAGTTTTTGCAACAGTCATCTGAAGTTGTCTGTACTGACAAGAAGTTGACATTTGATGTTTAAAAGTTTGGAAAATTGAAAATAAAAATGGAAAAATAGAGTGATTGCAAGGTTGGAGTTTGACAACTGTCTCCTTATTTTGGTTTGGTTGGTGAGCAATGTGCTAACAGCTAATTCCCTCGTTCAAACTATCGTGGCGTGTCGTGGCCGAGCGGATAAGAACACCGGACTCAAGCTCTGGTGTCTCTGATCAGCAGAGTGTGGGTTCGAATCCCGGTCGTGACACTTGTGTCCTTCAGCAAGACACTTAACCATTATTGCTGCGTCCTTCGGATGGGACGTAAAGCTGTAGGTCCCGTGTGTTGTGTAATGATCGTAAAAGAACCCAGTGCACTTATTGAAAAGAGAAGGGATTCGCCCCGGTGTTCCTGGTTTGATCGGCAGCAGAATGCGCCACAGCACCTTGTAAACCGTTACATGGTGCTAAAGGAACAGGTCTCATACTACGTAACTCCGAATACCTTGCAGGATAAATACTGTGTATGTGCCAGGAGTGTCAATTCTGACAGACATGGCGCGGTATAAATGTTCAATATTATTACTATTAAAGATGTGTGTTGTACAGACTATAACCGCTATAGTGACCATTACAATGATGGTGCCATTGCAATTAATGTGAAGAGTAAGCAATGATTTCTCTCAAGTTATTTTTTTTAAATATGCCATCAACGTCTTTTAAGGTACACCAGTGAGCATTTGTATTCTTGTAAAATATATAAATTTAAATACAGAATAAGTCACAGTGGCACTACAATAGATTGATCCATTAAGTCCTGCCTACCTTAGCAACTGCCTAGCAACAGCACATGGTGTGACTTTCTTGCCACGATCACAGCAGTGGTCTGGTTGCGGCCACAAACACGTATCGAATACACACACATAATGGTTTTTGTAAATGGTATGGATTTAGTTTCGTGGCCTTTTGAGCAGTGCCTTCAGTCCAAAGAACAATGCAGACAGGAGCACTGTTAAACCACTATTACACGACTGTACAGGTACCACTGCTGTGGGGTTTGAACCACCAGAAATACGAAAAAATAAAAAAATAAAAATTGTAGAGTTTTGTATGATGTGTGTCAGAACAATGGTGGCGGTTTGTTTACTTTTCTCAAGGGGTTTTTTAATGTGTTGTTGGACTTTCAGTGGCATTGTCCAGGCTGTGATTGGTCAATATTTTAATAGGCAGGGCTTATTGGATCTGTCTATTAAACAATTTACAGTTAATTCTGGATTTATACAATGGGCTGCAATAAGACAACAGCACCCTCTATTGGCGAACTACGAATTCAGCCATCACTGAATTTATTCCAGTTCTTCGTCACCTCTTGCCAAACAAGTTCATTTTTAGAGTTTTGGGAACATATCTAATTGTCAGTGAAATGCGACATGACCTGTCTAGTGTGTCACCAATGCTATGGTCTGTCCTGTCAACATTGACTACTTTGTCTGTGATGAGGTCCTTGGTGGTCTCGGTGATACCATGGAGGTAAGATGTATACATGTCATCCTTAAGAACTAGGAGACTACGAGGTTGAAGGAGCAAGGATAAGACATGATGTTGGACTGGCGTCTCAGATGAGGAATTGCCATCCTAAAGAGAAAAACAATAATATCTAGAATTCGTAAAAATGTCTCATTTCACAACTAAATCATTGGGAACTGGTCAGTATCTCTACATGGACCAATTTGTAAAACTGCTTAGCAGTCCAATTTACCAAGCACAGGAAAAACGCAAAGTTGAAAGGGGCCATTCCTACCCCAAAATACCATTTAATAAACACTGATTGTAGCCGGATGCAAACTAACTTTTGCTAAGCAGATGAGCTAAGCAAACAAGCCAAGCACGTCACAATAATCTGAACCATTTGAAACTTTTGAGATCGTATTTCACCAACACTGGCTTTAGTCTCCTGCTACTAGTCTTCTGAACATTTATCCAAAGTTTCTCTGCACCAAGCCAAATTTTATAGCGTGGCTCAACCAAGCTTCCTGTACATTGAAGCGAAACATTTTTTGTTGACCTAAGAAAAATGCTTTCATGTTGAACTGGTACCAACAAATAGAAGTTGATCCGTATGGTGAACAAATTTGTCTCATCATTATGCTTTTGATCCTTTACTGGTTTCCCTTCTGACAGTACAAGTTATTTGTTTCCAACAAGTGAAATCTTTAACTCTGATGGAAGATTTCCAGGCTTCAAAATCCCCAGGTCAAGGTTTTGTTAATCCAGGTGACAAATCCTCACTCGGGGATGATGTGTTAGGAAAAAGGGCTTTATACATTTATATTGTTAATTACAGTCACCTTAACCCTATTACTATTGGTGCACTCCCCTGCCCAACTGCCTCTTGCAACAAAATACCACAGGAGAACGTGGAGACTAAGACCACAGTAATGCAGGTGGACAATTTAGATAAACCATTATACAGTTTACAGCACAATTTGACGCGTTATTTTAAAGTCTGGTATATGGAGTCTGGAGTTACATCTCACAGATTTAAGAATTAATCCCACAATTTTGAAGGGCCAGATTTTGCCTGGCATTCCCAGAATGAGCCAGAATTGACCACGCACCTGAGATGATTGATGAGTTGAAGCTTCTTCGGCCGAGTCCCTCCGATGTTGATAAAAGTCCAGTAATGTATGAGAACCAAGACTGATTGTTGTAACTACAGGATGGAACAACGGACCATCCTCATGAGGCTGCAAGCAACAAAAGATCAGAAAAACATTTCATATTAATGTGGTCATATGCTTATATCGGAAGAATGTTTAGAAGCTTGTTTTATGTCTGCTTTTCCCTGACATAGACCGTTCCGGCTTTGGCAACAAGCCCCGCCCACACACCTTAGTCTGTGTACGTTTACCCTGCCCTAATTTGTGAACTATAAAGCATTTCACCAGAAAGGAAGCAAAATTATATCTCAAGTATCTGTACATACCATTATACCTTGTCCCGAGTGGTATTCATTCACTAAGACATGATTAGGAACTAGATCACCAAATACACCCAGATCAGCAACCTTCTGAGTATAAACATCAAGCCACTGAAAAAAACAAATAATAACTGTTGCATTTATAGGTCTATTACATCTTTCTCCACTATAGACTAGACACAACTGCATTTTTCCTTAGGTGTTCAGGTCCTAAAGTAGATGTAATACACACAAATTAGAGTTGTACACAATTTATGGTCAGTTAAAAAGTTTAACTCATTGTACTATTACTTGTAATATTGTTATGGGGGTGCAAGAGAGAGTTTGAGTCCATCCTATTGATTGAAATAAAGTGTTTTGTTTTGTTTTCAATTTACCAGAGAAGTAAAAGGATGATCAGACTTGAGACACTTTTATAGATGTTTAACAAATTCTGTGAAATATTGGACAATGAAGCCACCAAAACTGCACAGCAAGGCAGACAAAGCTACCCCAAAACAGCAAGTGGTTTTTTACCTTGGGAAGCTTCTCTGCTATCATGCCTTTAGGATGAGGTTGGCCTCCTTCAAATAGAAATCATTATAAAACATTACAGTTAAACACGACCCACTATGCTTTTTAAATGATAAAATTGTGTTAGCAAATATATTTCGACTGCAAATAGATATGTTTAAGACTTTTTAGATTAATATGTTCCAAAGGTGCCCGGGTTTGGATGTCTGCTCCTGGAAACAATAGTAAGTGGTCTGCACTCAATTTCATGAAGAGCTACAATTGATCTTAAGATATGTCTCAATCTTAATTGCTTAGCAACAATACAAATTACCATCGTGATATTGGCAGCTCGTCTCAATATGAATCTTAGTGTTTTCCGAAAATGAGTCCTAATTTCAATGTTTTGCAACCTGTCCTTGCATGGGATGTTTCAATGTTTGAGTTAACATCCCAACTGAAAGATGAAGCAGTTATGATAAAAGTGTCTTGATCCATTAAAAAAAAAGAGTCACAACAGGCGGAAGTGTGGCTTACACCCATCGTGACAATCACTGAATACAGTTCATGAGACTCCTCCACAATGCAACCTCAAACTGTGATGGGTATCAGTTGCCTACATTGCCTCACTTTCAGACTTTCTGACTTGAGCACTCCCTAGAGGTCAAGGGGACTTACTCACCCCAGTTCTGCAGTCTTCGGTTTGACAGTTGTTTCCATTTTGGTTTAGGGGCTGAATAAACCTGAATCAAAGAAAGCAAAGGGAAAATGAGCACTGCCACCTCTGTAGTCTTTGTTAAAATAGAATTCATATGATCAACACATATGACGTTCTGTTGAGGGAAAAATAAATTTTAACACTTTTTTAATCAAGATTTTTTTCAGTATTTGGGAAAGAGAGACAATTTTACAAAACTACAATCACTGGCAATTCTGTTCCAGCCATAGCCACTGTACATGCCATTAATTCAGAAATGGCTCATCCTTTAGACTAGTAGACATCCATTGTACCCAAATTAACAATGAAAAGAAGCCAGTATTATCATTACCTGGTCCATTAAACACTTTTCCTCATCTCTGCTGATGAAATTTGGGATGTAGTAAGCTGCAGTAGGAGCCTAGAGAGTAAGGTTTAGATAAATAGTTTAACACTCAATCATCACTGATGATGATGGTGGGCGCAATCAGTCGATCTCCACGATCGGTCGATTCTTACACGCCTGGTCGATCATGACGCTTTATCGGTTGATCCTGCTGCCAACAGTCAAACACTTTTTCTTTACAATTCATAACTAAGGAGGATGTTTTTTTTAAGGAAAGTAAAGTCCGAGATGTCCTTCAGAATTGACTGATTGCACAGGTTACTGGTTACTACCACTGTAACAGCATGTTAACAGTCTAGTCCTGAGTGAGTTAAGTTTTAAATTGTTACTTTATAGCTATATTTATATAAGTTTGGAAAGAAGGAAAACAGATTAATTTAAAATTATTGACTACTTTATGACAATGACGTCTTTATTGTAGTCTTACCTTAGCTTATTCTTGACTTAGCATGCTTAAAATTATTTCAAAATTTTGTTTGATTTTGATTTTGAAAATTACTATATAATAGTAAGTAAATCATACCTCCTTCACTTTGAAATCTTGCAGGTTATCAGACATTTTAAGTCCTTTCAAACGTTCTACAAAGTAGAGAGCGATCTAGTCCCAATCGTGATGTTGGGTGGTTGTTGATGAAAAGCGGTCAAACACGTGTAAAACAAAAACAATAACATAAACTGATTATCTCCCTAGACTTCTCCAATGTTAATACATCTTAACAAGAGTCCGCCCATAAAGTGCACAGACTACGGAAAACAAAATATTTATGTAATATACCGCCCTCAAGAGTTGATTACCACATACATATCGAGGTGGGCGGGGCTGGGTTGGGTTGGGTTTTGGCAAGTACTATTAGAACGGGCGCTTTGAAGACAAATTGGACGACTCGTAAAAATGACTTCATGCCCTTTGCTAAAAAAAAAGGGGGTTTTCACCGCAGTTTCGAGTGTAAACTTCGAAAACAGTGCGATGGTGAGTTGAGGATTATCTTTTCTAAAGAATGAAAGTGTTGAAAAGGATTTTAAATCGAAAAATTTGAAGAAATTTGCGTTGTTTTCGGCACAAATGCAAAATTTTAAAACCACGCATGTTGACTAACGTTAACATGGTTAACAAATTGCTTTCTGTGTTCAGACATACTTAAATGGAATGAAAATTGCGTGGTAAGATTCGAATTTTTTACCAAATGAGTTGTCTAAATGGAAACGTTTCCATATCCGACTGCCACTTTCTAAGGGATTTCTTTATTTTTTAATTGATGTTGGCTTTAATTTCCCTTTTTTAAATATTGCTCTCCAGTAGCTAAAACGCTTATCATAAACTTTTAAAAGGAGAAACCAAGCGGACATTTCAGCGCGCGGCCGGAACTTTCGCGCTTTCATGCCCAAAGGTCTGGGGCCTTTTTGATGTATGTGAAACTGTATTCATTAATGCGTGATGCAGGCAGGGAGCAAAACAAATGTAGTGACATACTACAGAAGTGGTACTTGTGAGCAATTTTACCAAGATTTGTAGGCTGATCACAGGCAACAAAAAAGGGAACATACAAAAAGAGACATTATTTTATCAGAAAGTTTGAAAATCTTAATAAATCACTTCTTTTCCAGATGGCAAAGATGATCCAGATGAAAAAGATGATCATTAAAAAATCTCCCCCCCCAAAAAAAATAAATAAATAAATAAATTAAAATAAAACACTAATTAAAAAGGGTAAAACAATTTAACATTTACTCCATTTACTGATTTCATATCCACACGTTTTTTTTTATTATGACTCAAAAATAACTTTATTTGAAGAACTATTATGTTACTGACAATATCTAATGAAGGGATTGTACAACTTTACAACTTAAAAAGGTACATTTAAATCCTTTATTTCAATATTTATAATTAAGCATTATTTAAAATTAAGCCTTAATTATAAATAACCATTTCATAAATAATGCATTATTATAAATAATGCTTATTTATAAATAACCATATTTTACATTATAACCATTATTTATAAATAATCAATATCTTTAAATAATCACTTTTTGTGTAAAACCATTATTTATAAATAATAAATATTTAATATGGTGTTCCATATGATTATTTTGATGTTTTCTGTCGCATTTATATTTTGAAAAATGACAGAACAGTACCCACTAACCATTATTTATAAATAACCGTTTTATAACCTAACTCTAACTCTGACCCTAACCCTAACAATTTTTATTTTGATATCATGTTATTGTTTTATCCCTTGACATTAATATATGAAATGATATAAGTAAATAAAAACAAATAATAACCCTGGCCTAACCCTAACCCTAAAACCCTAACCCTATCCCTAAAATTTTTATATTATATCATATTATTGCTTTATCCCTTGAATTAAATAAATGAAGTGAAATAAAAAAAAAAAAAAAAAAAAACTAACCCTATCCCTAATAACTATAACCCTAAAACCCTAACCCTAAAAATGTAGGCCAATCGTGTCATTGAAGTGCGCTTCCTATTCCTAAAAAAATACTAACCTTAACCCTAATCCTAAAACCCTAAAACCCTAACCCTAACCCTAAAGCCCTAACCCTAATACCCTAACCCTAAAACCCTAACCCTAACCCTAAAACCCTTACCCTAAAACCCTAACCCTAACCCTAAAACCCTAACCCTAACCCTAAAACCCTAACCCTACCCCCTAAAACCCTAACGTAACCCTAAAACCCTAACCCTAAAGCCCTAACCCTAATCCTAAAGCCCTAACCCTAAAACCCTAACCCTAACCCTAAAACCCTAACCCTAACCCTAAAAACCTAACCCTAAAAACCTAACCCTAAGACCCTAACCCTAACCCTAAAACCCTAACCCTAAAAACCTAACCCTAAAAACCCGACCCTAACCCTAACCCTAAAGCCCTAACCCTAACCCTAAAACCCTAACCCTAAAACCCTTACCCTAAAACCCTAACCCTAACCCTAAAAACCTAACCCTAAAACCCTAACCCTAACCCTAAAGCCCTAACCCTAACCCTAAAACCCTAACCTTAACCCTAAAACCCTTACCCTAAAACCCTAACCCTAACCCTAAAAACCTAACCCTAAAGCCCTAACCCTAACCCTAAAACCCTAACCCTAACCCTAAAACCCTAACCCTAACCCTAAAAACCTAACCCTAAAACCCTAACCCTAACCCTAAAACCCTAACCCTAACCCTAAAGCCCTAACCCTAAAGCCCTAACCCTAACCCTAACCCTGAAGCCCTAACCCTAACCCCCAAAATGATGGGCACCATCGGTCATGAAAGCGCGCTTCCAATTCGTCCAACCCGGAGGGGTAAGACTAGAGAGCGGGCGCCGGGGGAGGGCGGTCGTATATTTTTTTAAACTCTTGATATAATATTACCGCGGCATGCAGGTGCTGTCACATTTGAAACGAAGATTGTTTACACAGGATGGTATGGGAGTCCTTGCTCTGCGACCATGAAAACGTTTTCAACCCTTTAGAATCATTCAAACTTCCTGTTCCTAGCTGGATACATTCTTCAACCCTTCTAGATAGGTAAGGATCAAAGTTCACTTAAATTCCATGGATATAAAGTGACAGCCGGATACGGCATTTTAGCTGTGGTGCATGAGCAGAAATAGTCCAGCGTATTGGCGCTATTTATGGGGCTAGGTTACTCCTACTCCTAGGAGGTTCGTTCCGCTATCGTCTCCACGTTCGTGGAGACGATCCGGAACGAACCTCATAGTTCTAGGAGTAGGGCTAGGTCACATTGAACAACGACAACATTGTCATGATCAGAAAAAAGAAGTGATAGGCCTATCATTTGAAGGAATTCAGACAACTCGACCATTGATTGACTCGACTTGAGACACCTTGACAATTGAGACACCTCGACGGTTGATAGACACCTTTACTGTTCAGACAACTTGATGGTTCCCCAACTCAACAATTCAGACAAGACAAGTTGATGGGCAAAAAGCAAAGATACCGACCGTTCCTCTATCCTGTTTGTGCATCAATCCTGATAAGGAGCTCATTGAAACGTAAAAACTCTCCATTTTTAAGATTCAAATTACTGCACTGATCGTGTATTCTTCAATTGTTCCTTAAAAAGAAAAAAAAACATTCATTGGCAATCATTTTCATTGTTTGGACATTCGATTTCAAATGATTTTTGCATTAATGATACATGCTTCTAGTTTTGTTCAGAGGTCCTTTTTTGTGTATTATAATTTTACTTCTAGACAGTTGTTATGGTATTGCCGCTGATTGATGAAAATAACTAAATAATGCCACATCAACCCCTTACAAGTACAACATTTTGAACTTTGCATGAATCTACCTGGTTGTGAATCCTGTATTTTGCACAAGCAGAGGTCAACACTGTAAAAAAAACACTTTTTTTCCTGATTTTTTGGTTGTTTTACTTTTTATGCGCCTTTATTTTATTATATACCTAATTGGAAGGATCTTTTGAGGAAGTAGGCTAGACTGATCAATCGACAATTTTGAATTCAGGCCTAGGTTTGTATTCAAATTGTCTGTTGAGTTTTGTCGGCCTTGGGAAGAACCATGGGCAATCGACCAAGTCCACACTTGGGACCTCTGTTTTTCGGCAAAAGGCACCAGATTTGTCCACCCGAGGTTTTGCATGCAAACGCTGGCTACAAATACGGCTTCCCACAACACACACCCTCGGCATCCACCTGAGTGCTTGCAAAAAACGGCTGGTTCACCTCAGGCTTGCAAGCAGCAAAGCATGGTTTATAAATAAATTCTCATAATAATTATGATCTTGAATAAGAATCTCCTTAAATATTGAAGATTTGGATTAGGTATGACCTACATTTTGAGTAGTCTAAACCTTCGATTACATTGTCTGAATCGTCAATTTGTCTCAAGTGGAATTGGTCAACCGTCGAGTTGTCAAACATCACATCAGATAGCTAGGCCCTATCATCATATTTACACTCGATCAAAAGCAGCTCTTTTACTTAAAAGTACTACAAGTAGTGTGCAGAATGTCTCTTGTTGCTCTGATAAATTATTGATACCAGGAATGTTTTATCATAGATTAACAATTCGTTTTTGAAAGACTTATAAATTTTCATTGTTAGGCAATCTTTTTGGGGTTGACAGGCTGGGTTGCATATTTTTTCTACTGGGTTTTAAAAGGTTAGGAAAATCCCTTGAGGTGCTTCATGTTAAACACAAAGTTGTTGAGTAAATGGTAAAAAGCTTTATGGTAATTTGAAATTTTCCTGCCATTTGCTAGATTATGAGATCTCACTTACATTAATACATAAATCGGCAACGCGACTCAAGAGAACTAGTTAACAATCTTAGCTTTTGGTAATTTTAAAAATAGCATGTAATTGCTTGATAAGTTTCATTCTGAGAGAACTGATAATAAATTTCATACCAGTACCAGTTCTCGAGAAATGTTTCAAGAATTTTGTCACTTGACATCCCTCATAACAATGTCGCTTATTTTAATTGTAACTTGATCAAAACAAGCCTATTATGCACAAAATCCTCAAACTTTTTGTGCTTATTTCACTGAAACATGACGGCAAATTGATTTAACTTTCGCTGAATGGTAGGATGTTTTTACAGAAAACTATGGAAGATTAGAATGAATACATTGGTTCCAAAAATGACAGATGTGATATACCTTTAACAAACACTCTCAGTGTTAAACTGTCACAGTCCTTGCAGAAAATCCAATATAACTTTATGACAGAGTCTAAGTGGATGATCGGAATGATTTTTACAAAGTATCAATTAATTTTTGTTTGTTATCTAAAGGTTTGCCAGTCTTAAAAGAAATCTACATGTCAACAAGTAGAAGTCCAAGACCAGCCTATGATAAAAGAGCTGCACTCTTCAGTAAAAGGTAAGTTCCTAAAAAGTAAAATTTTAATATTTACACCCGGTCCGAAATGCAGCTTTTTAGTAGTTGTGTAGAATATCTGTTGCTGCTCTGGTATCAGAAAGGTTTTTGTGGCATGGCAACTTATTTTGGCAATCATTTCAGAATTGACAGGATGGGTTCATTTTTCCCCCTGTTAAGGATTGAAGAGTTTGGGAAACTCCCTTGCTTCATGTTTGCTTCATGTTTGACACAATTATCAAGACATATTTTTTTAGCTTTTGGTAATTTAAATTTTGCATGCCATCTGCACACCAGTTTCATTCTAAGAGCCCACTGGTACTAAAGTTTATACCAGCTTCAATCCTCACAAGAACTGCTCCAGGTATTTGATGTCCCCCTCAATCAAATTGTGATTCCAACAATAAAAGTAAATCCTGATATGCACAGGTCCCTTCAAAACCCATTTCTTACCCCTCTTCATCCCCATTGGCTGAAGGGGTATCGTCATTGCCTACAGCGTCTGTCATTTCCAGACTGTAATTTAAGTGATATTTGGTCTTGTAAGTTGGATGGGGGTTGCCTTGTGGAAGGGAAATTTGGGATTGTTTTATGGGTGAAAGGGTCAAAGGTCAAGGTCACAGTGGTCAGTTATGCTCAATTTGGTTTCTGGATTGTAACTAGTTAGAAGTGACACTTATACTTGGATGGGGTTTTCTGTATCATAACTCTGCCTCAAAAAATATTTTTGTCACATTAACGGCAAGAGTGATTAGGAGGCTGCAGAGTGTTTTCAGTCTATTAAAAATCAAGTCTATGTTACTTACTTTCCTGTAGAGCAACTACATTTGCATACTTCCTTTACCGGCAGGTGTTATCGCTAAGAGTTGTATGCAATAGCACCCTCTGCTGTCCTACCCACAGTGCCATGTGACTTGTATGCCTCAAGAGCATCCACTTTTCTCTTAGCGGCAGGTCGGCTAGGAAGTAGGGTAAGAACAAACCATCGTTCATTATTCCCCTGTGCCAACCGCAGTAGTTTTCTAGATAACAAGTCTGTTGCGCGCGTTGCAAAGACTCAGCCATTCGCCCGACAGCAATGGCCCCAACCAAGCCCCCCTTTATCCTGGGGGCTGGTGTAAGTGACATAGCCAACTCATGGTACGGTAACCTCCGGCCGTTGGACCCTTTGGAGGCCACCTGGCCAGTGGGTTCTTGATACAATCAGTCATGGCTAGCACTGGAATTCTCAAGTGCCCCCCCCCCCACTCCCCTGCCCTCCCAATTTTCAACCTTCATGGGGGCATCATTTGTCCTCCGGTAGGGACTGAACATTCCTAAAGAGGACCGTGTGTCGAACCTTGGACAGTGCGTGTCCCTCTTCCTTCTGCAGACAGTGGCCCCGGGCAAGCATGGGACAGGCTGCTAGCATGGGCAGCTTCACTTGCTCTCCCTTTACCGACCGAGAATCTTTGTTCTCTTGGCTTTGTCAAGTCAAGGTACCTTTGTGTCAGCTAGTGTTACTCTCAAAGAAACATAATTTTTTTCTGGCTATTCCGAGAAAATAATCCCATCAGGCTGGACAAGAAAAAATAAAAGATCCTCGGTGCAAACTGGTTTAAAAAAAAACAAATTAAAGGACTGTTATTCCATTCAGTATGATAAAACTAAATCATTTGTTTTTAATTTTGCTTTCACAGAGCTTATAAAGCTGAAATGAGATCCACCAATCAACAAAGTGGATGTCTGTGCATCATCCTGGCATATAAAATGCATTATCTGCAAAAAAGGTAAACTTTTAAGCACATGTGTATATGCTAAGTAATTTGAATTGTGAATGGTTGGAAAGAGCTTCTTCTGATAAGATGTCTTTTTTATTTGTACTGGATGCAAAAGATATTATACATTAAAACACTTGTTTCTGTTCTAACAAATACACCATAAAATCTTTTGCAAGTTTTATTGACAACCCTTTGCTTGTTTAAAACAAGTTGCCGCCGGGATTCTTTTTTGTTGTTGTGCAGTTCTCCTGAAAGATTCTCTTTATTGGATCATCCGTTTTGTTTCTCGACCAAGAAAATGTCAAATTCACACAGCCTGAATTGCAAAACATCAGCCGATACCTACGGCATAGGATTGGTACTAAACACGGAACCATGGAGCAATTGCCGGCTCACTCTGACTTACCTCCATTGAGCCGAAATACAATGAATGAACAATGTTGGAACCCTCTTAATGCCTCGTAATCCCCTTCTTGGAACAAAAGGACAAAGGTCTATAATCAGGGATTACACAAAAACCGCCTCTCAATGGCTACAAAATAAGAGTTTATGCACAACCTTTTTTTGTCTTTGCTTGGGTGAATCGAAGAGTTAGACGGCGTGTACATGGTGCGTGTGCGTGGTTTCCAGGCAGTGGAAACATTGCGTGTAAATGGGACATCCGGCGCCAACTAAACTATTAAAATAAATATTTGTTAGACTTAAAACTGTGTCATAAATTTCATCTGTTTGTATTTTGAAGGCGTGCCATCAGTAGATGATGTCTATCTGTCATAAAAAGTAGATTCCTGAGACCTGCAAGCGCCTACCAGCAGCCCAATGTCCAATCGTTACCACTTTAGATGTGTGTGGCTTACAACAGAACAGAGGTATGTAAAATCCCTATGGGTTACTATACTTTTTTTTACACTAACATCAAAAAGTGGGCTGTTTTTGCAGCACAGTACAGACAGCACCCCTACACCACATGCCACAACACTCTGGGGACTTCATGCTGGCACCAGCCTAACCAAGATGAGTGGTTATCCCTACAGATTGATTACAGATTTCAAAAATAAAAACATGTTTTTATTAACAAATAGTTAAGCACACACTATGAATATTCATAAACTCCTGAAAATAACTCTCTTAACTGTTCTTCTGTGTTTTCTTGAAAGCATAACCAACTATGATGAATTGTCAAAGGTTTGTTGTATGGTACAGATGTGGATGTTTTGTAGAGTAGAATGCATCATTGTTTAAAAAAAACGGGATAAAGTTTTAATGATCTAATGCACTCTGCTATCAATAATGCTGTTTTTCATACAAAATTTTATCTAAGCTAAACACGCACTTAGTACGTTTACAAAATAAAGCATATAACAGTTATTCGTTTAAAAATTGCCTATTCAAAGTGGCAAAGCATTTATTTTGCAATAAATATTAATAAGTCAATATGATTTCAAGTACAAACCAACATTATTACCTCAAGTTACACCAAAAACCTAAGAATAAATTTTTTTTACATCATTAAAATGATATGCTGAAGAACCAGAGAGTTTGCTGAACTTCTCTTGTTTTTCTCGACTAAAAACACTCATCAGTTTCAGTTTAGTCTGAGAATAATAGTCTGAGAATCCGACGCTCATGGCGCTCCAACATTATTACCACTTGTCACTGGGTCTTTTTGTCCATTTCTTTAAACCATCTCAGCTCCCATGAGAGTATACAGCCAATCAGCAAATCAGATTGGATGCAAATTAAGGTAGATGTTGGCTACTTTTGCAAATTTGAATGAAAAAATGTAAATGTTTTCAAAATCAAGTAAACATTGATGGCTCATAAGAGTTCAATTACAAGGGCAATTGATACCACTCGAGGAGTGCCAGTGACCTTTCCATTTTTTCATGCACCCTAATGTTTTACCTCTACACATTTTGTTCCTTTAACTTAACACAGCATGAGGAAGCTAATGTCCTACAACCAAGTGTGTAGCAAATAACTTTCACTACAATCTTGAAGGCTTCAGAGTTAGAGGAGCGCAATGCAAACAGAAACATCAAAATGTCTTCAAGGCATTCTCTACACATCAAGGAACCATGGATGAACAACCAACCAACTTGTTAAATTTTTTTGTAAGATTGTCAAGAACATCTCTGATGCAATTATTACATCTAAATAGTTCTCAAGTATGTCCCTGGTGTCAGTTGTTAACTGTTTCACTGTTTGTTACACATTTTAGCAAGTGCCAAGAAGTTTCAAGTTTTGCGAGATCCAAGGGCTCATTGTGATTGACCAAAATCAAAACTTTAAATTTCTTTGGGGAAAACCCCAGACATCCTTGTTATAGTTTCTTGACATGATTTCCAAATTTGATGACAATTTTACCAGTTGAATTAAATGAATTATGTTATTTCTTTTAAAGTACCTTAAACAAAGCATCCCTTAAAAAAAACTTTATACTAGAATCAATAGCCCTGAAAAATATTGATCTCTGTAATATTACCACGTGCAAGAAAAACATTTCACAAAATGAAAACAAAAACCATAAATAGCTCAACATACATGACAAATATTAAATAGGATTTTCGGTTAACTAAATAACACGCCCAAAACTGGTGATGAAGTTTCCACAGCCTAGAGGGGTGTCAGTTATTTATTGATAAATAAGATAATTGAAAGTAGTCCCCCAAAAAAGACTGTGTCTTCAAAAGATTCAAAGTTTTTCTCTTTTTCAGGCTAGTTCAATTACACAGTAAAATGTTTGTTCTTATGCTAATAATGTTAAAATTATATTGATTATATTACATTATTTGAAGTTTTCAAATAAAATGATTCTATAAATGTAGCAAGAAATATGTTTTATTCCCTTACTTTATGTGTTTTTTTTGTACCTGTAATGTGTTATGGTAAAAAGTATTAAGTAATACATAGAGCGTAATACAAGATAGTTTCAATTGAGAAAAGTTTCAAAAATAGCTTATTTATAAATAACAAAAACCAACTTGGGCTAAAACCTATCAAACTCATTTGACCTAACCCACACCAAAATTCACAAGACGAAATCCAACCTCGCGGAAACAAAATAGACTGGTCCCATTCATTAACCAGTACATGTAATCCAGTGATATATGAGTAGACAGGGAATCCAACTAAAATGGCCGCCGAGCAAACTAGATCTATATCCTCTCAATCCTTTTTCCAGAAAAGTGCAGTAGTTTTTAATCCCTTCAGCAAAAATACAAAAACTCCTTCAACCCTCACACCAGATCATACCTCCAACCCTAACCCTAACCCAACTGATCATACCTTCAATACAAAATATACCATAAATTGTAATTTATTTATAAGTACTGTAACTCCTCAAAAGTTGACCCTACCTTCAAATTACATCTTAGATTAAACCACTTCATTATTAAAAATTTCATCCCAATAAACTTATTTGCAAATACTATTACCACCCTTTATATTTTGCTGGGCAGGACCATCCCTTAATTACAAAAAAGTAACACAAGACAATTTGAACAAAAGCTGTTATAAAATGTTGTGTACTTTCACTTAAAATCAATAAGCCTTCAGCCCAACCATCTCAACCCAGTAACCCCTAGCCACATCCCATCACAACTAACAGATCAATTCCCCGACCCTCACACCAAGCATTTAGCACAACAGCCAGCGAACTCGCCCAGGAAACTCCCAGCTTCATCATACCCATGTCCCCACAACATAACTACCAAGCAAACCATTCCCTCACACCTCGCACCAAACCTCCCCACCCCTGGCCCAAGTCTTCTACCCAGCTTGATAATACCCCAAAATGTGTCCAGCCAGCCAGCCACACCCCAGCATGATGACTTCTAGCACAGTACATCTCCCTACCCTCACCCCAAGCCTTCAGTCCAACCAGCTGAACACCCAGTCATCACCCCCAGCATGATGACTACTAGCCCGTCAGCCCTACCATCACCCAAGCCCTCAGCCCAGCCCACTGACTGACTGACAGCAACCTCCCTGGCCCCTTAGCCCTTAGAAATTTTACTCCCCAGTCTCAGCTCCAAGGCCCTTGGTCAACCCTCAGATCTGCCAAAAATCCAAGGGTATAGCCAGGGAAAAATTTTTCTGAAAAATTTTCTAAGTCAGTCCATTCTAATATTCATCAGGTCAAAAACCGTTAAGATTTTCATGAAAGCTCAGTAGCAGAGTGGTAAGAGATGGAGACTACTGGGCTGAAGGTACCAGGTTCAAGCCCTACCCATTTTTACAAGAAATTAAAAAAAAGTTCTTTTTTACTGGTAAAAAAGGGGCCCACCAGGATTTGAACCCCCGAGCTCACAGCTCCAGAATTCCGGGAGCTGTGAGCTAGCCCACTGGGCTAAATCGCCGCTTGAAAAAAATCGCTCGGACCTTATATATAAACCTTAGGATGGATGGGTCAAAAAAAATAATGAGATGCACCCTTTGACCTATGACCTTTGCTTGAGCCAGAAAATGAAGAATAAAATTGTTGGTTTGTTTAAAAATAGTTTATTCATACCATTTAAAGAGCAAAAATACATCACAGATACCATTGTATACCAATGTACATTACTGATAGAGTTTAACAAATAAAGGTGACAAACTTTAATAAATTTAGTTTAAAATTAAAAATTATACAACACAAAATAAGTAAATATTTAATACAATATGGGTCTTTTAAAAAACATAAGACAAGGTTGACACTGCAAGGAAATTGTTTAGTTACTTGTTTACCTTGTCAAAAGTAAAACTTGTTAAACGCAAAACTATACATGAAATAAATACTCTATTTATTACAGTATTTCTACACTGTGGTACCATTAACTAATAAAAACACTACTACATAAAAAAAATCTACATGGGTCCAAAATACCAGTTTCTTACGTGCAGTTAGAGTAAAGCTAGCGTCCCCCCACCTTGACTTAACCTCATATAGGCAGAGTTAAGATAAATTGTACTTTTGTTAAAATGAGAGCCTTTGTAAACTACACAGTGCTTGCAATGCAAGTGTTTTACATCGACTATTGTATACTTCAATATTTCATAGTAGTAATAGTTATTTTAAGGTTTACTTTAGTCACTGCTAGAGGGCGCAATCACTATCTATCCTCCATTTTATTCATCCTTACACACATATCTTAAATAAAAAAATCTTTTACAGTAATATTTCTTATAAAACTATGATAAAAGTGGTTTATAATATCAGAGTTTATTTTAATTTCATTTATCAAATGTGGGATCATCTTAATCTTTAAACACAACAGTTTAATTATATTCACAGCAGATAACTAGATAAAATTTTCTTTATTTTCTTATCAAGGTTCAAGTATTAATCGGAAACGTGGCAGAAACGAGGCTGTTTTTTTTTCTTGCACGGCTTAATAGATGCACCGATCGAGTAAAATATTGCAAACGACCAATCTCTGCAGCGCCAGTTCATAAACACCGTAACAATATTTTGTTAGAAAGTAATTCATTAAGTTTGTTTTAAACCATATCTTGACAAAAAAGACTAAATTTATATCTACATATAGGTCCAACTTATTTAATAGAACTAGCCACCCACCTTTAGTTGTTTCAAATAAAATAAAACACAATATTAATCTTTATGTAGGCCTGGCATATGCTCACCGATTATAAAGTTCATACCAGTGACAGTCTTTATTAAGTTAGTAAGTTAGAAAGAGTTAATTAATGTGTAGGCCGAACTTAAGTTAACAAGCTTGAACCCAAGAGAACCACACACCTTGGTGCTCCAACCTTTTCTAATAATTGTATACAAAACAACATTAATATTACTTAATAATTTGTTTGTTATTGTCCATGTATGTAACCAAATTGGGTAGTCTTCACATGCCTTAAAGTGGACCCCCAATTCCTAACATTTATTTTTTCCCCCCACCTGTTACCCCTACCATATTTTTAATTGGATAAACATTATTTAGCACAAAAAAAACTTTTAAAATGTGAAAACCATTTGCTGTATTTTAAATAAAAATCGACAGCCTATAATCTATTATTACTTTTTAACACTGTAATGTCTAATTAGTTCTGAAAACTTATGTTATGGTAACTTATTAAATGTACATTGTATCATGTATGAGTAAAAGTAAAATGTATAGTTATTCAAAGACTTATTAGAGTCAGACGATTTATGTTGATTTAATTGATATTTTTGTTAATTTTTTTCATATTAATGTTAACCAATTTTTGCAATGTCATCATTTGAATTTAACTGAAGTAACACAAGGATAGTATTATGTTGTTAAAGGTTAAAAACTCAAATAATTGAAAGCACAGAACTTGTCATAAAAAATCATCATCGGATATGTTGAATGTATATTTCATTTAAATAACATTGATAAATTTTCATTCAAAACTTAACTTAGTTATAGATTGTTAGTAGGAGACACTACAGAACCTTCATCACATAATATTGTCAAATTCATAAACTATTCGACAAACGACATACTTACAAAACTAGGAATCATAATTTTTAATTTTCTCTACTGATTAAAGTACCATTATGCTACTTTGTAATGTGGTCATTTGTTTTAGTAATTCCAAGCAAACCATATTTCTTTTCAGATGTTAGTGGTGACATTTATTTGAATCAATCATAAGTTCTTTTGTAAAACATACTTGTTGTAAACAAAGCCCCAAATACAAATCATTTATAAAAAACAAAAACAAATTAATGGTTGATATATATTTACATATTTATTATTATTAGTTCCTTGTGTGATCTCCCAACTCAGTAATCTTTTGGTTCCAGGAAAGTGTATCCCCCCCCCTGTCTTCTCCATTTTTGTGGTTCAATTAAAATTATGTATATTATATAGGCTACATTAATGGCAAGCAAAAATTACAACATGTATTGTTATACTCTTGTTACTGCTCATTTGTACATTTGTCTGTGAATTATGGAGAGGTAAAAATAATAATACAGTTCAGTGCAATTTCAGGAGACTTGAGAACAAACAATATCGTCCTCTTTCTATGCGAAACAAAAACTTTGATATTGGTCGCAATATCTTCAACGCGCGATGGATTTATGTCCGACCGACTGATATTTTTAACCCGTCTTCGTTAACAAATACCAAGTTTCAAATTCTTGTTAGTGATGCACAAAAATAAAATGTTTCCCCTACAGGTGATTTCATTTGATGAGCATAATGTTAAAAATATATATATATAATAATACTTTTCAAAAAGGAAAATCTTATTCTTATTCTAACATAAAATTGACAGT
The DNA here is from genome assembly GCA_911728455.2 of Marthasterias glacialis. Classification (NCBI taxonomy): domain Eukaryota; kingdom Metazoa; phylum Echinodermata; class Asteroidea; order Forcipulatida; family Asteriidae; genus Marthasterias; species Marthasterias glacialis. The sequence continues at coordinate 21,735,040 of OU452219.1, read as the reverse complement.
TGGTTGTCAGCCTATAGTTTATCATTAATATTTTAAACATTGTAATTAAGTTAATTCTTAAAACTAATGTCTTTGTAGTCAGTATTGTAAAATGTATATTCAAATTTGAAACATTGACTGTTAGAGTTTGATTAATGTTGATTAATTATATAAATATATTTTTAAATTTTGTCATATAAATATTTAATATCAACTTGTTTTACATTAAGCATTTATGTGTATGGTGGAAAAAATTTTTAGAAAATAAAATAATAAGATATGTTAAATGTCAAAGTAACATTAAACAATTTCAATTCAAAGCCTAATTTAGTTATGAAATGTTAGTAGGAGACACTACATTACCTTTATCACATATTTATTGTTAAATTCATGAACTTTGTGACACATTCTTCTTCATATAGACAAACATGACCATTAATATGTTTTTAGTAACAATTGTGACATTCTTTTTTATCAGGACATATATCTGTAATACATAAAGTGAATGGATTATTTTTATAGCAAGAAATTAGTGCAATGAAAATATTTTGTCTAGTTTTATCATGAATTTTTAGTTTATAAACTGTAATGTGTTTTGATTGAAATACCAATTTGCTACTTGTAAAGTGGTCATTTGTTTTTAGTCATTTTAATCAAATCATAGACATTATTAATTTTCAGATGTTAGTTGTGAAGTTCAATGGAATTTTAATAAATAAATCAGAATAAGTTGTTTTGTAAAATGACTTTGTTGTCAACAAAGCCCTAACTACAAATCATTTAATGTTTTGTAATATCAATGGTCTAGAATATTTTGTCATTTCTAATTCCTCGTTTGATCCCTCGACTCTGTATTTTTTTGGTTACAGGAAAACTATTTTCCCCCTCAGTCTAGTGTTATCCATATTCACATTTATTTGGTAGTTCAGTATTTGTTTTTTAATCTGATATATATTTTTTAAAGAAATGTATATAAAACTCTTGTTACTTGTTATATTTTGCAATAATTACATTTGTCTGTGAATTATGGATTAAAAATAATAACACATTCAAGTGCATTTTCACAGGTCTTGCAGACTCGCGATTACTTATGTCCGGCCGACTCGCGCTCCGACCCACCAGCAACAGCCTCACTTCTGTACTTAATGCAATAGCATTTATTTAAAAAAAACAATAAATACTGTACACTTTATGTGGGGGCAAAAACCACATCAAAGTTACAGTTTATACCATTAAAAAAGTTTAATATCACAAACAGTGATAATCTTATAATCTTATAATTAAAAATACAACACATTTTATAAGTACACCATTGCAAGCATTTTAATTCAGTCAGTTCTAAATTTTGCCAATATCATCCTGGTCAGGTTAGTCTAAAGCAGGGCCACCACGAGCAGGTCCCAGGATACCAGCCCCACACGCTTTCTAGCATCGTCAGAGCCATTACACCCACCTTTCGGCAGGGTCCGGTCCGCCACCCCAAGGCGAACCCCAAGGCAGTCCCCTAGCTGTAGTAACGCGGTCCACTAGCCCCACGGCCAAGACTAGGGACTACTGCCGTTTGCCAACCATTTGTGATCACACCAGAACCATGCTCCTTACGATGGTGCAGCCTGATGCACCTTTAAGATCAACAACCAGCTGTCACCCTGGCCGGCAGTAGGACCCCACATGCCACGTGCAAGTGTCCAGGTCCCTTTATATTCGGAATTTTCCGTGTTTACCACCATCGATTCCGAATCGAATCTCCGCACCACCAATCGAATCTCCGCACAACCAATCGAATCTCCGCACAACCAATCGAATCTTCGCCCCACCAATCGAATCTCCGCACCACCAATCGAATCTCCGCACCACCAATCGAATCTCCGCACCACCAATCGAATCTCCGCACCACCAATCGAATCTCCGCACCACCAATCGAATCTCCGCACCACCAATCGAATCTACGCACCACCAAGGCTCTAAGATCTCCGAATTCATAGCTCAAAATACGCGTATGTGCTTGCTTGCTTGCAATGGTGTACTTATTTACAAGACATTAACTGTACAGTGCTGCAAAAACAGCCCACTATACGACGATAAACCTTTAAAACATCAAACTAACATATTTACAATATCTTACTTGAAGACAAGAAACTGCTTGGTTGTTCATTCATGATGGCTAGATGAACTGCTAGGATGTCTTCATGCTTGATGTTTACATACGCGTTGCTCTCCTTTATACCCTGCAGCCTCCAAGATGTCAGTTGTGGTAATTCCCTCTGCACTATTAGCTACATCTCTGGCTCTGAAAGGTCAAGTTTACAAATTAGAAACTGTATGCAAGCCAGCAGTTGCAATGCAGGGGTTATTAAAAACTCAGGTTTATTTTGTATAGTGTGATTGTTTTTACTCAATTTCTCATCCTTTGTTTTTCATTAACAATAAACTGCATTACTCTGTGAGAAAGCAATTTGTTTTTGAAGCTACTAAATTTGTTTTCTTCTTTCCATTGTCTTTTCAGGAATGGTACATGAGTGGAATATTTTGGGCTTAATGATTTCTCCATCTCCTGATCAGGAGGTTGCAATATTAGGGCAAGGCTAAACCATATTCAATTATTATTATTTCTTTTTTTCCCCCAATCAATCATACACTCTTAAAAGTATTACATTGTTAGATGCACCTTTTGAAAGCTCAAACAGGTGAAAACATTTTGTTTTTAAAAAAGGGTGCTTTTATTGTTTTCTCAATTACATCTAAAGGTGCTCAAATGTTCAACTTTTACATTTTCTGCTGTGGTTAAACTGTGTCTTGCTTATCATGCACCTTACTTTCTTGAAGAGGACATAACTTCTGCAGTGACAATAATGATAAAAGCACCAATTGAGTATGTAACTGGGTTTAATCTTAAAAGGGTCAAATGATTTCCCAACAATGATGATCACATTTCAATTTTTTTATACAGTATACATACAAAGGAGAGTGCAGCCTTTATCATAGGCTGGTCTTGGTCATCTACTTGTTGATGGGTAGATGTCTCTGGAGATTCTAAGTGTTTCTGCAACACAAACAAATCACACAATCTGCAACATTTAGTGTATTGAACTTTAACTACCATTAAAAAATACAGTTTCAGATAATTTGACTTTAACCGAGGATTTTTCTATACTTTTAATCACAAATAAATCAAAAGACAAAGCACTGAAAGCAGCAACAAAATGGTTGGAGAAGCTTCTGCATATCAGGATTAAATTTATTGTTGCAATCAAAATAACCAACAGTATTTCGGGGGTTTGGCACTTGCCTGAAACAGTTCTCGTAATGATTGGTGCTTGTATAAACTTTATAATCAGTGAGCTCTTTCAGAATGAAGTTATTCTAGCAAATTGCATGCAAAGGTTGAATTACCCAAAGCTAAGATGTGTTTAACATGAAGCAAACTTATGGACTTACCAAAATGTGTAAAACCTAACAGAAAAAAACATAACCCAGCCTGTCATACTGCTACAAGAAAATGACTGTTTAAACCAGAGCAACAAAATGCATTCTACACAATTATTACAGAGATCCATTTGGGAATCAGGGGTAAATATTAAAAGTATACTTTTGAAAATTCACCTTTAACTGGGGAGTGCAGCTCCTTTTTAAGTGGCTGGTGTTGATGAATAGATGTCTTTGTAGATGCAGCCTGACTGCGACACAAACAAATTGCACAATTTGCAACATATTTAGTGTTTAAGAACATTACCCATCAGTAAAACAGTTTGTTTCAGATAACTTGCTTTTACTTTCAGATTTTGTTTATACTTTCAATCTAAAACAGTTTTATCAGTGAGCTGTCAGGATGAAGCAAATCTAGCAAATGGCATTCACAATTTCAAAGATGAGATTGTAAGAAATTGAAAAGAGCAGAAATTTTGCGGGCGCTGAGATTGATGGGGGGGGGGGGGGGGTGGGGTCGAGCTGGAGCCCCCCCCCCCAGGAACCCTAGCCCCCTCTTCTCCCCATGATGTCTTTCCCTGCATTTGCCCCCCCCCTCAAGAAAAACAAAATGGTTACTCCACTGGTAATACTTTCTTCTCAATATTGTAGTTTTTTGGAAGGGTGGCGGGAGAGGGGGGTGGTAGTAATCTGTTGAATGGATTGATCCTACACTCATGATATCACTGGATTAAGGAGTGGGGTCCCTCTCATAGAAAAACGCTGCTCATCAACACATCATTAGTGTGCATAAAAGTCTATGGAGATCACTGACAAACTGTAACAACTTACCATTTAAAATCAGGGTTTGTCATGTCACAGCCCTTCTCTCCAAGTTCTTTGTCTTCACTTGGGAGGGAAGTGCAAGTAGAGAGACTTTCCATTTACTCTCTGTCCCATAAAAGCAAGGCAGTTCGAGTTGATGCCAATCCAATGCTGTGCAGAGACTCCACAAAGACGTGACCATCGGTTAACTGCAGAAAACTAGAGGTAGAAAGACAGTTTTTCATAAGTTGTTTTCATAGTTATGTGGAATCAGGAATTATATGAAGGGCAAAGGGAAACAATTTACCCTGTTAGTGCAAAATGAAACAAGAATTCCAAGTATTTTGGCTGAGCAGTCAGTCCAGTAGTGCATTGGACTCTTGTGTTTGTGTCCGAGTTATCAACATTTGGGTAAAAGGCTTTACATAATTTTGTTTCTCTTGACTTGCTCCCAGTGAGCTGTCTTTTAAAAGGCCTGCGTAAATTTTGACAAAACCCGAGTGATTCTTGTGTAATATTTTCATGAGAAATTAAACATGGTTCCACACAAACAGGTTAATGTTCTCGAACAGCCTGTTGGGCTGCTGGAGAAGCAAGTTTGACTCGCCCACAGGGAGCACTGGGATAGTGGCTAAACTGAGCCCTATTGGCATGTTTTCCCAGTGTGGTTGGTCATGTCTCTTTATCTGTTTACTTCTCAAGACCTGTCAGGGTTGAAGCTTTTATTACAATTAGCTACAGGGTAGCAAGTTTTAGTAGATTTGTTTTAACTCACCATGATCATATCTCATCCCATCCTCTTCTCTTCTCTTCTCAGACCTCATCCCCCAAGCGTCTTCATTCAACTAGTTAAGACGTCTGGAATGTTAGGGATGACTACCAAGGTTATCCGTCAGCTGGAAGTAAAAAAGGAAATGTAAAATGCATCATTAAGGCAGCTTTCCTTGAGAAGTAACTATTGAAAAAACACCTTGATTAGTGATGTTTTTGTTATTGATAGCAACAATTCCATGATTTCACTCACTGACGTCATTCAGGAGATTGTCTTACTTTAAAGAGATGGTACTCTCCTTTTGTTTTAATATTAAACTAATGCATTAATTCAAACCTCTGTTGCATTTTTCTGCCATGGGATGGTAAGGTTAGGGCAGGGTACATCTTTTGCTCTGAGGGCAGCTCCAGCATTGCATTCACCACGCAATGACTACACTGAGTGATGACAACCTGTAAAGTAACTAACAGAAGAAGGTCTTTTAAAGGTAGCTACTGAAAAAGAATATCAGTATTTAACCTCATCTTAGATCATACTTGGTATAAAATTAGACAATAATAGGATTAGGCCAGCCTGTTGGTCTAGAGGTTAAGACATCTGCACCCAATTTCATTGCTTTGCTTACAGCTGAATTCGGTCATCATTCTCCTCTTACAGGGTAAGCAATGAATTTCTGCGTCAGCTGTATATAAGTGAAGATTGCTTAGTAACATGATGTAAGTATGCACACAAGCAAAAATTCCATGCTACCTGTGAAATATGCTTAAGTTAAAGCACCAATTTTTCGCTTACACTAAGCAGAGCCATGAAATTGGGCCCTAATCTAAAATGAAGAAGGTTGTGTAGTGCTTATCTGGGTACAATGGAATAAAGTAAAATTAAGGTCTCTTGACATACCCAACTATACTTAAGTCAACGTCGACACTAAACTCCTGGTGAGTTATAACTTATACAAAAACACGTCATGACTTCTAGCTCTTTCACTTGAATAGCCTCATAATCAAACTTTGCAAGAGCTGCACTCTTTGGATCTGGTGGTTTTTTTCTATTACTTAACTATAGTCCTTTACTTCATAGTTTAAAAATCAACCGATGTGAGTTGTGTTGGATACCTACTGCCTCAGTCCTAAAAATTAATCTGATTTGAGTTGTGTGGGATGCCTGCTGCCTCAATCCTCCAGAATATACCAATATGAGCTGTGTACAATATGATCCCATGTACCTTCATATAGGGGTCTGTCCACACTAATGGGTCCATATAGTGTGACATTTTTTAACAAAATGGGAGGTAGAAATAAAAGAGGAAGAGGCTTCTTTCTTGTTTTCCATGCACATTCCAAATCAATTCAGGATTGTGTTTGCCAAAGAGCACGACAAATGTCCTTGTATTTTAGCAAGAACAGGCTGAGGATAAGCTTCAAGATTGTTATGTTTGTAACATGGAAATGTTGGACAGACATATCAAATGCAAATAAAGAGAGAGTGGTAATAATAAAAACAAATTCACAAAAATGTTTTCCCTTTACAATACAGTCCCTGTTAAGAATGTTTCCAGGCAAAACCAAGACAACTGTGTGGGTTTTGAAGAAACTAGAGAGGATTAACATGGACAGACGTTTGTCTCAAAAATGTCTGTCCATGTTACAAACTAACATTTGTACCAACTTAAATCCTACAAGTTCTGTTTGTTTTGACTGATAACTCTTTAAAAGGGGCCATGGGTCCAAATGAAGTAATATTTAAGGAAATCAATTTATAAATTACTTTTCTTATTGCTTTCCAGTCAGTCCTAATGCAAAATGTCTGTCCTCGTTACAAACAAAGTGTCTTAAAGACAACCCTATAATTTCTTAAATAATCTGCCATTTTTTATATTGTTTGGTAAGCACAATCAGTATCAGCTAAGAAAAGTACAAAAAAAAATAAAGTCCAAAATATTGTCTTTTTGGTACCCTCCCAGTCACAGCCCAAAAGTTATCAAATGGGTTCAAATGGGTCCATTAGTGTGGACAGACCCATAGGTGAATGTGAAATGTGCCCAAATGCTGCAAAATCATCCAAATCCTCCAGTTGAGTTTGAAGGACACAGGAAGGTTAGGGTTTTAAATCTCTCAAGCGTTGTCTCAATCTCTACCACGGACATCAAGTCTTTGTCTCAAACTTGACAACACCCCTTGCTGGTTGTTCATCATTGCAAAGCAAATTCAAGGCATCTTTCCTAGTTTGTGAACTGCAGGATTTGTGGCTGTGTTCCTTTCTGGAGTGACTGTTTGAGATGTTGTCATTAGGTAGTCCTTCACATAACATCCAGGTCTGAACAGACATACTTCACCACTCAAGTGGGATGACAGGGTACATCAACTCTATCCCTTGCTTCACTCTATGCACCATCAGTGGCATGGCAAATGCTTGAATATACCTCAGCATATAGCTGGATCACTACCAGTCCATACATCATCTCGTTCTCGATCCATCCTTTCATCAGATGCAGGTAGCTGCTCAGAGATTGCTCCCTCAGTGTAGCAGTCAAACACAACGATTCAATTTAACTCAATGTTACATTTATTTCTGTATTGATCACTGCAGTACAGACAAATCAACAGACAAACGATGAGCAAAAGAAAGCATTGTGAGGGTCTTACTGTACAATGAAACACAATAATAACAGTTTTTGACAGACAAAATTTGGTGTTAATTTCATTTCAAGACATCTCTTTTTCAGAATAAAAACATGAACACAAAATAAACCAACACGTTTTGGGTGTCACAACTTCGGCAAATTAATCTATTGTTCACTCTTCACAATTAATATCTACCATCACAGTCTGACTGTTCAATTAAATCAATAATGGAAACTCAACAACAAAACAATGAAAACAAATAGTATCTGGTTTTTTTTTGCATTTGATACAATTAATCCCAGTTTGACAAAACACACATAATAGGCTGAACTTTTGAAAATTTGGCAAAGAATAAATCAATGAGGTTGTGGCTGGGGAGGTCCTTCATCAACACGGGCACATCTGATTCTCTCCTCCAGTCTGATCAGTCTGTCATGCAGGAGTACAGGTCTTCATTCATGGGGACACTGTGTCTCTCATCCTCTTGCTTCTGGAGGCCTTTCCTTGGGTCGGTTCCCACAAGATGAGAGAGGAGGCTGCCAACTTCAGGATACAGAAAACAGTGTCCTACAAGTCTCATCTGTTGATCGTGAGTCTCGTCCGATACTTTTGGTAGACCCCCATAGAGGTTGGTGTTCCTCATGGTCAGTCCATGACACATCCAAGGACATTTTCTGCATATGGGTGAACTTCCCATCCAAGACTTTCTCCTGCTGCGTAGTGATCGTCCAGGTTTTGGCACCGAACAGTAAGGTTGACTTAACTCATTGACACAGAATTAAAACAATGCACTTCTTGGGGTCAGTTACTTCAGGGCACATATATTTCCTTACTCCAAGACAACCATTCACAGTTAGACAAAACACACGCCACAAATCATTTTATACAGAATGAAACCCAATACACTTTTTGGGGTTCTAGCGTACAAGGAAAAATTTACTTACAATACATAAAATGATAAATTTTTCAGGTCTGATGTAGGAAAAAATAAATAATTGAAACTCCCCAAAAACTTTGTTGAGCAATAAAATTGTAGTGTTTATTCGCCTGCAAGGCAAACATTCATAGCTGGACAAAACACAAATCACAAAAGATACTGACACCAACTAACACTAATTCATTTCTTGGGGTCATATTTTTATTTATTTATTCATTTATTTATTTCTTTTTTTTCTTCTTGGGGGGGGGGGGGGCAAATTTATTTTCCCTATCCCTAAACGCCCAGTGTCTTTGGCTAGAGACCCTCCCATATCCTCCAAAATACTCTACTCTATACTCAACACTGGAATGTTTGGACTGAGACAGAATGGTAGGCCTGTTCCAAGGAAAAGCAATTGTTATTTAGGCCTAAAATCATAATTCTTACAAAGTCAGACAACTGCGTGAATGAAATTTGTGAGGATTTGGGTCTAAAAACCAATTCACTTGTTGGGTTTTTGTTTTCCTTTTTTTCAGGGGGGGGGGTGTCACATTTAGTTCTTAACGTGCAAATGAATTGTACATCATCTATAAAGTCTTGTTCTACTATCAAACCAATAATAGAAGCTCTACAAGACAACACCTTTTGACAAATAATGTGTTAGTTTGCCTGCAAGACAAACATTCCCAGTTGGACAAAACACACATCACAATAATAACAATAATTTGACAAAGAATAAATCCAATTCACTTATTGGGGTCAGTTAATGTAGGGCAAGTTTATTCTCTCATTCCTCACAAGAAGTATCACAAGAAGTATAGTCAATTAAAGTGCACAACAAAAATAAACAATGGAAACTCAATATGAAAAAAATCAAACAGTAAATCAAATGGTAATGGTATCGCAAGCTGTTGGACTCTAATTATGGTGGATTATTGCCTGATCAAATGTAAAGCATATAATCAGTTTACTGGTGCAGTCCTCAGTCGAACAAACAAATCAACAACAAAACATGCTGATGATGGGAAAGGGACACCAGTATACCAATTGAAAAATCCCAGAGTCACTCTACCAAAGATGTTTGTTAATAATTTGCCTTCAAGACAACCATTCACACTGTCTTCACAGTTGGACAAAAAACACAGCACAAAAAATAACTTGATACAGAATAAAACCTCATACTTTTGGGGGTTTGTCTATTTCATAACTCTGAACAAAGAATAAATTTGTCAGGTCTGATATGATAAAATGAATAATGGAAGCTCAACCAGAAAACACCTGTTTGACAAGTAATTTGACAACCACTCACAACTAAACAAAACACACACCACAAAAAAATACAGAATAAAACCAGTTTACATGTCTATTTCCTTTAACCTGCAAAAGGGTTGTGTACATTACAATGTTTTGGGGTCATGACTTTAGGGAAATTCATTTCTTAACACTTCACAAGGATCATTCAGCGTTTAATTGCATGGAGAGATGAATAAGTCAGCATGCTTGCATAAATTTGGTTGCCTCCAATTTGGCTGTAAAAACGCATTGAGTGACAATTAGGGCCCAAATTGTTTGCCATGGTTCTTTCTAAGCACCAACTGACAGATAATTAAAATAAGTTCTGAAGAAAGTTTTATTTGTTGACTCACCTGAGCAACTTCAGGCTGTGGCTGCGACATTGCTGTTCCTTTTCTATGTGGTTGCATGTTTCACACTGCAGGGTGGGACACACATGCATCAGTTTGGCAAACAGCTGTGTGGAACAGGCATCATTCATGTTGAAGTTTGTTGACACTGCATAATGAGAAAGAGTAGCCAAACAGTTGAACATGTAGGGCACACATATTGTAAATAAAACTGTCGCAAGGCTTAAATTGTAGTATGTAGTATGACATAATTAAGTGGTCAATTAAAAGTTATTCAAATTTTGTTCCTTGTTTTCAGAAGTACAAAAAAAATATTCTTTTTTATTGCTTGAAAAAATAAGTTGCAAAATTATTGTTTTTCTTACCGCCAACATTTCTCGGACAAGACTTTGGGGGCAAGTTTAAACATTTTATTTTAACATCGAATCTAACAACAAAAAGCAATGACACACCTAAGGGGACACTAGATGAGAACCCCAGAGGAAGTCAAAAATGTTTTCCCACTTGATTCCCTCCAAAATACTAAGGCCGTGTCCGAATCAAGCGACTTTGGCTATGGCTATGGCTATGGCCGCTGGCTTAGACCCAGTAACTGGGGCGCTGTACTCCTTTTTTAAAATTTTGACATTGTCGGTCGTACTAGCGCCCCAGAAAAGTATGTGTAAGTTGGTTTAAAAAGCTGTTATGGCAAAGAGGATTTGAAACACCTCTAAAAAAGTGGCCAAAATTACAACAAAAACTCAACAGAATTGCTGGAAAATCGCCAACTGGCTTCTCAAGATATCAAAGATGAAATAGAATGCATTTAATTGTACTTACGATCACTTTCTGTCCTCCAAATCGATGATTTTTTAGCCCACTAAAACCACTCAAATGCAGCCGTTACAATCGCCATTTTACTACTGATACTGCGATATTCAGCGACTGTTTCCTAATATGACGATAGCGTGTTCGCTGATGCCCTGACTTGTTTATTGTCTTGTGCAGTCAACACAGGATACCAGCTATGTAGTGCAACGACCCCCCGTGGCTACTGAAAGTTCCATTGGGTCATGATTGGCCGAGCGCGCATGCTGTACAGCTGGTATCCTGCGTTGACTGCACAAGACAATGTGCAAGTCAGGGCATCAGCGAACACGCAATCTGCGTAGTGTTAATACGACATATAAACATGTAAGGAAACAGACGTTGAGTATTGCATGACTAGCAGTAGTAAAATGGCGATTTTAATGGCTGCATTTTGAGTAGTTTTAGAGGGCTAAAAAATCATCAATTTGGAGGACAAAAAGTGATCGTAAGTAAAATTAAATGCATTCTATTTCATCTTTGATATCTTGAGAAGCCAGTAGGCGATTTTCCAGCAATTCTGTTGAGTTTTTGTCATAATTTTGGCCACTCTTTTAGAGGTGTTTTAAATCCTCTTCGCCATAACAGCTTTTCAAACCAACTTACACATACTTTTCTGGGGCGCTAGTACGACCGACAATGTCAAAATTTTAAAAAAAGGAGTACAGCGCCCCAGTTACTGGGTCTACCGCTGGCTGTAACGACAACGTTGAAGAATAGGCATCCTTAGCATTCCGGCCGTAGCCACTGCCGAAGCCATTCATTCAGACACGGCCTTATATAGGTTTGCCACTGGGGGGAGAGTGATGGGAGCCTGGTTTCTACTAACAGTTATTTGACATGCATGCTAAAAAGAAAGTCAGCCTCCAACATCACTCGCTTTGTTGTGCCATGTCATCTGGCTGATATCTTTTGATTCTTGTCCAACATTTAAGCATTTACGAAAAGGAGAATAAATGCAAGAAATACAAAAACTATTTCAATTCAGCAAAAACACACAACAAAAGCCTGATTGCTTGGACAGAGCACTGAGCAATACAAACATTATACATCATGTACAATGAGCAATACGTATCAGTTTGTAAGTGTCCTTTTCTAGCGTCCACACAGTAACTAATTTTTCCACTACGGTAACTACCAAATACCATCAAAACGTGCGTCTTTATGTCATTTTTTGTACACCACTGAAAAGGAGTAACGCTTACTTACACTTCTCAAAAGAATAAAGACAATTAAATAGTTCTACATTATATTGACATAAAATATTGAATTTACATTAAAAAGAAAGCCCGTATCTTTTAGGATTTTATTGTTGTTTCAGCAGAATTTATCACCATTTTGTGTCATTAGAAAGTGTGGGTCGGATGCGGCATTTTTGCCCTGTCAAGTGCCTGTGGATGAAGCCCATGCCTTTAAATGGCGGTCAAGTCTGGCATTTAAAAAACAAATTCACTGCTGGCGAAACATTAAACTCATAATTTGTTGTTACTCTGAGAAGGTATGCAAGGGTATCAGTTTAATATTTTAAAAAAGAAACACCTGAAGATTTGTTATTAGGAATTGAAATGACAGAAAAACTTTGGTAAATGAAAGAAAAAACGAAATTTACCTTGCCCATGTTGGAGACACATGCTGGCGTCATCTCAATGAAAATCCAGTGTGCGTGCGCACGCAGAGTTGATATCAAAAAACGACATGCTCGCTATCCCGGTATGGCGCCCTCTTCGGACAAACTTTAACCACTAATGTTTCAAAACTTTTTTTAACTGAAGTGGTTTGAAATGTATTCTAAAAAAATTCAGATACATCATGTATTGTGAGTCTTAAATATCCAGAGTATTTAATATTAAGGTATTCAATACTATTCTTCGAAAAAAATGCAATGCCCAAAGATTTTACATCAATAATTAAATCAAAAAGAAGAAACAAGGGCAAGTTATTGTATGGAGGAAGTATAAAGCATGGGATAGGTACCGAAATATTAAACTGTTTGTCAAACTACATTGAAAGATTTCAGTCTTTTTATATTTTCTCAGTTGTGTGGAGACCGAGGTGGGATGTTTTTTTTTCTTGGGGGTGGGAAACAAATTCTGCTGTAAGTTTATGAACTAAAAAGTTAATCAATGCAGAGGGGTGATGGGGCAGTATTTTTACTTATTTGTTTATTTATTTACTTGTTTATTTGTTTGTTGCTTATTTGTTTGTTTATTTATTTTTTATTATATTTATCAATTTATTTCTATTTTATTTTATTTGTGTGTTTTGTTTTTTTTGGGGGGGGGGGGTGAGGGCAGATTTGAAATTTTGTTGCACTGGATTTTATGGAGGAAGTCCAGGGCACCTGGACTGGCCCAAGAAGTGAAGTCTTCAGTGAGGTAACTTTCCATTATGATCAAATCTTTCTATAAATGCAATTGTGTTTTTGTTATGTGACTGATGTAAATTATCAACTTACCATGATAGTTTGAGAAAAAAGAAGAAGTTGGAAGTGGACCCCTTCCCCTCAAGTGTACATTTGAAGTATTGCCTCAATAATAGCTTGGTGGTCTAGACTCTGTTCAGTGGCACAACTAGAAATGTTTACTTGGGGGGGGGGGGGTGGGAGCAGATTGGGAAAAAGAAAAAAAATAAGATATAATGATCACCCCCTTTCCTTGCCCCTTCTTGTTATGCCACTCAGGATCCTGGTCATGTCAAAAACATCTTTAAAACTATAATAATAAACTATGAACATTTTATAATAAAGGTATCCAAAATAACTACAATGTGTTATTATACTCAGATTCAGTAATAATCAACCACCAACACATTGTTATACTTTTAGAGTCTGTCACAGCCAAATGGTTTTTATTAGAAGAGAGAAATTAACACCAGATACCAAATCATTAATTTCTTTGGGAAAGTGTATGGAAGCCAGTTTACCGACTTGCTGATTACAAAATAGTCTCAACACTACTACAGGAAAGACTTTTGTGCATCAAAATCAAACCCAAACTGACTCTATTTTTATTATCACATTTTTTTTATATTGATTTTTATTTCTTTTAACAGAACAGTTTTTAGAGTACAAAGCCCAGAAACTAAATGGAAAAGTGTAATAAATGAGAGATCTAAAATTATTTATTCAATTCATGAATTAATGTGGCAGTTTTATGTTAAGAACCCTTATTTAACAAACAAAATACCAATATAAGCACGAGATTTATAACCAGTAGCAAATTTCTGTACAACTTTTGAACTTTGAAATGAGTTAAACAAACCTTAATCTGAAACGTGGTTACAGTATTAGAATAAAGTACAATGGTTATAGTGTTTAACTTGACAATAAGCTGCAGCTACATCGTGATGAATTTGATTTCAAGAGGCTTTATTCCTTTAGACACTTAAACAAAATATTTTCTTTATTAATTCAACAAATCTGTATTTTGTTAAGAAGTTTTACTCCTCCTTTCAACTTTACGTTGGAATTTTAGACTACATTTGAGCTTATTACTTTGACTTTGCACACACATTTAGTTTCAGTGATGGAATTGCAGAATGATGGACACTATCACTTTGTTTGGATTCTTGAAGAGTTAATGCAAATGATAATGAAGATTTACAAGTTCAAGTAGCATGACTATTTGACAACCCACTTCTGACAGCAATTTTCACCTACTTGTTGTTATTCAAAAATTCATTTAAGTGGTATTAAATATTGATCTTCAAACAATAGTGATAAAAAATAATTGCAGATGCACATTTTGTCTCAGATTGTGGTAGTTTAAAAACTTCATGTGGCAAACCTGTTTGTTCACGGAGGGCTTTATTCTATCTGCTTGACTGAGCTCCAGAGCTTGAACTGAAGACATTACCCTACACTTCAAACAATGATTGCTATTCTCCTTTCTTTTTCGTTTATTTCTTTAATATCACCAAAGCACAAGTTCAAGTATATTATGACAAGTTTGAAGTGTAGTTTTTTCTTCTTTTTGTTTCCATTGTAAGGATTCCTGACAACAACTGGCTTTTTATTTCTTCTTTTTTTTAGCGTATAGTTGCCTGTGATTGTGTGCATTGGTAAAACTTAAAACTTTCACTTTGGTAAAAAGATATACCTCTTGGATTTTACAAGATGATTTTTTAAAGTTAACTTGTAAACTTGGCTAATTTATCCTTCTCTGAACACCATCTGAGCCATCCTGACTACACAAAATTTCACTGAACAATTATTGTGTGCCATGTCTTAACATTTTGATCAAAGATTACTACATAAAAAAAAAACCAATCTCAATCAGAAAAATTGGGTTCGGCTCTGTCCCAATTTCACATTTCACATAATTTGAGCCAAAAATGCATGGGATAAGCATTGCTGTTCAACCTTCTGATGTTTCATGCTATTTTACCCAAAATTGCAAGAGGTAATTGTTGTAATGTTCATTCCTTTAACATTTGTACTCTATGAGTCTA
Source organism: Marthasterias glacialis (assembly GCA_911728455.2). Lineage (NCBI taxonomy): Eukaryota > Metazoa > Echinodermata > Asteroidea > Forcipulatida > Asteriidae > Marthasterias > Marthasterias glacialis. Next base: position 21,719,581 of record OU452219.1, on the reverse strand, counting down.
GCTCTGCTCATGTACTATGAGTAACCGGTCACTCAGTGGTCACTCTGTGGTCATTTGGGCCAGTAGCCTTTGTCTTGTGTACTCCCATATGAGTAAAGCACCACTCACGTACATTGAGTGACAGGTCACTCAGTGGTCATTTGAGCCAGTAGTCTCTGTCTTGTGTACTCCCATATGAGTAAAGCACCACTCACGTACATTGAGTGACCGGTCACTCTGTGGTCATTTGAGCCAGTAGTCTCTGTCTTGTGTACTCACATATGAGTAAAGCACCACTCATGTACATTGAGTGACCGGTCACTCAGTGGTTATTTGAGCAAGTAGTCTCTGTCTTGTGTACTCCCATATGAGTAAAGCTCCACTCACGTACATTGAGTGACTGGTCACTCAGTGGTCACTTGGTGGTCATTTGAGCCAGTAGTCTCTGTATTGTGTACTCCCATATGAGTAAAGCACCACTCACGTACATTGAGTGACCGGTCACTCAGTGGTCATTTGAGCCAGCAGTCTCTGTCTTGTGTACTCCCATATGAGTAAAGCACCACTCACATGAACATTGAGAGATCGAATAACACCTTGTTGTGGAATCTCAACACATACATCTAGCAGTTGAATTAATTCCACTGGGATACCCATTCTCTCGTGCCTGGGAGAAAAACAAAATTAGACAAAGATTAGTATAATATTAGGATTTACAAATGCTACAATCTTGGCCAAATCTCGCTGGCCCCATTACCCCCCAACAATGTTGGTTCTGATTGCGCTGTCTGCACTCCAGCATGAGATAACAACTTTGTTTGGGGTGGGGGGGGAGGGGTTGGTGGAGCGGGGGATGGGGAGGGTATGCTTAGTGTCCCAATCATTTTGGCCAGGATTGTAGGTTCAAACTTCTGCCTTGCTGGACGTGATTCTTGAGCAAGACAATTCAAGGTAATCGTTACATCATTCAAATGGGATGTAGAACAATCCTGAATGCTTTCTTTGGATGAGTACAGTTTCACCCACATGTTTGTGGTTTATAGCTAGGTCCCCCGATCAACAGAATCCACCTGTAAATTGAGGCATCATTGGTTTCATCATTCATTATCTCACAAGTGCAAGTTGAAAACGAACAAATGTAGGGCTTCCGAAGCTCGTGGTACAACAAATTTATACTCCAGCAAGCTTGCAACACAAAACAAACTGCAATTTAAATTAACATCTATTATTATTTGTTGCAGTACCCGCTGCTAATAGGATTCAAACTGCCTCTAGCTGCCAGGTGATCTCAGTAGTCTAGTTGGCAATGACAGGGGCAATCCCATCCAAGGAATATACCTGTGGAATTTTTTTCACAGGACTCAGGAAAGTACTGAGTATAAAGTGCTCTCACACATTGGTGCATGGGCAAAAACACAAATAATAAAATTTTCTTAAAAAATTCAACCTCATCTGGGTGTTTTTTATTATTATTATTATTTTTTTTTAAAGATTTGCACAAAAGGCAACATCTTAACAAAAAAATCCAGATCCTTGATGCACTCGAGTAAAGCCTTGGGAAATCTGCTGAGCTGATTATCATCAACAGTTAAACAGAGGCTCTAAGGTCAAATTCATTTTTGTGATGTACTCATTTTCAAATGGAATGGTTCCTTATTAAGTGTACTAGCAGACTACAGAGCTTGCCTTGTAGCTAGAGGCAGTTACAAATCCTATAGTTTAGCAGTAGGTACCGCAACAATGTTAAATTTGCAAATTTGCGTCGGATATGTAAAGAATATTATCTGTGTTTTACCCATACACCGATTTGCATTAAGCACTGTATACTCAGTACTCACCCCCCGCCCCTCCCTCCCCACCCCCCGAATCCTGAAGAAGAAAACAATCTAGTGTTAAGAAATCTGCTCTGGTTGATTTTCACAGTTATTATTGCTGATTGTTCAGAAAAGCACACAATAACGGAAAAATGGTGAATGGGTAACACACAAATAATAGACATCACACAAATAATAGACATCATACTCGACACAGAAAACTTACCCAAGTAATAAAAGAGTGCGCTGAGGGAAGTTATATTGAGTGAGACACTTGCTTCTAGCCGTCTGCTCAACCCCGACTAGAGTATAACCCTGGTGCCTCATTGATTGGAGGTAGGTGGCCAGGTCACTTACAGGAACCTGTGCATTAATAGAATGTTATTATTGCTGATTGTTCAGAAAAGCACACAATAACGGAAAAATGATCAGACACTCGTATACAATGTATATAGACCAACCAAATTTGTTTCAATTCGCTTTATCACACCCAATGGGCGTCTCAAAGCACTGTGTTTTTTTCCTGCAAGGTATGCGGAGTTACATTTTGAAGTATGAGACCTGTTCCTATACATAGCACCATTTAATGGTTTACAAGGTGCTGTAGCGCAATCTGCAGCCCATCAAACCAGGAACATCAGGATGAACCCCTTCTCTTTGCGATAAGTGTACTAGTTTTTGTGTGTATTATGCAACACACGGGAGCTACGCTCTTCATCCCATCGGAAAGGAAGCAGCGATAATGGTTAAGTGTCTTGCTTAAGGAACAGGACTCGAACCCACACTCTGCTGATCAGAAACACCAGAGCTTGAGTCCGGTATTTAAGGCAAGACACGCCATTTATGACATTCGTTTTCATTCTTTGTAGGTTGTAACCAACTCGCAGGTGAGATACTGTGATTCGGCAAAATTTTGCCCACGAGGGTTAAGAATTCTTAAAACTTTTTCTTCTAAATGTCCACTGATCAAACTCACCTCAACCATAGGTAGCCATTTCTCAGCAGTCACACTGACACTCTTGAAGATTTTGTCTTCTGCAACACGTAGATTGTTGACAACAAATGTAGAAACACCAAAGATTTGACTCGTGCGACATAACCCTGTACACAAAAATTCAAGCTTTTAAAACCCTTATGTTTGTTTTCAAAGATAACAGTGTAAAATTGGCATACAGCACTCCTTTAAAATGAAATTATATTCCATAAATTTTCCTGTGAATTGAGTTAAGTTTTTCAGTTGATGCTAGAGTTGACTAAAAAATCAACACTGCCCTCCTTTGCCAATTGCCAGCTACTTTGGCATTAAACATGTTAAAGGATATGTGCCATACTGCCGTAACCATTATGCCATGTCAAAGTGTGTAATTAATAAACAATAAATCAACTGAAAACATACCTTTTGCGACCCCTTTCATATATTTTTTTCCAAATTTATTTCATTTAAAATACACGTAATGCTCTCTGTAAATACCCACAAAAACAAGCCTGGCTCATGATGTATGTGAAGTCAGTGTTGGAACGAGAAATGTTAACAAATACTTGCACTAAAACAAAACAGTACATGCCCGCAAGAGTTCACAACTTTCAGGCAACACATCTCACAATCATCTGAACACTTAAGTCCATGCGAGCTTTCAGATTGAAACTAATCACTTAATTTAAAAATAATCTCTAATTCTGTTATTCTAATTCTGTATGAAATAAGAGAACCTACCTCCCAAATTCGGTGCTTTATCAATGAGTGATGCCACAAGGACCAGGCTACCTCCAGACGACCTATCATGAGCTTCTGACCTTAGGTCATCAAATCCAGGGATGATCATTGACTGCCATGGAATCATCTTCTTCTGCACATTGGATTCCTTGTTGCTTGACTCGGCCGATGTCTGGTCCAGTGTGATTCCGCCTGAGAGTTGAGAGGTATAAACTTTGACTGTAAGTCTTGAACCAAGTTTTAGAGTTCAAAGTCTCTGACACCAACTCCCAATAAATCCATTTATACAATTTGGCTCCAACCGTTGCGAAAAGCCCATAGGAAATGCACAGAGCTATGTTTTTCTTTGAGCTTTAATATGCAACAAAAAGATTCATTAGTGGACTTGGCTTTTCCATATGTTTTGTAAAGACTCAAGTTATTGTCAAAATCATCACAGTTTCTGTTCTAAAAAAAGACTTTGAATGATGAAATGAGTGATTTTGGGTAAACATTTTGTTTGTGGGTTTTTTCCATTGCTATTAATTGTCTTTTTACCCATACACCGATAACTTTCCCGACTTCTGTAAAAAAAACTTGGGGGTTTCAAACCCACGACAATTGCCATTCTAGAGCAGATGTCTTACCACTAGACCACCAAGCTTACCCGGTAGCTAGAGGCAGTTTGAATCCTCCATTTTAGCAGTGGGTACTGCAACAATTTAATGGATGTTACCTTTGCATTGGGGTTAAAGAATATTATTTCTCAAAATGTTGAGACCAATAATTACTCACTCAGCAGCAGTGAAGTTAATCACAAGAAGTCCCCCTAACCACTAAGCTAAGTGGCCAATTTTCCTACCCCACAGGTAGTACAAGCAGGACAGTTCTTTTCAGAACTAATAAGTTCCCCGAATTGAAATCTACTCCGCAGTAGTAGAATGATAGCAAGAGAAGTTCTTACAAGAACAATATACACAGCAAAATAGATGTTATTAGTTTCACACAAGTGCGAATGGAATACAGAAAAATATAGCACTTCTGCATCCCATATCAAACGAGGCTGCAGGCAGAGTAGGATATGGGACTCAGACGCGCTACATCTTTCCGTATTCCATGAGCGCGCATGAGATAATGAATTTATCGTCAAGCAAACGCGCCACTCTTGAATTTAAAGAGAATTTACCATAGGATTCTAACATGCGAGTCAGAACAGTGCGTTAAAGAACAGGGTGTGATACAGGCTGTGCAATATAACTATCTATCACACTCTTGTTGCTATGGATCGACCAATCAGAATCGAGGATTCAAGTTTGTATGAAGATAAAACCACATGGTGTTACAAAACCAATTATACCTCATCGTGCAGGAACCTATATGAAAGAAACAAATCACGCATTTCAGTAAGTCCCAACGATAAAATAAACGCAAGAATTGCACAGTCTATTGGCTTTATACACATACCCGTTTGACCTTTCATAGATGCTGCCAATAGGTACTGTTCTTGTATCTGAGACTCAGGTGGATTGTACAGGGTAAGTACACGAAGACTGTCTACAGCGTTCCCCCAGAGTGACGAACAATCTTTCTCAAAAGACTCTGGTTCAAGGAATTCATCACCAGCTAAGGAACTCAGGTAGGGCAGGATGTGGAAAATCGTCTGAAAAGTGAATCATAACAGGATTTTTGTGAAACAGCATATTATTTTGTGTATTCTCATAAAGCTTCATAAAACCATATGAGCTACTTACTGCCTTAGGCAGACATAATTTTTTTTTTTAAAGCAGGAAAATCTTATTTCATACAAGGGCCGACCTTCACATATGTTCTAGGCTTGGTAGGCTTTTTTAATAACATTTTTAATAACAATCTTACTGATTTTCTGAACGCAAATGATCGGAAATCAGCTTAAAGAGTATCAATCTAGCAAGGTTTGCGGCAACACCATGTAATAATCTCTATGAGATGTGGTGGTTCTTAAAGAACCAGTGGTTTGACAACATGATTGACATTTCAATCTGTATGCTCTGATTGTCTTCAGGAGATTACATGTATCATGTATAATTTTAAATGAGAGAAAGGGTGGGGAGCGGGAGACATACATCAGATCAATGACCAGAATTCAATATTCGTTGGTAACATATGCATACCTGTATGGTGTAATCTCGACACAGGTCAACTTTGAAGAGAAAATAGTTGCTGTCCAGCTTTCGCTGCGAATACACATCGAGGCTGATGTGAACAAAACAACAGTGGGTCATTACACACTATCCCTCCAAAAGATTAAAGTTATCATCGAATATTGTATCAATGCATACTTTCAATAACAAGTAGACCCATACATATAAACCCAAGACAATTGATTTCAAGAAAAGAGAATCCTTGCAACTTAAGATAAAACATAAGTGTGACTAGAGGAGAGGTATTGACCCATTTCACCTGCCACCTGAAAGGGTTTGCAAACTGACTCCCAAAATGGCAGACCATGGGCAACAGAGAGAAGCTGCATGTGACGTCAGTACAAGGTCATGCAATTTACTCCCAAAGTTGCAGACCATGGGGCAGCAGAGCATAGCTGCGTTATCATGTCGGTGCAAGGGCATGCGATTGACTCCTAAAATGGCTGACCATGGGAAGCCGAGAGTAGCTGTGTGTGGCGTCAATGCAAGGGCATGTAATTGACTCTCAAAGTTGCAGACCATGGGCAGCAGAGCATAGCTGCATTATCATGTCAGTGCGAGGGCATGCAATTGACTCATAAAATGGCTGACCATGGGAAGCCGAGAGTAGCTGTGTGTGGCGTCAATGCAAGGGCATGTAATTGACTCTCAAAGTTGCAGACCATGGGCAGCAGAGCATAGCTGCATTATCATGTCAGTGCGAGGGCATGCAATTGACTCATAAAATGGCTGACCATGGGAAGCCGAGAGTAGCTGTGTGTGGCGTCAATGCAAGGGCATGTAATTGACTCTCAAAGTTGCAGACCATGGGCAGCAGAGCATAGCTGCATTATCATGTCAGTGCGAGGGCATGCAATTGACTCATAAAATGGCTGACCATGGGCAGGAGAGCGTAGCTGTGTATGACGTCAGTGCAAGGGTATACATTGGACTCACAAAATGGCAGACCATGGACAGCAGAGCGAAGCTGCGTGTGGCGTTGGTGCAAGGGGTCCATGGAGGAAACAGAGTGATACAAATTTGCTTACTTGTTATCATGAAGGTACTCCATACAAGCCCGCAATGCTGGGAATGACTCCAAGACACCATGTAACCCCTCCCTGGTACAATCCTGCCATAGCTTCTTGACGCATAACTGACCCGTATGTCGGATGGATGACGTCTGAACCAATGCTCGTGGTAATAATACCGGGAAAGCTCGCTTGTAAAATGACTCCTAGACAAACAAAAAAGGTATCCATGTGTATTTGGGTGGAATTAATTTGTTTCTTCTTTTTAATTCCTTTAACCCTATGTATCTTTAAAGCATGATCTCTCTTTAAGAGTAGACATACATGCAGCACATGTTTGTTTCCTTCTTTGTAAGGGGGAGGCTCCTCTCTGTTTCTTAGTATTGTCTCCATTCTAGGAGAGAGTAAGTTGCACAAATTTCAGTGAGGTGTCTTGCTGTGACAGTCTGTCCCTTCAAGATGACTTTGTAAAATTGTATAAAGCTGTAGACCTTATCATCATCTTGCAAAGATGACATAGTGAAACCAAGAAGTTGGCTAATTATCTTGCTGTGATAATCATCGTGGCCAGTTGTCTTTTAACTTTAATAAGTCATCTTGGCACAAACAATTACCACGGCACGTCAACTCCTTAATTTCTTACTTTTACTTTTACTTTTAAAGCTTTTTGAGAATAATACTCTCAATAAGTTGACTTATTCCAATACATAAGTTGAATTAGCAAGGTAAATTATACTGTTATCTGGATAAGTGGCATGGCACTTGTGGAGCACCAAAGATTAATTCTGGTCTTGTACCATAATTAAATAGTTAGAAATAAGAAAATCATTCAAATATCCAACAGACAGCATCGGTACATACCTTGTGTTTGAGATCTGGTTGTACTATACCAAGATGTGCAATGAGTATCAACAATGGGCAAATATTACTCACTGAAGTGTCTCTAAGCTGTAAACACAAATTATAAAATAATATTTCAGTCTGAGATGAAAACATACTAAGCAGCACAGACTGTGCAAAACTGTACGTATTCAAACGGTTGGACCTGTTAAAGTATGCGATACAAGATGTTTGAAGCCTATATTATGGTGTGGATAACAAGAAGTAACTATTTCTCGTAAATCTTTTTTGATTTCTCGTAAATCTTGCTGGTATAATCATGTGTAAATTTCTTTTGAAGAACTGTTGGATAATAAGTTATTGGTTCACTGTTCGAAAACATCGAGACAATACAAACGGTTGTTCTCAGAGTCAACACTCCTTCAAAAGAGATTTTTCACATGACTGTGCCAACAAGATTTACAAGAGATAGTTACTTGTTAGAGTGCACGATGTTGTTTCTGTTGCACATCAAACAAAGTAATGTTATTTGGGAACCCTAGGTTCTCAAAATCATTCAAAGATGCGCAAGACTTGCCTCAGTGTTTCTGACACGGTCTAGCAACGATATTCATCACATCCCTCGTCCAGATGCTGACCAGGGTTTGACGAGTATCAAAAACAAATGAAGCAGAATTTAAAAATGCCCAGTTCTTTGCCGGCATCTCAAAGTGCTTACTATTTTAACGACAGCCACAATACGTTTCAACTATGAGACCCATTTATATAGCACCTTGTAAGGGTTTACAAGGTGATGCAGTACAATCTGCAGCCATTCATGCCAGAAACACTGGGGCAAACCCCTTCTCTTGATGATAAGTGTACTGGGTTCTTTTACGTGCATAAAAAACACACAGTTAAAAGGAAGGACAAAGCAATTACGGTCAAGCATCTTGCTCAAGGACACAAATGCACACCACCAGAACTTAAGTCCAGTGCCCTAAACCCCTCAGCCACCGCACTCCAAAGTTTTTTGTTCATTTACCTGTTGTACGTGATCCCATACCATCTCCTGCAGGTTGGGATTACATAGTAACACTCTAATGGCCACCCATACCATGAGATGACGCACTGACGACTGCTTCTCCTTCACCGCTGATGTTAAGACATTATCTAAGAGCTGGCTGGCACACCCCTGAAACAAAACACAATAACTTGCAATAACATTTACAAGTATCTCCAACAGTAATCAGCATCCCTGTCACTGCAGAAAAAGAGAAAACTTCCTTCCATGTACATGTTTAAACCTGTCTTTCAGTCTTCCATGGCACAAACAAAATGAAGAAATATAGCCCAGTTCATACTTCACGCAAATTGCAAAAGTGAACCAAAATTGTTTTGCATCACAAAACTAGAAAACAGCGCATAATAATTGTTTGCGTCACGAGTATTTGCTTTCAAATGGGGTATGAACCGGGCTTAACAAGGCATTCAGCCAATCACCTTAAGAAATTGCATGCTCCAGTAGTAAGTTCAAAAAGAAGAAAAAAACTTTGCAGTTTTGAAAAAAACATGTCCCATACTGGTGTGAACCAAAGGTTATTTTACCTTTTGTATGTATGGTGCTAGAACCAGTAAAGTCTGCCATAGTCTAACATTCTCTCGATGTAACTGGGAGTTCATGGTATAGCCTCTTCTTGTAGTAGTCTTCATCTCAAGAAACTAACAAGAAACAGATTGACACTATTCAGTGAATAATGCAGTATTCATGCTGGCTTCTTATCAACAAAATAATAGAAATAATAATGGGCATTTATTTAGTGTTGTTATCAGGCAATTTTGACTCTCATAGCACATGAATGTTATAACCGTTACTCCTGTACTAATTATCTTATTCTTTACACCATCTCAGCTCCCTAGGGAGTAAACAGCCTAGTCTTGTAGCACACCAACCTAAAACAACCACAATAAACATCTCTGCCCTCACAGGTACCCATTTACCCCTGGGTGAAGAGAAGCACTGGTTACTGGTTTCAACCTTCTGTTGCTGGAAAAGGTCATAGAGCCTTACGCCCTTCTGCCAGGCACCCAATGATCTGTTGTATTACTAGATATAAATTTCCACAAACTGAGGAGTCTAATTGTGGGATACAGTTACATACCTTCTCAAATAATCCTTGTACAAAATCAGTAATGAGGTCACAGCAAGCTGACGTCTGTTGGGTTGCCACTGTCAGCAAGTAATTCAGCAAAATTACCCGTCTCTCACCCGGTCTCTGTTCCATACTGTAAAATGCAAAATGAAATGCTGAGTTGGTTATTTTGTACAAATGAATTACGTCAGAAAGGAAATCATATCCAAGGAGTTTGGGACTGGTGACTGCCTGTTTTATTAAACTTGAACCAATGACTAGACATTGCTAGTACAATACTACAACTATTACATAAATTACAACAACAAAATAATAATAAAAGGGATCACGATTTTTCAAAACCGTCAACATTTACAAATTATATATAGCCTGAGCAGTGAGCATCTACTTCTTTCTTGTTAACTTGGGGACACCTTTCAGTGGAATGATGCAATATGAAGGTGTCAAGGGAAGACAAGGAACTTAAAACTTAAAACTTGGGGAACCAACAATTTTTAACCCTCCTACTCTTGGTTATGCTTTCCGGCCTGTTGACCAACCATTGGAAACCATTGAACTGCACAGGATTTTTATTAAGGCACAACTGTGTACAAAGCTAATTGTGCACATGTGTGTACTGTGTAAATGCATTCACCACATGGTATCAAACTTTCAAAACCCAGTGGATGATAGTAAATGGTCAGAGAGTTGGAGGGTTGACTGTGGACTGTGTACATGCATTCAATGGTCAGACAGAGGGAGGGTTACGTATGGATACTACCAGTACTGTCAGTGAGATTAAAGCATAATTTATGAAGTTGAACCGTTTCAACTTTTACCTTAGAGAGAGTTCTCTCCTGACAGACTGCAGCTGATCCAACGTAATCAAGAATACACTGATATCCTGCTGTAACCTGCAATCAAAGATCATAAAGTCAACCAACTCTGCCATGTCTTATATTGTACATTCAGATTTTGTCAACATTTAAACTTATTCACTGAATCCACACATACTTTAAGATCAATATACAGATGTAAGTATGCAAGTATTACACATAAAAACTATTTTAAGCCTTTGTTAAAGTAAGCTAAATGTACATGAATGATGCAGATTGGCAAGTGTTACTGTGTGTGACTATATAAGATGAGACTGGAAGACTCTTTCTAGAAGTTCTTTTACCCTTTTATTGCATGCTGCGAAACCGAGGCCAAAGCAGGTAAAAATATTGTTGCTAGGGTAAATATTGTTGCTACCAGCACATACAATAGGAAGTAAACATGGCAGATAGACGGTGGCATTCATGAACAAACTGGGGGGTTATGGTAGCATTCTGGGGTAAAGTTTGACTATGAAAAGGAAGAGAACTAGACTCAAGCTCTGGTGTTTCTTATTAGCAGGATGTGGGTTCGAGTCCTGGTTTTGACACTTGTGTCCTCAAGCAAGACACTTAACCATTGTTGCTTCGTGCTTCAGATGGGATGTAAAGCTGTTGGTCCCGTGCGTTGTGTAATGCACGTACATGTAAAAGAACCCAGTACACTTATCACTAAGAGAAGGGGTTTGCCCCTGTGTTTTCTGGCATGGTTGGCTGCAGACTGCACCACATCACCCTGGTAAAGTCCTTACAAGATGCTATATAAATGGGTCTCACAATTCAACAACTTAGCAAACCTGTCTCATAAAATGTTAATAAGTGCTTTGAGGTGCCAATAGATAAAGTGCTAATATAAGAACTGATTGTTATTTCTACTTGCGTTGCATGTGGGTCATTCTATAAATTTTGGGTCCAAAGTGTGACATTTTCCTGTCCCTGTTACACCGGACGTGTGCAATTTAATCTGAAAATATCTTTAAATTTGACTTCAAACTGTTTTGATTTGTTCAGCATGTACTTTGTATTAACATAATTTAATCTGAAAATATCTTTAAATTTGACTTCAAACTGTTTTGATTTGTTCAGCATGTACTTTGTATTATCATAATCACTCTGGGAGGTAGAAGGCACCAAAGAGTGTGCTGTAAATGTATGAAATCTTGTGTCAGATGTAACAGGGACAACAATAAAAAACGGACCCCAAATTTATAGAATGAGCCATGTGGATTCTGACTTACCTGGTGTCCTTACTAACCCTGGTTCCCATCACACACACCTCCAACAGTTGATTCATATGATTAGACACAGCCTGCAGAGTTGATGTCATTCTGTCCTTACTTTTCATCTGATCTAACCACTGTCGACACAGATGCTTCACGAAGATTGAGATGATCATGGGTTTGCCTTCTCCTAGTGTGAGGATGCTGCTCATGATCTACACAGGAATTGTATATGAAAAACAAAGAAGATAGCTCAGTTGGTACAGCACCAGCACATAAACCTGGAGGTCGCAGGTTCAAATCCCGCTCCAGTCAATTTTTCTTTGTTCACCCTGAAATTGATTTATAATTACCAAGTCACCTTGTGGTTTATTACATGAAAAACAAAAAGATAATTTCATCATCGTCTCTACACAGGTACACATGTTTCTTCAGGCCTAAGGGCTACAACACTAGTTACTTATGGGATTTGTGGTTTCATTACCAGAAAGATTGAAATAAATAAAACTTAAATCAAGACGGATGAGTTTTCCTTCTCCTAATGTAACAATATTATCGATGATGTAACACAATACTAAGATACTAGAGTAGGATGGTAGTTTGTGGTAACACTATGTATTAAACCTCTTTTGTGAGTATGTGTGATTCTGCAGAGAACCAGAAATTTATTTGACGTTTCAAACATTGTGCTCTGTTCTGTTTCTCCTGATGACAAACAGAGCACACTGTTCAAAATGTCCAGTGAACCTCCGATTCTTTTCAGAACCAGACATTCTCACTGATGAGATTTAAGACATGTTGTCTCCGGTAACCTCCATCTAATTGTGCTTCCCCCATGCAAACCTTCAAATTCTTCTTAGAAATTAGAATTACTTCAAGTACGCTTAAATGCGTCTGAACATTCATTACCCTCCTCAAAATTACTCTTACATAATAGACTCTGTAAGTCTCGCGCGTATTCAAACATTTTTGGGACCATTTTGGTCCCACACACATTGCTGTAACATGTGAAGGAAACAAAATCACGCGCTTTAACGGACCCTAATGTTCGAATACGCGCGAGACTTACACAGTCTATACCACAATGATCATCTCCCAACTAAACTTCTTGTGGCGCTCCATGTCAAAACCAGGCACTTCATGCCGAAACTCAAAACTGGGTATATCTGCTCATCAAATAGATGAGGATAGGAGCTTTCAAACAACAGGGGGCCTCCAATATAAGTATTTCTCAACATACGGAATATTTAAGACTTCACATCACATTGATATCACGGCTGATGAATAGATTGTCTTCACTGTTGATGCCATTTCGCTATTTGCGAGAACTGACTGATTTTGGCATGGTGCCATACTACTCATCAACTGAAAAGGCATTACCGCTATTTCCACAAATAATTTCAAGGAAGCTAAAAAAGGTTTGTTTTGCAATCTGATCAAGATCTTTTTTTTACTATTTCATATTTCTTGATGCGATTCTCTCACTGACTGGATTCATTTAAAATGGTTTTGAATGATCTATTTCTGGTAATGAAACCAAAGAACCTTCAAAAGTGTCTTGCACTGTATCCCACAGCCCCGAAGATACCTGTGTTAAAAGAGGATGATGAAGAAATGTCAGTTTCAGATGTGGGAGAAAAACTGGAGGAAACCCACATGAATTAGGTGGGGACTGAAAACCCAATCCACATGCAAAGCCTCCGGCCCGAAGCATAATTTGAACTGGGGTCCACAGAAGTGAAAGGCAGGGAAGAAACCACTAAGCTAACCTGAATGAGAAGGTTTTTTCTACCTTTTCAATAGCATCATGCGTCTTGGTGTCTACGGAAACCAAGAAGCAATGTTGGAATATCAACTCAATCACAGCAGAATAAAGAATCCAGAACTTCTGGGCTTTGCCCCTCCATTCATCCTGTAGAGATGACCACGCTGCATCAATCACATCTAGGCACAGTGGTGTAGAATCATCAATCACCTTCGTAGAAGAGATACATGTAAGACGAGTCCATTATTTACTGATTCAGAGGAGGAATCTAGGTACATGTCTTGCAATATTATGGAAAACCCTGTTTGTAAGTGTGATGTAGATCCACTGTAAGCCATGCCCACTTCACACAAACTGGCTGTAATGATGACCAGGGCCCTATGGGAGACTTTTAAGATGTTAGCAGGCGCCCAGTAACTGGTCCTTTTCTATTGCTCTCAGCATAGAAAAGGACCGGTTACTGGGGCGCCCGCTAACGTCTCAAAAGTCTCCCATTTCACAGAGCTACTTACTGTGCAGTTCCCATTTCAGAGCACTGCTAACTGTAAGCACATGAAAAGGCATGCTTAGTTTCCAGCGCTTACTGTAGGAAAGAGGGAACAATGCAAATCCATGGTGAACGCATAAGTTAGCCGCCTAATTTTCTTGCTAACCTGTGAAACACGCTTATGCTTAAGCAAATTTTTCTGCTATTGTTAGCACGAAAATTTGCCTACCGTTAAGCAGCGCTATGAAATTGGGCCCTGAAGCCAATAGGACATGGATGAGCTATATAGGATTTGAGGCATTGCATGGTGAGGTACCAATGTATATTTGGTTTGCGGTAACACCATGTGATTAAATCTACATTGCTATATACAGTAGATTGTTCTTGTGAGAACTTTTCTTGCTGTTATTCTACTACCGCGGAGTAGATTTCGGAATTCAGGAGACAACGTAGTTCTGAAAAGAACTGTCCTGCTTTTTAAGTACTACCTGGGGGTAGGAAATCGGCCGGGACTACTACTACTTTTGCGCTTAGTGGATTGGGGGGAATTCTTGGATAACTTCACTACCGCGGAGTGAGTTTAGTCTCTGCATGAGCTAGTTTTTCTTTAAGGATTTATGCATGAAAAACAATACTTTTTTGAGAATTTTTGTGTATCGTTTACGTAACGCAAAGTCACAAGGTCCTCTCATTTTTCTGTCATAAGAAATGCTTTGACAGATGAAGTGAGCATTTGGGTAAGTTACATACAAGTGTATGCCAGCTTCGGAATCAGAAGTTGCCAAAATCTTGTGTGTGCAGGCAGATGCACAGGTGAGTGGCATAATGCCTTTTACTGACAGCATAACGACAAAACGCTACTGGCAAAATTCTGAACATCAGTATGTCCGACAATGCAATACTCTTAACTTAGGAGCTTTGACCTCAATACATTTTCAAAAGGAAATAATGATATTACTATAAAAACAAAATAATTAAAATCAAACCTCAAAACCGTAGGCAACATCAGGTTTTAAAAGTGTCTCTAAATGTCAAGTTTACCTCAAGAATGATCTGTATACTTTTTTATTTCAATGGTGACCATGTATTTTGAGGAAATAATGATTAAGCAATTCAGATTTGCATGATTCTGATGTATTTAGTTTTGATGTACAAAATACAATAAAAAAACATAAATAAAATCTATTAAACTCAAAATAAAAATAAAACAATAATTAAATGATATTACACCAGCGTTATTACCTTGTTAACAAGTAGTGTGGCGCATTGCAGTAATGGAACTGCATCGGGGCCTTTAACTAATGACAAATCTCTCAAACATGCTGCCAAGATGGTCTCATGAGGCTGGGCACCAGGGAAAGATAGACTACCAGCATCTCGTTTGAGTAACACACTAATACACTGCCATCTTGTACATAGAAGAAGGCTTGATATCTTACGTATTTTGGCTGTATCTCCACCAGCAAGGCTGTTAAGTTCAATCAAAAGCATGTACATGTGTTTAGATTTAATTTTTTACTTGCAAAAAATTGACCTTCCTGACATTCATGAGTATGATGATAATGGAATCGACACAGAATCACAAGATAATGTAAAATTGAAGAATAACTGGTACTAAAAAACTTCAAAGTGACACACGGTTACATTAATTAACTATAACATAACACGCAGTTCTCGTAGAATATGCAATTTTAATGTAGCACTTTGTCTATGCAGACAAGGACCTCCCAAGGACATCTAGAACTGCTCAAAATTTGTACAGTAAGTATGCAGAGGTCGATTTCACAAAGCACTAAGATTCATCATAAGAAGAGTGTTAATATCACCAAAGTGATTTGTATTGTGACATCACACTTTGCTTAGCAATTAAGATTAGTGCACAGTTAAAATCAATCTTAGCACTTTGTGAAACCGGCCCCAGAGCTTTGTTTGGATTATGAGATCCATTTATATTGCTCCTACTAAGAGTTTACAAAGTGATGTGGCACAAGGTTGCAACAGGAATGGGTTTTATAATTCAAACATAGCATACAAAAGCTCTGGCGTTGTGTTTGTAAGCGAGACACTTTGCCATAATTGCTTCATCCTTTGGATGCGATGCAAAGCCATAAGGCCCATTTGTTGTGTAATGCAATAAAAACAACCCAAAACACTTATCATTAAGAGAAGGGCTTTTTCCAGGTGTTTCTAGCAGGGTTTGCTGTAGATTTCGCAACATCACCTTGTAAACCCTTACTAGGTGCAATATAAATGCGTCTCATAAATGTGGCACAATCTGTAGCCAACCATGCCAGAAAACACTATGGGGAGAACCCCTTCTCTTAATGATAAGTGACTGGCTTCTTTTACATGCATGAAGGTACGTGCATGAAGGACTAAGCAATTTATGTTAAATGTCTTGCTCAGGGCCACAAGTGCCATAACTGGGACATGAACCCACACTCTGACAACACCAGCACTTGAGTCTGGTGTACAACTCTGCCACAACATGATCAAGTATAATTCTATTCAGTTTTTGGAATCCTTTCGGTAAACCGTACAACTTTGGTTACTTACCTACCCTCAGCCTTGATGGTTACTTTATCAACTTCTACTGTAACCAATGGCAATAGTTTATCCCACGGTAACAGCAGAGAATCAGTATCTGAAGATGACTGTAGTAACCAGAGAAACAAACTACAAGACACAAAAGTCTGAAAATAGCTCAACTTTGCATCTCTCTGAAAGAAAAAGAAAAAACAGCAAGGAATTCTTACTTGGTACAGGGGCTGACCTTCAATAATGGTATGGAGTTTGATAGGTACTGGACCTAAGGTTTTGATGAGTTTCAAACATGTGGACTGCATTTTTAAACTTCTATTACCTTATACTTTATAACCAAACTCTAACAACGTTCCTTAAACTTGAATTTCAGTCTGTGGCGAATGATCGTGTGTGTTGTGTGACGGTGTGGTACAATGCATTAAGTATCTTGTCATGGTCACTTGTTTAGGTGTCACACTATGATTCAATGAAATGTTAAAAATAAAAAAAAATAGGGGACAAACAATTTTTTAGTGACATCGAGCGGGAAAACCAAGAGAATCCCGCGTGCAACCACTGGGACAGCATAATAAGTTCTGGACAACAAGCCCTTGTGAAAAATTTGTCAACCGCTGTTCACATAGGCCACAACAATGAGGTAAAGCAATGGAAACACACTCGTGTGTACGCACCAAATACAACTCTCAGCCTTTGAGAGGTCTTTCTTTGACATCAGTGAGGGTGCAGTTTGAGCTCATGACAAAGCAACTTAATTGTACAAAGTTTTTTCTCTAACCTCTCTACACTCAACACCTCGAGTCAAGAGCAGTTGACAACATTCCAGTAGTCTGGTCCTTCCATTCCTGATGACTCCTGTGACACAACCGGACACACCTTGACTTCTCTCCATAAATGTACACATAGACTCCAGGACAGAGATGTAAAGTGATACTCGACTGATGTCTGTGGTCTAGATGAGCAAAACAAAAGTACAGAAAATGACAATGGCCAGACATTTTGACCCTAGCAGAGTCCTTCTCAAATTACAACAAACCTGCTGCTGATTTTGCACAACAAAACGACTTCTTTGTAGCATCAAAAACTGATAACAGTAATAATAATCAGTTTTTATCTAACGCTTTAAAAAAACATATCAAAGTCTTTAACATCTTTTAAAGTCGTACAAACACATGACTAGCTCCTACACTATCTCCACACTGTACTCTTTATATGACCATAAAAAATGTTAACAACTTTGGACGGCCCCTATTCCAAATCTGATTACATACCTGAGCCAATTCTGCAGATAACAGCCGTCTGGCAATGAAGGACATGATTTCTTCCACGCATGGTGACACTAAGATGCCTAATTCTTTCCCGACGTCATCTATGGATGAGATCAAGTAACAGTCCCAATTTTAAAAAGCTGTCAGCAGAAAATAGTGCTTAAAGATGCATTGCCTGATTTCAGGCTGATTTGATGGTCAAAATTTAACTTAAATGTCAAATTGTTAAATAAATATCTGTATCTGTCAGGTTTTGGTTGTTAACTAAATGACTCATGACTTGACCTTTGCAGGCATGCAACTTGGAAATTTCAACAACAAAAAAAAAGACGAAATGGCCATACACACATAATTTTGTACAGTGTTTTTCAATTTTCAACGGCACTAAATATGAAGAAAAAAAGAGGAAATCAGCTGATCCGCTGAAAAGTTGCATGCCTGCCTTTGTGATTCAAGACGTGGTCTCGGACTTGACCCAAATGTCTCGAGACTTGGACTAGAGGATTGAGGACACAACTACCGGACTGCTACATAGTCAGTGCAGCCCATCAGGAAGCAAATTATCTTCGAATCAGTACCTGAGGGTTCATCAACAATCTCATCTCTGGATGGTTTGAGATGATGTAAGATACTGCATAAAAGCTGTAAGGAGGTATCCGTCTTGTTGATGGGTAGATAGATGTGACTGTTGATGCTGCCAAGGACACAAATCAACGGATCTAAGATCTTCTGAAGGAATGATGACTGACTGGAAGGATGGCTGAAAGAAAGTGACAAATGAGACAATCCTATTGGCAAGTCATTTAACCAGTTGCCACCGGGATTCTTTTATTTTTTCCCATCCCCCTGGAAAGATTATTTTGTCGGAATGGCCAGAATCATTTTTCTTTGAGAGTACCACTGGCACAAAGAAACCCTGACTTGACAAAGCCAAGCGAACAAAGATTCTCTTTACTGCATCTTTGTGTTTTGTTTTCTCAACCGAGATAATGTCAAATTCACGCACTGTGAATTGAAAACATCGGCCGTTACCTACGGCATAGGATTGCTGCTTAGCCCCGAACCATGACTTGATTCCCACCTCACTCTGACTTACGTCCATTGTGCTGAAATACAATGAATAAACAATGGTGGAAGCCTCCATGTCTCGTAATCTTCTTCTTGGAACAAAAGGACAAAGGTCTGGAATCGGTGATTACACAAACACAACCTCTCAATAGCCAGAAAACAGCAAAATATTCAAGACCATGTTTGTCGTTTTGTGATTGAAACAAAGCATAAGACGGCGTGATGTTCTGTGCACGCTCAGTAGTGGAATGTCCGGATGACCTTGCTCCAGTATCTCGACTTTACACAATGGCATCTGTACACCGCTTCTTTTTCCAGGCAGGAGAAACATTTGCGTGTACACACCTCATCTGGTGACTACTGGTTAATTACACACATCTGCTGCATCAGCAAAGTATTGGTTACTTCTGGCTCCGAAACTTGCACGCGTTCAGTGTGTGTAATTTTACAAAGAATCACTGATGTTATCATTCAAAGGTACTTTTTTTATTTTTTACTTTTAAACGCATCTACACAGTACACAGTCAACCTTCCTACTGTCTGACCATTTAGTTATCATCCACCGTGGTTATGAATGATAATTAATCTGTGCCAATCTGCAATATGATCAGCATGCAGTGAATGTATCTACACAATACGCACATGAACACAGTATAGTTCTGTGCAGTTTTGCCACCATACACAACCTGTGCAGTTGAATGGTTTCAAATGGTTGATCAACTCACAGGAAACTGTTACCAAGAGTGGGAGGGTTCAACTATCATTGAATTTGAACCAGTAACAACACATAACACAAAGAATCAACAGTTTCCATGGGTACTCCTGACCTCCTGAATGTTTCCAATTCCTTAGTTGACATGCAACTCACCTTTTCATCCTGTCATAGTGGGAGTCAGCTGATAGTAAGATCAAACATGATACCCTACAAGACTCGGCAATGTCACCAAGATCTACAGAAGCATTTGATACCGACGGGTCAAAGGTCAATAAGTTGGTGACCTCTGACCTTAGTATTGCTACCATGTCACCATTGGATCCAAAGAGCTGGCTGTTTCTGTTCACTCCAAACCACTGGCAAACCTGGAAAAAGAGGATCACAAACAAGATTTTCCATGTAATATATACACCCATCAGTATTAACTCTGTTTCAGCCCCAGGAGTTGGTAGCAATGGCCCCTGGGAAAACAGTTGATTTGTAGCCCACACCTCGAGTGGCTTACTGGCCTTGTGTGTCTGGCGAATTGCATACAAAAAAAAAAAAAAAAAAAAACATTAAAAAATACCACACACACACATCCATCCTTGTTGTCGTAGCTGTAAATGTAAGACATTGTACTTGGTTATATTCCCTTCGGAATTTATAATAGTACTTCTTTCGAACATCAATGACAGTAAACACTGATAATACTATCAATTAAAACTACTGCACCTGGTTCCATAGAGGACTTCCTCTAATCAAGCAGTCGTTTCTACTGAAGATTCCGAGCAAGTTTGAAAGGTGATGAAGAGTAGTGTTGTCTTTATCTATCAGCTTCAGTACAGATTGTATCATTAAACACTGGACAACACTCCGGTAGCTGACAGACAACATGCTGATACATGAAAACTGCATCTCTCTAAAAACAAACACAAAAACAAATCTTTAGCTTTTTGCCTCTTCTAGCAATCAATCTTGCACCATGTCCAAAAGGATGTTGGCTCCATGAAGTTTCACTCTCCACTCCTGCCTATCTTGCGCTCTTCCGTGTTCCAGGTAGAAGGTGCTGTTAACAATGATGTCATTTTCCCATCTCTTCCTTGGCCTACCTCGTCCATTTTTCCCAATGACTGTTTCTAGCAGGATGCGTTCTGGAAGTCTGCTGTTTTCAATTCTCACTATGTGGCCCAAACCAGCCAAGTTTGCCTCTACATAGCTTACTAAATGAGACTTTCAAACCTTTGGAAAAAATCTTCCATCCATCTAAAACATTTAGCCCCTTTCACACTGGACCAATTTCCCAGGAACTTCAAGTTGGTTCATCTTTTGAAACTAGCAGTGCTAACCCTGGCAAACTCCTGGGAAATGAGCATTTCCCGGGAAATAGCTACCCTCTGTCATGTCTGTGGAAGTAAAGTTAAGCGAGATAGCATACTGATACCCCTCCTAAAAAACTGCATCAAGAGTGAAACAAACACAGGTTTTTAGGGATTTGCGTCTCAACACTGAAATGTTTGGCAAACTCAATGCACTAATTAAAAGCTATGACTGAATTGAGAGCTAAAGCTCTGGCTAGATCACCATATCTCTGGCTAGATCACAACATGGCTGCTGTAGCCAAGAGCCACAGCCACAGCAAGCTCAACAACTTCAGACGTGAGCTGAAATTGTGACGACAATTTGAACTAAGCAACATTTACAAAAATCAATGGTTACATAAGGGACAGGTTAGCAGTCACATCACATACATCTTCTCTTTTGAATATGTGTGGTTCTGAAAAGAACCGCTACTGAATGCACCGTTCATCGTCAAAAGACATAATCAATGGCAACATTAAATAACCCTTGATTTTCTCTGGCTATAACTGGTAGTGGCTTAAGCAGCATCATTGAACAATTAGAAAGCCACAGTGAGCTAGACATAGGCCTAATCAATGGCAACATTAAATAACCATTGACTTTCTTTGGCTAGGACTGGCTGTGGATTTAGCAGCATCTTTGACGAATTAGGCAGCTAGATCATCTGGGGCCAATTTCATAAATCTTCTCTTTTGAATATGTGTGGTTCTGAAAAGAACCGCTACTGAATGCACCCTTCATCGTCAAAAGACATAATCAATGGCAACATTAAATAACCCTTGATTTTCTCTGGCTAGGACTGGCTGTGGCTTAAGCAGCAACATTGAACAGTTAGAAAGCCACAGTGAACTAGACATAGGCCTAATCAATGGCAACATTAAATAACCCTTGATTTTCTCTGGCTAGGACTGGCTGTGGCTTAAGCAGCAACATTGAACAGTTAGAAAGCCACAGTGGACTAGACATAGGCCTAATCAATGGCAACATTAAATAACCCTTGATTTTCTCTGGCTATAACTGGCTGTGGCTTAAGCAGCAACATTAAACAATTAGAAAGCCACAGTGGACTAGACATAGGCCTAATCAATGGCAACATTAAATAACCCTTGATTTTCTCTGGCTATAACTGGCTGTGGCTTAAGCAGCATCTTGGACGAATTAGGCAGCTAGATCATCTGGGGCCAATTTCATAAAGCTGTTTAGCAGAAAATACTGCTTAGCAAATTTCTTTGCTCAGCAAAAAATGAGTGGGGCACCAGTCGCAACAGTGTAAACATAATGGAATGTTGGCTGGTAACCTGTTTCTGCTAAGCAAGATTTTTCTGTGCTTAGCAAGTTTCTGTGCTTACAGGCTTTATGAAATTGGGCCGTGGCTATATCACTGTATCTCTGGCTAGGTCACAACATGGCTGCTGTAGCCAAGAGCCACAGCCACAGCAATCTCAACTACTCCAGACTTGAGTTAAAATTGTGACGACAATTTGAACTAAGCAACATTTACAAGAATCAATGGTCAGATAAGGGACAGGTTAGCAGCCACATCACATAAATCTTCTCTTTTGAATATGTGTGGTTCTGAAAAGAACCACTACTGAATGCTCCATTCATCGTCAGAAGACAGACCAAACAGACATGCATATGACATCATAAGTCCCATAGAGATATGTACAACAGCGCCCTCAATGAGGTCAAATCGGCCATAAGTTTACTGTAGAAAAACGGCTGTGCATACCCTCTATCAATGGCACCATTAAATAACCATTGATTTTCTCTGGCTATGACTGGCTGTGGCTTTGGCTTAAGCAGCAATGTTGAAGAATTAGAAAGTCAAAGTGGTCTAGTCATTGCCTGGACACGGCCTTATTACCTCAACAACTGAAGCTCAGCAGCTCCCCATGCACTGTATTCTGGGAGACTTGCTAGCATCTCAAATATGAACGTCAAACTGACTGGACTCCAGGATTGATGGGAGATGAACAACAGACATTTTCGCAGAAACACTGTGATCAAAACAAAATTAATATACAGAGTTATTACTTGATATGTACAAAAACATTTTGAAGTTTTTTCCCGACTTCTATGAGATTCTGGTGGGGAACTGCAGAGAAAATTGCCAAGCAAGTAACTGATTTAGGTTGATTTTCCAGAATAGAGTGACTACTGGTGAACTTTGTGTGCATTAAAAAGGTTACTATGAGAAGGGGAGTCTCATTTGAATTCATTTAATTTTGGGGTGGACAAAGAACAAATTTCTGAAGCGGGATTTTAATCTGCAACCACCGGCTAAACGTACCGACGCAAGCTATCCAGCCCTAACGTTGGCGGTCTCCCTATGAATTCTTCTACTGAAAACAAGTTTTAATGGTCTAACATTTGACCCTCGCAGAATCTTTCTCAATAGTGAAATGACAACACAACACACACATACGAGTATACTAGTGTAAAACAGAAGCAGTCATGTGGAAAAGGAGTGAAAAGAAAGCAGCAGAATATTACTAGATAAGCGCTGGATACTAAGTGCTTCTCAAGTCCATGTAAAAAAACCATCCGGAGGCATACTACTCGGATGGGATTCCAACCCACGACCCCTGCCATTCCAGGAGCAGATATCCTACCATTAGACGACCGAGTGGATGAAAAAGAGAAAATCCACGGAACACCGGTGAGGGTTTGGTGGTTACCAACCATGCCATAACCCATATCAATGGCAGCATTCTCTGCTTAAATGTAGTTGGGGCAAACACCTGGGTGTAGTCAAATTACAGGACATGTACTGTGTTAAAAAATGTTTCCAACACTAATTTTGTAAAATCCAGAAATCTGAAAAAAATCAAGAGAAATCTCATCCCTGGCGGTTACTAAAGGCCCGTTTGTATCATGTAATTAGCAGCAATTTAAGATGTAAGAAATGAACCGGGGATAAAGAATATTATTTCAGTTTTTACCCTACAACCGTGTGTGATAGAAGAAGTCAGAAGAAGCATAAGAGGAACAAAGAAAAGTACAAAGATCAAAGACAAAATCTTGTGGAAAATGGAACAAAAATATAAAAAAATAATAACAATAGTTAGTGAATAAAAAAAACACATAGGGGACTGCAGGAATACAAAAGAAGGCAAGGACAAAAGTTGTTAATCATTGTCCTTCTATGATGTTCAAACCATGAGGTTGAATAGTCTAGAGGCGTCTTAAATCCAAACTTTGCATTAGTTAATATTATCACTTTTAGAAAATACACTTTTTCATTTTCATCTTTTACCTTCTGTTTGATATGTTCCAAGTACACCAACACATTTGTAGGTAAATTCCTTTAATGCCGCAGCAACAGGTGGCATTGACCCCAATGAGGTCAAAGCTTGACCTCCGTACAGATTGTCATCACAAAGAACTGGTAGCACAGTATTGAAGAAAAACTGCAAAGGGTAAACATTCAATAGATTATGTACACACTTTTGACTGATTTGCTTATAATGTATTGATGACCGACTTAATTTCAAGTAATACCACAAGGGAAACTGACTGGGTAAATTTTTGATTGAGTTTTTGGGTGAACAAAGTGACGATGTTTGAAGTTTGCAAATGTACAATTCTGTAACTTGAAAATAATGTGCCTGTTGCTCCTACTAATTATAAGATATTTTACCCCAAAATTAATAACAAATAACAAGTAAACAAATAAAAATAGTAAGAAATGAAAACACTAAGAAGAATATAATTATGATACACATAATAGTAATAATTCTCTATCCAAGGCATGACTCTTTTTCTGTATAAATCGTCTAAATTATCATGATTATGTGCCTCATTTACACTGCATTCATTTCAACAATAAGATCATATTGTGTTTCAGCTCAATATAGGCCAGTGTGCATTTCTCATGCAAAGTCTAATATCACCTGTTGTAACATAACCGTTGCTCCCAAGATTGACAGGGGGCAAGCAAGGGGGAAAGCAAGGGGGCAAGCAGAGGGCATGGCCACTGCAAGGGTGAGAGTATTCGCTAAGAAGGTCTGAAGCTAGGATCCAAATTTTAGGAGGTATGTTGAAATGATGGCATTTCCTCCTTTTAGTAACCCCTGGAGATATGGAATTCAAGAAGCTTCTGGGAACAGTATCCACAATGCTAGAGAAGTCGATTTTGACTGTTTTTTTCAACAGGCAGATACCAGGTCTGAATTCAGATACAAGTCTGAATATTTCCCATGTCTGCAATTGTTGAGGTTCAAGACTTCATTGCAAACAAAGATAAGATGAGTTAAGGATCCTCCTACAAATTTTTTAACTCACCTCTACTCCACCTTGTTGTATCATTGGGCAAGTGCTGATATCTACATGTAGGTACTGGAGGAGACCCCATTGTAACACTGTCTTGGTTTCATGAACGAAGCATCTTGAGAAGAGGATGGTCAGCCAGGATGTGTGGAGGATCGGTTTGACCCCTGACGAAGAATCCACAAAGTATTAAGACATGGATTATATTTTATCATAAAAAGAAAATGTCTTTTGGATGAAATCTTGCAGAAACACCTGAGGTAATCTGTGTTTGTAAATGTAAGTTGCTGAAAGTGGATTAAAAATTTAGATTTATGGCTGGAACAGTGCTCTAAAACAACATATCGCAAAGTGGGTCACAAAAAATCAAAGTGGATCACCAAACTTTGTCGAAAGCCCTAAAATATCATTCCATCAGCAACAAAGATTGCCTCACAATTTACCTATCATCAAAAAATCT
This sequence comes from Marthasterias glacialis, assembly GCA_911728455.2. NCBI lineage: Eukaryota > Metazoa > Echinodermata > Asteroidea > Forcipulatida > Asteriidae > Marthasterias > Marthasterias glacialis. The sequence goes on along the minus strand of OU452219.1, from coordinate 21,693,942 downwards.
TTTATTGTTCTTTAACTTTAATTTACAATGCAATTACTCATATAGGCCTATTATGAAAGCAAGTCTTTTTTTTCCTCCACTTTATTTTCACAAGGGTTAACTGTTAAACACATCTCCAAGTTCCTAATAATTTGTTCCATCAAAGTTGTTAAACCTGTTATACTGTGCAATCCTTAAAATTGTTAGCTCTTATTTTTATGTCAAGACAGACGTCTTGGAATTTACATGCAATAAGGCCCTTGGGTCAAAGTTTTAGTTTCAGTTTCTTTATTTGCAAGAAGATGCACAATATAAAAACCATTACAGAATCAACAGCATAAAACTTACAGTGTAACAAAAGAAAAGAGATTTATATCCGTCTAACATCCGTTCAAAAAGTGCACAAAAACACCAACAAATTGGTACAACCACTCCTGGGCTCAATTTCATAGAGCTGTATAAGACAAAATGCTTACCAGAGTAAGGTTAGCAGCCAAAATACCATCTCACATGTGCCATCTATGACTGGTATCCCACTCCTTTTTGCTTGGCAGAAAACTGTTAAGCAATATTTCCAGTTTAAGTAGCTCTACAAAATTGGGCCCTGGTTATTGAGTTTCTCCCTCAATTGCAGCATACCCTACAACTCTGGAAGCCTAGGCTATGGTGTTGATTGTCACAATTGATTGGTTTATCTGCACAAGTAAAACACCTACCCTACTGAGAGGAACAAGCTGCAGGGTGCTCTGCAAATTTTTAAGTTAGTTTTTTCAGTTTCTAGCAAATGTGATATGCCTCTGACTGTTATTGAATGCATTTATGAATGTATAAATAAATACCTAGGACAGTTTGTGGATTCTGATTGGTCAAAACGTGATCACGTGGGGGTGTATTAACGGCGATATAAAGACCGGCTAACAAAACAAGCAAGTATCGCCGAGAAAGAAAAGTTACAAAATGGACGATTTTAGCCGTTTATTTCGTTAAAAAGGTATTTATTAATGGGAATAACAGTGCGAGGACCCGGTCTTCACTGCTTGGTAATGACCTTGGGTGGTGGCTGGCCGCTGTTAACGACCGCGCCTCCGGCTTGGTCGTTAACAGCGGCCAGCCACCACCCCGGTCATTACCAAGCAGTGAAGACCGGGTCCTCGCACTGTTATTCCCTAATTATTGCAAGTTTTTTTTTTAATGTTTCTATGCCAAATAAATTGCAATAATAACATGGCAGGGCCCCAATTTCATAGAGCTGCTTAAGCAGAGAATAGTGCTTAACAATTTTCTGCTCAGCAAGAATTAGCAGGACACCAGTCGCAGATGTTACATGTGACATGGTATTTTGACTGGGAACCTCTTTCCGGTGAGCGTAATTTGGTTGTCATTAGCTACTTTTTGTGCTTAAGCAGCTCTATGAAATTGGGCCCAGAGTCCACCCAACATAAATAAAGTAAAATGGGTCCCGACTTGCCTGATTGATTGGTCGAGGCAGAAAGTATGAGAGAATTCAGCCGAGGCATAACTGGCGTCACAACATGCACCTGAAAATAAAATACAATCAACTTTTTAGGCAACAGTCATAAATATACTGTGAAACCTACAACATATTATTCAGAAAATAGTATACACATATGGACTGGTATAACTCGGTCACTAGTACATGTTTATGAGCCCCGATGGACTGTGAGTGACCAGAAATGTCCCATTTCCCGAGGTCGAGTTTCATAACACACCTTATATAAAATAAGAAAAATAATTTATCCGGGTTTTATAATTGAATTCAAATTATTCATATAAGCAACTGAACAATTAAAGGAACATGGTTAGTTTCCGTAGATTCAGTTTTTAGTTGCTGTTCACTGTTCACATCATGTGAGTGTACGCTGTAAACCAGTCAACATTTTCTGAAGTTAATAGTGCCTGATTGGGTACTATACTCAAGGCATAAGACGTGCTCGATGTCTTGACACGCTTCTAGTTAGCGCTGACACAAGTTTCACACACAAGCTGATATTAGTTAACCCCACGTGACTGTGTTTCAGCCAACCAGGATAAAGAACCAACAAGAGGTGTTTCATAAATTAATTTAGAACACACCTCTTGGTGGTTATGTATTCTGGTTGGCTGAAACACGGCCACGTGGGGTTAACTAATATAGGCTAGTGCATAAGATTTGCGCCACTGTGAACTAGACTTTATATTCAAAATGTTTGACTGGTTACAGCGCCCTCTCATGTTGTGAACAGTAACTAAAAACCGAATCCAGGGAATCGTAAAGCATTCCGTCAATCGCTGAAATGCTCAGAGTTGGATTGCTCATATATAAGTTAATTGTTGAAATAAAACTGTTCAGCTAAAAACAGATTTTTGAAAATATTTTTTTATTTTTTCTTCTTCATAATTATTGTTGACTGAGGTGTGTTATATAAAACACATATGGACTGGCATTATTTGGGCACTAGTGCATGTTTATACACCCCTCGGGCCAGTGAGTGACCAGAAGAGGGTCCTAATTCTCTCGGCCTTCAGCCTCAGGGAAATAGGACCCTCTTCTGGTCACTCAAAGTCCCTGGGTGTGCATAGACATTCACTAGTGACCTACTGCCAGTCCATAATATGTATACTAGTATATGGGAGACTTTTAGCTGTGTAGGTACAGACTTACCAGGTAAATTCATTGTTCTCAGAAATAAGCACATGCTTATAACGACATAAACAATGGAAAATTACCTGATATGTTTGCTGCCACCTAGTGTTGTTTCATTCCCTTTCAGCTCAATGTATGGTTTTCCACATCAAGTAAACATCATTTCAGAAGTGACATTCAAATAGTCATTACTCATATTGCTGTACACAAATGGGTGGTTTTTAGTTTTAACTCAGAATTTGGGGAGAGGTGGTCTTGCTAGTAAACAATATAGATCCTTGGTGCTGGTGCAGGGATGGATTGGGAAAGACCCTTACATGTGTCTTGTTTCTGGGAAAAAAATGACAATTTTGAGCAAAATTTCATAAAGTTTCTAAATGTTTTGTTGGCCAATTTTTTAGTCGTTATCTTTGGCTCATTGTCACTCTTTTAAACACTGCATACATGTCAACTACCCACCATGTTGCTCAGTTTGTACTTACCTGTACTTCATCTAGAGTCTCGTACAATAAGAAGAAATCTCCCCACAACGCTAGCAGCTTCTCCTGTACATCTGATGACCACCAAAATAAAGGAGCATCATCCCGAGGATTACTCCTATAATAGTAATAGTAATAATAATAATAATAGGCATTTATTAGGAACTTTTAAACATTGTATAAAAACGCCTTCTGCTATTACTACCCCTGTTCATTGAGCCTTAGGCATTCCTGGAACCATCTCAACTCCTTTGGAGTATGCAGCACCAGCAACAAATTTGGCGGACAGGTCACTAATCATTCACCCTATGGGCATCTCACAGCACACATTATTTTTTGAACAGGTATGCGGTGTACATTGATATGTATGTTTGAACTATGAGACCCATACAGCACCTAGTAAGGGTTTACAAGGTGATGTGGCGCAATCTGCAGCCAACCATGCCAGAAACACAGGGGCAAATCCCCTTCTCTTCCCAATCAGTGCTGGTTTCTATAACGTACATTACATAACACACAGGACCTACGCCCTAATATTCCATCCGAAGGACAAAGCAACCACATGGAACATCAAGTGGCATGTCAGGGCCAAGCTAGTGCACCAGACTCAACTTCCAATATTGTCAGAGTGTTGGTTCAAGTCCCGGTCATGAGACTTGTATCCTTGAGCAAGACACTTAAACCATAATTGCGTGGTCCTTTGGATGGGACACTGAGCTCGACGTCCCGTGTGTTGTGTAAATATAACTAAAAGAACCAGTACATTTTTGTCAAGAATAGAGGTTTGCCCAGTTATTTCTGGCATGGTTGGCTGCAGAATAAGTATCATCATCTTGTAAAACTTCACAAGGTGCAATCATAATTCAAACATACATGTAGCTCAAATTCAAAGCGAACCTATTGAAAAAATAATGAGTGCTCTGAGAGGCCTGTCGGGTGTGATAAAGCACTATAAGAACTGCATATTAAATTAGTTATTATTTTTTTGTTTACCTATTACTTGATGCCATTTCCGATGAGATTTCAGGCACATCACTATGCACTGAAAACACAGTTGACTCCAGTTTCTTATTCATCATCGATGTCATCTCAATAGCCCTCTTCATCAAGAAGCAAGCCTGTTTACGAGCAAGAGGATCTAAATGGATAAGACCGGATTGAAGTACTCTCCAAAAGTCATCGTTGCTCGGCAGCCAGCTAGATGAAGACACCAAGGAGTCAGATGAAATGGGAATGTAGAATTCAGACAAACCACAAAGAGCAATGTAGACATTAGATGTTAACCTAGTTGTACCATCTCCATGAGATTTATGCATGCATAAAAGTCGTTTCCAGATTAGTGACAACTTCTCCTGGTTTTGGAAACGGGATGAATTGAGGAGCTTCGGGAGCAAGATACCCGAGACATGAGAGCATATCGTTGCCTCACTGAACTCTAAGACATCCACAAGCGATAGAAAGCACTCCTCCAACCAAGAGTTACTGAGGCATTCAGCTTTGTCATCCAGTAGCTTGAGTGAGTTCAGCAGATGATCTAGAACGCCCAGTGAGTTTTGTATGGAGAAGATCACATCATGATGCTGTGTTGATCGCTCTTCATAATGATCAATTGTTGACAGGTTAACCAAAACACGCTGCTCCTCACTGTAATTACGAATTCCAACTAAGCAATCCTTTTGGATTTTAGTTTTCAATACCTGACACTCTGCATTGTATGAGATGTTTAGGACGGCAGCAAAGAGTTTATAGATGGATTGTACCAACTGATCATCACACGACGTCATCTGACCCTCCTTATGAATATGCAAATGAGATTGCTGTATGACTCTGTAGCACACATTTTCAACTAAATGTGTCAGATCTGACGGGGCAATGCATTCTTGGTCAATCTTCATTGATTCCAAAGTAAAAATGATAACTTCTGACAACTCTCGGTCAGTATCGTCATGTGAGGTCTGTGACCCTTTGTCTTGGTCATCCCCATCAAAGCGACTGGTGCTGTACACTGTGGCGGCATGCTTAATGCTGACTCGTACAAGTTCACGTAAGTTAAGAGCTTGACTGCTTTTAAGGAAATCAACAATCTTGAATGACATTATGGAGAGTTAACTTTAGTTTTCAAGTCATGGTAAATGTTGTCCGAAATGGATGTCCTCATGCAGGGAGTTGAACTTGATCGGTTCCGAATTCTACAGTTGGTAGGTAGATATCCTTTTCGTCTCGCTGATAATTTGTCAGTTGCGGATAAATAAATCTCGAAGCATCAGAAACTATCTTCCTGAAGTCATGGAGGTAGAAAAGAAGGGGGGGGAAATTAAAACTATAAATCATGTAAAGGAACTGTTTTTCAACTTCTACACTTATTCATGGCCATATGTTGTAGAAAACCTATACAGCCCAATATTTCCAGGAGGCAACGGAGGCAATTTCCCCCATGGTCGTTGCCTTGGTGCCCCTTGAAATGCTCCAGCAGAAATTTACATTTCCCTCATAAAGGTGCCCTCAAATTCAAAACTGCCATGCTCTTGAAAGAATTAAATATCAGGCCCATATTGTAGGCCTACTATATATCCTGGTTTTTGTTTGGATGTTAACATTTCCTTAAAATAAAGAAATTTTCTTCGGAGTGGAAGCACCGAGTTGGTATTCAATAGACTGATTGTGCGACTTATGTCACATGACCTGTAGTGGGTATTAAGTAAAAACAAACAAACGTCCTCCCTAGGAAAGTGCGGTACAGTACATGATGATTGTTGCATTTGTTTATTCGATCAAGGCTTTTTTTCTCGAAATCTGTGAAAAATATTCCAGAGTTTGTACCAGAGACCTTTGAGTGGCTGAATAAAAGTCAGCAAGGGATAGTTCGGGAAGTTTTGGAAATTGTACAAATAACGTATAATGTGCAAGATGTGGTAGTACTAGTTGCACAATGGAATGTTTGGGCCAGACGACCTTGATCACACACTTTTCAACACGACTTTTGAAGCTGAAATCATCATAAGAAAAGGTTTTCCAAAACCGTGTTTTTTAAAAATTCAGCAAAGCTAGGTATAAATACTCTCTTGTCAAACGTTCCTTACTTTTTCCCCTTTTTTTAAAAAGTGATTTACGTTACAAACAAAATAAAAGGCGGTTTGCTTCATCGTCGTAGTGCATAACTCAAAATAAACCTCTTTTGTAGCAGAATACTTGTAATTTATGAAACAGTAATGTGATAAAAATCAATGTCACAACATACAACATAAATAAAAGGGCCTGGTAACTGTGTTGTTAATATTACCAAAACCCGACTGTTGATGTGACTTTGTCGGTAACAGCATGTATTTGCACGTAGTTTGCCATCAGCTGAGATGACGTAGTACCCATTATAACACCTCTTCCTTTGATTCAATCTGTTGATTGGCCGAACGTGCATCACATGGTGTGTATTTTTACTATTGCAATGCACACCGACCAAAAGAACTATTAAACGGTGCTATCCAATGATAGCCTAGCAACTGATGTACTATCGATTGGATACCCTGGTACCCTGACTGCATTGACTTCAAGCGTTGATTTAAATGAGCTGTGTGACAACCTCGAACCCGGTGAAACAATCAAATAATACGTGCATTTGAAATACGATATGAGAACGAAGGCAATAATTTTAGTCTGGTACCCCTCTTTCTTTTTGTCAAGATTTCCTGTCAGATTTTATACAATTGTTTGAAGATTGATTACTAGTACTACATATATGCAGAGTTGTTTAATGAATATTACCACAAACAATGACAAAAATGGATGACATTGAGGTGTTATAAAACAAATATTGACTGCTTTATCTCGTGGCGTAGTAAAACTAGTCACTGTTGGTGATCCCCGGAGCCGCCTATCTTCCCTCGGCTCTGCCTCGGGAAGATAGGCTAGGCTGCCCCGGGGATCACCTCGCGAGTGACTAGTTTTACTACGCCACTCGAAGCAGTAAATATTTGTATACTACAGCCAGGTCACGCGATGACATGTAAACATTGGTCGCGCAATCTATTAGTCTATTTTAGCTCCTGCTGGGGGCTCACACGGTTGAGCACAATTCAAACCATAGTGCAAGTTGCTCTATGTTAAAACCTGGTCGACCCGGGCAAGCTAAGTAATCGAACATACTCACAAAGTCACAGTTTCGTTTAGTTTAAAAAATAGTAACTGGGGCGCTGTACTCCTTTATATGTGTGAAATTTTGACTTTAAGTCGTACCACTAGCACTAGTACTATTGATACTACTACTTTTTTACTAGCAGTAGCACGACCATTGAAGTCAAATAAAAGGGGAAAAAAGGAGTACAGCGCCCCAAAAATGGTTAATTTTTTATGAACCACCGATTTTGTTTTGTCGTTGTTATTAATGACTCGAATAAGCAATCTGAATCTGTTACAAAACGATTTGTTTCTGCATTTACCTGTGATGTACTGCTTCTTCGGTCTTACGTAGGCTTTATTGCTGCTGTAAAGTGTAACCAGGGAAGAAGAAATTTTGGTGTAATATGCAACAATAACGAAAACAACTTGTCACTGAGTGATATACTACAGAAGTACAGTATTCAGTACAGTCATGACAGTCGCCAGCTAGCTAGCTGCAGCAGCAGTAGCACTAGCAGTTTGTACACATCAACACACGTGCGTATGATTGACCGCATATCATTCCTCAAGTTTATTCAGTCACGCGCCCTCACTCGGCCAGTGTTGTATAATTCTTGCTCCATCATAGATAATGCAACCTTCAACCCACCGTCGACTCATTCAAGTGTTTAAAATGTGTTGTTCGTATAATTTGTATGCTTGAGCTTACGGTTAGCAACGCTATGAAATGGAAATCGCACTAATAAGCACAAAATCGGCCGTCGAGCAGCTTTATGAACTTGGTGCCTGTGGGCAATTCCACAGAGCTGCTTAACTACTGATTTTGTGCTTACGATTTCCATTTCATAGCGCTGACCGTAAGCACACAAAACCTAGCTTCCGATGCTTACTTTTGTAGGAAAATAACTTCAATGACGTACAATGCAAATCCATGGTGAATGCGCAGGTTAGCCGCCTAATTTTCTTGCTTACCTGTGAAATACGCTTACGCTTAAGCACATTTTTTTTGCTATGGTTAGCACTAAAGTTTGCTTACCACAACTTTACTAGCGCTGGTTAACGGTAAGCAGATTTTTCAGCTTACTATAGCAGACAAATTTGCTTATTAAGCATAAACGTATTTCACCTGCAAATTTTCACGTTTGCTATAAAGCTAAGACGGGCAACAAAAAGTAGGCCTACCGTCTGCTTCAAGCCCCAGCTCAACATGGTAAGAAGAAAAACTTAAATGTTCACAGATTTACATCCTTACATTGTATAAAGATAACGATGGTAGACAACTTTCCTTTAAATATTTCTGTTCCTTTAAACGTTTCTGCCTGAAGTGTTATCGGTTTTAAATAATAAATGAAATAAGATCCAAAATTAGCTTTCGTCTCAGTGAGACCATGATTTATAAACCATGCTTTTATGATGATTCTTGTTTTATGGTTAGCAAACCATGAAGTTTTGAACACACAATTTTTCATGGTTTATAAACAATGTTTTTTTAATGATTCCTTTTTTATGGTTTATAAACTTTGCTTTTAACCATGTAAATTATTAGTTATCACACAACAGCCAGTGGAATAAGGACAAATATTAGTGCTTCTGCGTCCCATATCAAACGAGGCTGACTAAAGTGTGACCGATCAAACAAAGCTTACAAAGGAAAGGGGACGGTCAGCGAACAAGTTGTTTTATTTTGCTTGCAGTAAAAACAAACTTTTTAAATTGGAATCTGCTCGAGGACTGCTCTGCTGGTACACGTTCATAGTTAAGTTCTTGATCTTACAGCCGTTAAAACAACAAAACTAAAGATAAAGATTTTGCGTCTTGCACGCAACACTGGATAAAATCGCAGCCGTTGTTTATATTATTATATTATAATAGGCTAGTTTATAGTCGGTCGCTGGATAGTTGCGCGGCAGCAAAGTTGACGCACGACACAGTCGACGCAGTAAGCAGAGCCATGAAATTGGGCCCTGAATGATTAGCGCGTGCTGGAAGATAAAGACAGTAAGTAATAACCATTGTTTATAAACCATACTATTCTTGCTTGTTTAAATCAACTCATGGTTTACAAATAATTAAAGTGCACAAAAACATGGTATATAAACAGCAATGAAAAGTTGTTACAGACCATGGAAAATAATTGTCTCCAAATTGTTGACAAATGGTGCCCCGTACCTTAGCCACAATACCAATGAGGAAACAATGTCGGTTCAAATAAAGCAAACAAAGCTAATAGACAATTTAAACTTCTTTGCTAACAGGTTTTAAGGCCATAGGCTTTCTTCTTATTCTATATCATTAAAACTCTCCAATTACCTTGATGAATAAGACATAATAGTCACATCAAATAATAAACACAATCCATTAGCTTGATGGAATCCACACAGAAACATGTACCTTAGTCTGCTCACAAGATTCAGTTCCACTCTTCATACTATATTTAGGGAAATAATCCCCAATTAGGTGCGGCAAGACTTCACGGCACGCTAGTCATTCTTACCTTGATATTAATAGGTGTATTTGATAGGCGTAATGAACACAATCCATTAGCTTGATGACTACATACTAAAACGTTGCTGCTTAGTATAGTTGTATTTAGGCCTAATGAACACAATCCATTAGCTTGATGACTACATACTAAAACGTTGCTGCTTAGCACTAAAAGTAGCTAACCACAACGAAATAATGCTTACCAGAATAAAGTTACCAGCCAAAATACCTTGTACTTTCTGCAACTGGTATATATCCTGCTCATTTTTGCTTAGCAGAAAATTGTTAAGCAATATTTTTTTGCTTGAGCAGCGCTATGAAATTAGGCCAAGAGCACCCCGTGTTCACTGTAGTCTTACCGGTATTAGTTATCTGTCCGCCGTGTCAAGAGCAGTGAGACTGTACGCCCAGCCGAGTACAGACGCTAACACTCGGTGTTCAAAATGGCAGCAAACTTCGCTGTTTTCAGTGTTCTTGTAGCTGTAATTCAGTATCATTTCCTGATCGTATCTTCCTGCATGCCTTGCATCAGTCCATGGACAAGTTTTGGGAATCATTGCTACCTTTTCGTGAGGGATGCCCATACCCTAGATGAAGCCGAGCAGTACTGTCAGGGTTTGTCACGCCTTGGCAGACCATCTCACCTGGCGTCCATTATGAGCCAAGAGGAAAATGAATTCTTCTTCCTGCTTGCCACATCGATGAACGGAGGGGTGTATCAGAGCACATGGCTTGGCTACCGACGTGACCCAACCACGGGTTCCTTTGCGTGGATCGACGGCAGCCCGTCCGGGAGCTACACTTACTGGGCCCCGACTGAACCTAGTAATTCCAATGGTGTGGAGAATTGTGTCGAGTTGTATGGGAGTTCCATGTGGAATGACAATTTATGCACTGAATCAAGGAGCTTCATTTGTAAAATACCGGAAAGATTTTCAGCTAAACTTTGATGAAGATGTTGAAGTAATTTCAGCTTCAAGCGCCAGCAGAAAGTAGAAATGTAAACTTAAAACAACATCAACATGTTTTGGAAGTGCCAATACGTCACACACTGTTTCTATTTTTTTTTTCACGCCAGAAACCTGTCCCCTATCAGGGTTAACCCAAAACTCACCATTTGATGTGGTTTTACTGTTTTGTTTTTAACTGTCTTGTGCAGTTTTTTTTATTACAAAATAAAACAAAAACAAAGAAAGAAGCTGCTACAATTGCAGCGTATAAATGCGCACAATACTTATTATGGCAGTGTTATTTGGTGTTTTCAAAACTAGTATCAACGATGTTTTTTAATTCTTATCTTTGATATTCAAGTACAAAAGAAGTTCAAAACGTTTGATAATGATTTAGGGACTACACCAACCTTGTACGCTGGTAAACCCAGCGGCGATGGATACATGCGCCGAGATACTTTCAAAACTGCTGGAGTGATTTCAACGGGTGGAATGATGTGACTGACTCAGGAGTTCCGTCTGTAAAATTCCAGTTAGGCTCTGCGTGGAACTGTGGTTAACTACCTACCAATATCTAACAAATTAAATACCCTAAATACCCCGAATTTGACATAAAATGTCTCCACAAAATGTCTTATGGAACTGGAAGAGGAACAAACCATAATTATCTGATATTAATTGTAAAGTGGTATACAACATTGCTTAAAATTATCTCTGGAAACTGGCACTGAGAGTCCAACGATCACACGGTTGGGGACAAAGGAACATTAAATGGACTGTAACATGTCTAAGTCGCGACCAGCCTAAGAATCCTGTCCCGCTAGTTGAATTAATATTAAATTGGGCGGTTCGTCCCGTATGTTGAGTTAATTTTAAACAGGGCAGCCCCCGTTCTTAAAAGAAACCAAGTGTTTCACACGATGTTTCTCGTTCCCGTAAATCGAGGAATTATCTTTAATCTCTAATATAGATACGCTGCAATGGACACAGTCTTTGACGGCAGTTTCTATTTTGATTGGACTTTCCACCCCTTTTTTATTTATTTATTATCATTATTTTTCAGTGACGTCCCAGCTGGTTTTCTTACGCAATAGAAATATGGAAGTCCCTGCTCTTTTTCCAAAAACACGCTAAGCGCGGGTTCCGTCAGATGAGTTAGTTTTTAGAATGGGTGGTTCTGCACGCTGCACGCATTAGCAATAGACCGATTTGCGCGACCAATGTTTACATGTCATCACGTGACCTATTGTAAGAATTACGTCATCTGAGCTGATGGCAAACTACTTGCAAATACATGCCGTGACGAACAGTGTCACACCAAAAGTCGGCTTTTGGTAATAATAACACAGTCACTAAGCCATTTTATTAAAGTCAAAGACCTTTACTCAAAGGTCTCTGGTACAAACTCTGGAATATTTTTCACAGATTTCGAGAAAGAAAAGCCTCAATCGAATAAACAAATGCAACAATCATCATGTACCGTTTATCACTTAACAAAAGTAAAATCGACTGTTCCTGTAGTCACTCCGTGTCACGGCATATCTCTTTACACGTATTTTGCCATCAGTTGCATGGCGTTATACCCATAAGGGGTCACGTGACCGCATGTAAACATTGGCCGTGCAATCGGTCTATTGGACTCTCCAGACATCGAAGATGGCTGATTTTTCCCATTGCTGACGTTATGTGCAATCCATGTATTGCCAATGACAATGACAGCGGCATAACAAAGAAAGCCAAAAGAGCCAATGACTCGAGAAATAAACAAGCATATTAATTTAAATGTTTCCAGACGTAACAAAAATAAAAAAAGCAATAAATTTTTAGGGATAGAGATGTTTTTATGGTTAATTTAAATTTAAGTATAAGTATTGTTTTTCAATTTCACTTTCAATTTCAATTTCACTTTCAATTTCACTTTCACTTTCACTTTCAATTTCAATTTCAATTTCAATTTCAAATTCAATTTCAATTTCAATTTCAATTTCAATTTCAATTTCAATTTCAATTTCAAATTCAATTTCAATTTCAATTTCAATTTCAATTTCAATTTCAATTTCAATTTCAATTTCAATTTCAATTTCAATTTCAATTTCAATTTCAATTTCAATTTCAATTTCAATTTCAATTTCAATTTCAATTTCAATTTCAATTTCAATTTCAATTTCAATTTCAATTTCAATTTCAATTAAAATCTTCATTAAAATTTTCATTAAAGTTTTCATGTTCATTAAAATGTTGATCTTCATTAATTTAAATTTTCATTACAATTGTCATTAGATTTTCATTACACTTTTCCATTACAGTTTTAATGTTTATTGATAAATAATGCTTAAAATCTTCATAAAAACTTTCGTTAATATTTTCATTTAAATTTTCATTTTCATTGATATTGTCAGTAAAATTGTCATTAAAATTGTAATGTTTATCTACACTCTTAAAACTGAAGTGTTACACCAACACTTTTAAGAGTTCGAGCAGGGACAACACTTTGGAACGTTAAATGTAACTCAATTAAAGTGTCAAATTAAGCGGTAGTTTGACACTTACAGTGTCAAAATAGCGTTTGAGTCAACACTTTAGTTGAGTTACATTTAACATTCCAAAGTGTTGTCCCTGCTCGAACCCTTAAAAGTGGTGGTGTAACACTTCAGTTTTAAGAGTGTATAAATAAGGCTTATATATAAATAATACAAACTAGAAATGAATTTTTGTGGCATCACAAAAACAAGGTGTTCGGAGTGTGATGTATAAAAATATTTTATGTGTTAAAAGTTAAATGAAATTAAAAGTTAATCCAACTTATATTTAAGAAAATATGAAGAAAAACATACGTTAAATTGAGGTTTATAATACAATATTTAATTTGAACATCCGGTTTGGACAGGAATTTTAACCACTTTTAAATGAGGAGGTACTTCTGGTTTGACCGGAAGTAGAGTTCAGAGAGGTCACGCAATGTGTAACAAAGAAGGACCTTCCCTAACCTTGGTATTTGGTGAAAGAATCATGTTCCTAGCTCTTACCATGCATAAATGAGGAGCTACTTCCGGTTTGATCTTAAGTAGAGGTCACAGAGGTCACCCAATGTGCAACAGAATAGGACCCTCCCTAACCTTGGTATGTGGTGAAAGAATCATGTTCCTAGCTCTCACCATTTTTAAATAAAGAGCTACTTCCGGTTTGACCGGAAGTAGATGTCACAAAGGTCACTCAACGTTTCACAAATGAAGACCTTCCCTAACCTTGATATTTATCGAAATAATCATGTTCCTAACTCAAACCACTTTTCCATGAGGAGCTACTTCCGGTTTGACCGGAAGTAGAGGTCATATAGGTCACCCAATGTGCAACAGAGAATGACCTTTCCTAACCTTGGTATTTGGTGAAAGAATCATGTTCCTAGCTCTTAGCAATTTTATATAAAAAGCTACTTCCGGTTTGACCGGAAGTAGATGTCACAGAGGTCACTTATTGTGTCATAAAGAAAGACCCTCCATTACCTTGACATTTGTCGAAAAAATTATGTTCATACCTCAAACGGTTGATTTTTTGTTGATTTTTAAATGTTTAAATAAGCCCTGTATTAAAGACTAACAAAGCGTGGAGTATGCACCTTGAGAAGAGACTAAGAACAACGTGTGGTTAATGTGCATAGCAATGGGGCATCGATGTCACACAGCCAGGCACACCCACACGTGTACATGTATAATGGCATTGGATTTTGTACAGCAATGTTGGACACGCTTGAACGCACACGGACACTCGATTTGCGTTAAACGTCCGGTTTGAACCGGAAGTAAAGGTCAAAATGGTGTCACTCCAATGCAAAAGTTTGAGAAAACTCAATTCTCTACAATCTGATGCAAGATTTGTGATCATGTGATAAGTACTTCTTAAAATATGATTTTTTGAAATTTTCAAAAATTTTCAACTTCCGGTTTGAACCGGAAGACAAGGTCAAATTGGGGTTATGTCTGTGGAGCGTTTACGCAGTTTTAAATGACCTTTCCGATGATGTATAGATTGTAAAAATCCATTGTGTACTTCAGGAGTTAGGATTTTTTGAAATAATAAACTTTGATTTAATGTAATTCGACACCCGATGACGTCATCATGACGTCAATCAAACGGTTTCCTGTCCTAGTGAAGTTCTAACTGTGTGTGAAGTTTGAAGTTTGTGTGACTTTAAGAAGTGTGCATTTGTTAGCGGACAACGTTCGGTGAGAAGAAGAAGAAGAAGTATTAAAAAAAAAAACTAGACATAGGTTTTTGTGACATCACAAAAACAAGGTGTTCGGATTATAGTACTTAAAGTTGTTATTTGATGTAGCAACTAAAGCATCTAATTATATGAACATGAAGTTGTTCTTTAAAAGATAACATTTAATTTGTAACAGAGAAGGACCTTCCCTCACCTTGGTATTTGGTGAAAGAATCCTGTTCCAAGCTCTTACCAATCTTAATTGACGAGCTACTTCAGGTTTGACCGGAAGTAGACATCACAGGCCATGCAATATGCAACAGAGGACCATCCCAAACCTTGTTATTTTGTGAAAGAATCATGTTCCTAGCTCTTACTAATTTTAAATGAGGAGCTACTTCCAGTTTGACCGGAAGTAGAGGTTACAAAGGTCACTTTATGTTTCACAAAGAAAGACCTTACCTAACCTTGATATTTCTCGAAACAATCATGTTCCTAACTCTAACCACTCTTACACGAGGAGCTACTTCCGGTTTGACCGTAAGTAGAGGTCACCCAATGTGCAACAGAGAATGAACTTTCCGAACCTTGGTATTTGGTGAAAGAATCATGTTCCTAGCTCTTAGCATTTTTAAATAAAGAGCTACTTCCGGTTTGACCGGAAGTAGGTGTCACAGAGGTCACTTAATGTGTCGAAAAGAAAGAGCCTCCCTTACCTGGACATTTGTCGAAAGAATTAAGTTCATATCTCAAACGGTTGATTTTTTGTTGATTTATAAAGTTTAAAAAAAGCCCTGTATTAAAGACTTACAAAGCGTGGAGTGTGTACCTTGAAAAAAGAACAACGCGTGGTTAATGTGCATAGCAATGGGGCATCGATGTTACACAGCCACGCACACACAAGGACGTGTACATGTATAATGGCATTGGATTTTCTACAGCAATGTGGGACACGCTTGAACGCACATGGACATTTGCGTTAAACGTCCGGTTTGAACCGGAAGTAAAGGTCAAAATGGTGTCACCCCAATGCACAAGTTTGAGAAGGCTCAATTCTCTACAATCTGATGTAAAATTTGTGATCATGTGATAAGTACTTCTTAAAATATGAATTTTTGAAAATTTCCAACATTTTCAACTTCCGGTTTGAACCGGAAGACAAGGTCAAATTGGGGTCATGTCTGTAGGGCGATTACGCAGTTTTGGATGACCTTTCCGATGATGTAAAGATTGTAAAAATCCATTGTGTACTTCAGGAGTTATGTTTCGTCTCCTTGCCATATGCTACCTATGTATGAAGTTTCAAGGTTATATGACCTTCGGAAGTGTGCATTTGAAGGTGGACAATCGCCAGGGAGAAGAAGAAGTATTAAAAAAAAAACCGAACAAAACCAAGAGGTTATCGGACCAGAGTCCGAACACCTAAAAAACCGAACAAAATCAAGAGGTGTTCCGGGCTGAGAGCCCGAACACCTAAAAAGCCGTTACAATTAGTGTTGTAGCACCATTGTTTTCAAACTTGTTACCAGAGGACGCTGTTTAATGTAATGACGTCATCAGTTTTAAACTTGAAAACGCAGAGTCCTTTACCTACTCACACACTGAAACCACTGTCCAAAGCTCGTTTTATACTGACCAAAGAACTAAAAAATAATGGCTTTATAACAATTGTTTCCTTCAACTTTCGGTTTGAACCGCAATACATGGTCAAATTGGGGTCATTTCTTTGAGATATTTAAATAGTTTCCAAAAGACCTTTGCGATGATGTGTAGATTGTAAAAATCCATTGTGCACTTCAGGAGTTCTGATTTAATTAATAAACTTTGATTTATTGTAACTCAACATCTGATGACGTCATCATGACGTTTTATTTCGCGTCTTCATATTGAGGTTCAAATATATGCACAGTTTCAAGGATCAGTTTAATTTCAATTTTGAGTTATTTATTTGGAGAAAATTTTGGAGGAATGAAACATTTAAAGCAACATAATGGTCTCTATGAGACACCGTATAACGCATGGTTTTGATTTTGTTTGATATATTAAAAGTGAAATCAAATAAAACCTTTAAATATGAATATGAAAATAATTAAAAAGAGCTTTATCATATGTATTTCATGGGGACTTCCGGTTTGGACAGGAAGCGAGGTCAACTCAGGTCACTAAGAATTATAAAGAACCGCATACATTTATTGTAACTCGACTCCTGGAGGGAAAACAAGTTACCTTTTTGATTTTAACTGCCAGGAAAAACAATGTTTTCGTGCTTTCCAAAGTGTCTGTTCAAAACAGTATTCATATTGCCTTTTATCAAAACATTAACCCTTGCTGCCCTCCGTTTTGTTCGGCATCTATGCGGTGTCAATAAAATAAAGAAGTGTGTATCGCTAGTGAACGTTGATGGCGCTATATCAAATTAACGGTCTCATTTTGTAACATCACCTTTACTGAACACTGGTGTACTGTACAGTCAATCTGACATTTGACAGATTCAAATTCCGAGCTCATTATCTGTATTAAAAAAATTCCAAAGTTTTATAAAAACTACCCCACTTTGATAAACATCATAAACACAAGTGTGCACGGCTAAAGAAATACACGGACATTTTGAAAAGCGATGACTTTACTTTTAAACTTTACTTTTAAACAGTTTTACTCAGCGAATCCCGACAACAACTCTCGCGGGGGTTAAATGCCTCTGGCCCCGCTGGTGCACACTTTTGACTCTCGTACGTAAGCACGTACGTGATCGGTATATATAGAACGAAAGACGATCACTTTGTCAATTGCATTTTCTCCACCATTATACATCAAACAACTCACGTGAGCATGTGATCATCTCAGTAAAGTCTCCTCTTCCTCTCCCTGTCACAATTAAGCCACCAGAATGACATAAAGGGAAACATTTCCACACTGAACTTGGCATGACGTAACAAACAGTTTTTCTTTGCGTTGGCATTATTACACACACACAGAACTTAACACACCGCAAAGTTCGATGAACTGTGACAAGACCAGGGCCCAATTTCAAAAAGCTGCTTAACAGCCAATTTTGTGCTTAACGGGCGTGTTAAACAGATTTTCTATTTCATAGCCTCTATTAAGCACGATTTTTTGCTTAACGCGGTAAGCAACCAACAAGCAGCCTTAAACACTCGTTTTTGTGCTTAAGCAAGTCATGTTGTGTCAAAATGGCCACTATAATTTGGAGGAGAGTCACAATATTGTCATGATAATCAATGTAATTATCCTGTTAATAGACTAGTTTTATCGAAAGGCATGGCTGGAAAATTGCCCTGAATTACAGTAAAGACATGAATTTAACAACAGTCATATTTCATACGGTGTGAACGTTTTGCCAAAGCAAATCAAACTTGGGAAAATAACGGCGTTAACTTTGCAGTACTGTAGAATAGAATTTAGAAAAGGGAACGGACATCATGACTGACACATTTTTTGTTATGACTCACCTTGATCTTTAAGATAAATAAGAAATATGACGAAAGAAATGTCCTTTGTGATCCATTCAGTATCACGGAGTCGTTAATGTAAGTTAACTTTGTACTAGTCCAGTCCCAGCAGTACTCTTAAAAATGTGCGCAGCACCGGTTATGAAACATCATCGGCAGCTAGTTATTTTGTGTGTGAGGTACGCGTATACTGCACGTAAAAATGTGTACAAACACATTGTGAAAACTTATAGTTTTACCAAACATCGATCAAACATTGTAACAATGTAATACAAAGTTTCATTTTGGCTGTTTATCTCTTTATTATTCGAACCAAAGGGGGCGCTTTCTGACGTGACCCAATTCCATCAGAAAATTTTATCATTTCCATCGATAATTTCCTTTTTTGTTGATTTTTTAGCCACCGCTACTCCGTTGACTTCGTCCGCCATTTTGTAAATTTTTCGATCGGAAGTATTTTTTGCTTAAGCAGACGGTACTTTTTTGTTGCGTGCGCAGTTTGTTTACGTGCTTAAGTTAGCAAACGCTGGTGAAATACGTTTACGCTTAAGCACATTTTTTTGCTATAGTAAGCAGAAAAATTGGGCCCTGACTTGTTGCGTGTATGTATATACACAGCGTGCAGTAAAAGCCTAGAGTGCACACGCACGGGGTGCAATACAGTAAGGTAACTGTACAGACTCTATCGGCGATCGCGCTAAAAACGGCACTTTTCACCTTAATATAACTTCGTTATTCAACGGCCAATTTTGTTCAAATTTCACAATTAGGCTTTTATAGTCGTTATCTATTACTAAAAAATTCAACATGTAGTTTGCTCAAAAAAAATTGAAATAAAAAAAATTATATTTTTAAACTCGTCGTCATAACAAACTGTAACATTTGATGACGTCATCAATGTAATATTTTCAAAGGTCATAAACTACATTTTATTTCGTACACTGAAACCATGTCCAAATTCTGTTTCGTATTGACTCCACAGCTTAAATTGTGACTTTTAAGCATTTTTTGCTTCAACTTCCGGTTTGAACCGGAAGACAAGGTCAAATTGGGGTCATCTCTGTGAGACATTTAATTATTTTCTAAAGACCTTTCCGATGATGTATAGATTGTAAAATTCCATTGTGTACTTCAGGAGTTATGATTTTTTCAAATAATAAACTTTGATTTAACGTAATTCGACATCTGATGACGTCATCATGACGTCACTCAAACGGTTTCGTCTCCTTGCCATAAACTACCTATGTATGAATTTTCAAGGTTATATGACCTTCGGAAGTGTGCATTTGAAAGTGGACAATCGCCAGTGAGAAGAAGAAGAAGAAGAAGTATTAAAAAAAAAAAACCGAACAAAAACAAGAGGTCTTCGGACCAGAGTCCGAACACCTAAAAAAAAAACGAACAAAACTAGAAATGAGTTTTTGTGGCATCACAAAAACTAGGTGTTCGGAGTGTGATGTATAAAAAATATTTTATGTGTTAAAAGTTAAATGAAATTAAAAGTTAATCCAACTTATATTTAAGGAAATATGAAGAAAAACATACGTTAAATTGAGGTTTATAATACAATATTTAATTTGAACATCCGGTTTGGACAGGAATTTCTAACCACTTTTAAATGAGGAGGTACTTCCGGTTTGACCGGAAGTAGAGTTCAGAGAGGTCACGCAATGTGTGACAAAGAAGGACCTTCCCTAACCTTGGTATTTGGTGAAAGAATCATGTTCCTAGCTCTTACCATGCATACATGAGGAGCTACTTCCGGTTTGATGTTAAGTAGAGGTCACAGAGGTCACCCAATGTGCAACAGAGAAGGACCCTCCCTAACCTTGGTATGTGGTGAAAGAATCATGTTCCTAGCTCTCACCATTTTTAAATAAAGAGCTACTTCCGGTTTGACCGGAAGTAGATGTCACAAGGGTCACTTAACGTTTCACAAATGAAGACCTTCCCTAACCTTGATATTTATCGAAATAATCTTGTTCCTAACTCTAACCACTTTTACATGAGGAGCTACTTCCGGTTTGAACGGAAATAGAGGTCATAGAGGTCACCCAATGTGCAACAGAGAATGACCTTTCCTAACCTTGGTATTTGGTGAAAGAATCATGTTCCTAGCTCTTAGCAATTTTATATAAAAAGCTACTTCCGGTTTGACCGGAAGTAGATGTCACAGAGGTCACTTTTTGTGTCATAAAGAAAGACCCTCCCTTACCTTGACATTTGTCGAAAGAATTATGTTCATACCTCAAACGGTTGATTTTTTGTTGATTTTTAAATGTTTAAATAAGCCCTGTATTAAAGACTAACAAAGCGTGGAGTATGCACCTTGAGAAGAGACTAAGAACAACGTGTGGTTAATGTGCATAGCAATGGGGCATCGATGTCACACAGCCAGGCACACACACACGTGTACATGTATAATGGCATTGGATTTTGTACAGCAATGTTGGACACGCTTGAACGCACACGGACAATCGATTTGCGTTAAACGTCCGGTTTGAACCGGAAGTAAAGGTCAAAATGGTGTCACTCCAATGCAAAAGTTTGAGAAGACTCAATTCTCTACAATCTGATGCAAGATTTGTGATCATGTGATAAGTACTTCTTAAAATATGATTTTTTGAAATTTAAAAAAAATTTCAACTTCCGGTTTGAACCGGAAGACAAGGTCAAATTGGGGTTATGTCTGTGGAGCGTTTACGCAGTTTTGAATGACCTTTCCGATGATGTATAGATTGTAAAAATCCATTGTGTACTTCAGGAGTTATGATTTTTTGAAATAATAAACTTTGATTTAATGTAATTCGACACCCGATGACGTCATCATGACGTCACTCAAACGGTTTCCTGTCCTAGTGAAGTTCTAACTGTGTGTGAAGTTTGAAGTTTGTGTGACTATAAGAAGTGTGCATTTGTTAGCGGACAACGTTCGGTTAGAAGAAGAAGAAGAAGTATTAAAACTAGAGATTTAGAGTTTGTGGACAAACTCACGATGTTCGGCCTAATTACGTAATTGAAAATTTTAAGGTCAATATTATGTGCACGTTTCTTGTCTATTTGTGCTATGCTGACGGGCGAAATATTTAGTTGTACTTTTTTTATCTTTATTCATGAAGGTTTGTCATATGAAACTTCAACTTCCGGTTTGACAGGAACTAAAGGTCAAATGGGGTCACACCTTGTGCATGGTATCTAGAATTGTCAGAGAGCTTGAAATTGATGTAACGATTATTAATGTACCACGTTTCATTAATAAGGTACACATTTTGTAGTACAAACTTATACTTCCGGTTTCGACCGGAAGTGAAGGTCAAATGAGGTCACACTTTGTAAATATTTGTAGAATCGTCGAGGGGCTTTAAAATTAAGTTATAAAATTAATACACAAATTTACGTAATTCAGAAACGATTTTTCATAACAAAACTACTACTTCCGGTTTCGACCGGAAGTGAAGGTCAAATGGGGTCACACCCTGTGTCAGATTTGTTTAGTACTTCAAGACCTTTCATATGGTGTAAAGATCATGTATGTAGCATGTATTATTCTTAAGATATGATTATTTTAGTATAAAACTTCAATTTAATGTTATGACGTCATCGATGACGTCATCATTCCCAAAATTTTGTTTTGTCATATACACACTGTGGTCTAGGTATATAGTAAGTTTCAAGTCCGTACATGCTTTAGTTTTTGAGATAGCAAAATAATTTTTTTTTCGACCTCGTGTATCAATTTCGTTGTGACGTAGCTATGACGTCATATATTACATTTCTAGATTGCTCTTGAGCTAACAAAACTATTATTCATTGAAAGTTAGTTGATATTTTTAATCACTTAGGCTCTAGAGCCCCAAATAACATGATTTTTTAGTTTAACTTCCGGTTTCTACCGGAAGTAAAGGTCAAATGAGGTCACGGTGTGCATACAATTTGTCCCACATCACAAGACCTTTCATATGCACGAAAGATTTTGAATGTAGCATTTGCCGTTCTTGAGTTATTAAATTTTTGAATTATTTAACGTTTATTTAACCTAATGACGTCATCAATGACGTCATCATTCCAAAAAAGTTTCTGTATCATCCACTCACTAATATCTTTGTACATGGTAAGTTTCAAGTTCATACAAGCTTTACTTTTTGAGAAAATTTGTGGACAAGTTTCGACGACTAAGAAAGCCCAGAAAAAAAAAAAACAGAACAATAACAATAGGTTTTCGGCTGCTGGCCGAACACCTAAAAAACTAGAAATGAGTTTTTGTGGCATCACAAAAACTAGGTGTTCGGAGTGTGATGTATAAAAAATATTTTATGTGTTAAAAGTTAAATGAAATTAAAAGTTAATCCAACTTGTATTTAAGAAAATATGAAGAAAAACATACGTTAAATTGAGGTTTATAATACAATATTTAATTTGAACATCCGGTTTGGACAGGAATTTCTAACCACTTTTAAATGAGGAGGTAGTTCCGGTCAAACCGGAAGTAGAGTTCAGAGAGGTCACGCAATGTGTAACCAAGAAGGACCTTCCCTAACCTTGGTATTTGGTGGAGAATCATGTTCCCAGCTCTTACCATGTATAAATGAGGAGCTACTTCCGGTTTGATCTTAAGTAGAGGTCACAGAGGTCACCCAATGTGCAACAGAGAAGGACCCTCCCTAACCTTGGTATGTGGTGAAAGAATCATGTTCCTAGCTCTCACCATTTTTAAATAAAGAGCTACTTCCGGTTTGACCGGAAGTAGATGTCAAAGGTCACTTAATGTTTCACAAATGAAGTCTTTCCCTAGCCTTGATATTTCTCGAAATAATCATGTTCCTAACTCTAACCACTTTGACATGAGGAGCTACTTCCGGTTTGACCGGAAGTAGAGGTCATAGAGGTCACCCAATGTGCAACAGAGAATGACCTTTCCTAACCTTGGTATTTGGTGAAAGAATCATGTTCCTAGCTCTTAGCAATTTTATATAAAATGCTACTTCCGGTTTGACCGGAAGTAGATGTCACAGAGGTCACTTCTTGTGTCATAAAGAAAGACCCTCCCTTACCTTGACATTTGTCGAAAGAATTATGTTCATACCTCAAACGGTTGATTTTTTGTTGATTTTTAAATGTTTAAATAAGCCCTGTATTAAAGACTAACAAAGCGTGGAGTATGCACCTTGAGAAGAGACTAAGAACAACGTGTGGTTAATGTGCATAGCAATGGGGCATCGATGTCACACAGCCAGGCACACACACACACACACGTGTACATGTATAATGGCATTGGATTTTGTACAGCAATGTTGGACACGCTTGAACGCACACGGACAATCGATTTGCGTTAAACGTCCGGTTTGAACCGGAAGTAAAGGTCAAAATGGTGTCACTCCAATGCAAAAGTTTGAGAAGACTCAATTCTCTACAATCTGATGCAAGATTTGTGATCATGTGATAAGTACTTCTTAAAATATGATTTTTTGAAATTTTCAAAAATTTTCAACTTCCGGTTTGAACCGGAAGACAAGGTCAAATTGGGGTCATGTCTGTGGAGCGTTTACGCAGTTTTGAATGACCTTTCCGATGATGTAAAGATTGTAAAAATCCATTGTGTACTTCAGGAGTTATGATTTTTTGAAATAATAAACTTTGATTTAATGTAATTCGACACCCGATGACGTCATCATGACGTCACTCAAACGGTTTCCTTTCCTAGTGAAGTTCTTACTGTGTGTGAAGTTTGAAGCTTGTGTGACTTTAAGAAGTGTGCATTTGTTAGCGGACAACGTTCGGTGAGAAGAAGAAGAAGAAGTATTAAAAAAAAAAAAAAAAAACCGAACAAAATCAATAGGTGTTCCGGGCTGAGTGCCCGAACACCTAAAAAAAAAAAACCGAACAAAATCAATAGGTGTTCCGGGCTGAGTGCCCGAACACCTAATCAATAGGTGTTCCGGGCTGAGTGCCCGAACACCTAATAAAAGAAATAAAGTAATAGAATGGAAATAGAAATAAAACTAGAAATGAGTTTTTGTGGCATCACAAAAACTAGGTGTTCGGAGTGTGATGTATTAAAATAATTTTTATGTGTTAAAAGTTAAATGAAATGAAAATTAATCCAACTTAAATATAAGAAAATATGAAGAGAAACATACGTTTAATTGAGCTTTAAAATATATTTAATTTGAACATCCGGTTTGGACAGGAATTTCTAACCACTTTTGAATGCGTTAAATGAGGTACTTCCGGTTTGACTGGAAGTAGAGTTCAGAGAGGTCACGCAATGTGTAACAAAGAAGGACCTTCCCTTACCTTGGTATTTGGTGGAGAATCATGTTCCCAGCTCTTACCATGTATAAATGAGGAGCTACTTCCGGTTTGGTCTTAAGTAGAGGTCACAGAGGTCACCCAATGTGCAACAGAGAAGGACCCTCCCTAACCTTGGTATGTGGTGAAAGAATCATGTTCCTAGCTCTCACCATTTTTAAATAAAGAGCTACTTCCGGTTTGACCGGAAGTAGATGTCACAAAGGTCACTTAATGTTTCACAAATGAAGTCTTTCCCTAGTCTTGATATTTCTCGAAATAATCATGTTCCTAACTCTAACCACCTTTACATGAGGAGCTACTTCCGGTTTGACCGGAAGTAGAGGTCATAGAGGTCACCCAATGTGCAACAGAGAATGACCTTTCCTAACCTTGGTATTTGGTGAAAGAATCATGTTCCTAGCTCTTAGCAATTTTATATAAAAAGCTACTTCCGGTTTGACCGGAAGTAGATGTCACAGAGGTCATTTATTGTGTCATAAAGAAAGACCCTCCCTTACCTTGACATTTGTCGAAAGAATTATGTTCATACCTCAAACGGTTGATTTTTTGTTGATTTTTAAATGTTTAAATAAGCCCTGTATTAAAGACTAACAAAGCGTGGAGTATGCACCTTGAGAAGAGACTAAGAACAACGTGTGGTTAATGTCCATAGCAATAGGGCATCGATGTCACACAGCCAGGCACACACACACGTGTACATTCATAATGGCATTGAATTTTGTACAGCAATGTTGGACACGCTTGAACGCACACGGACAATCGATTTGCGTTAAACGTCCGGTTTGAACCGGAAGTAAAGGTCAAAATGGTGTCACTCCAATGCAAAAGTTTGAGAAGACTCAATTCTCTACAATCTGATGCAAGATTTGTGATCATGTAATAAGTACTTCTTAAAATATGATTTTTTGAAATTTTCAAAAATTTTCAACTTCCGGTTTGAACCGGAACACAAGGTCAAATTGGGGTCATGTCTGTGGAGCGTTTACGCAGTTTTGAATGACCTTTCCGATGATGTATAGATTGTAAAAATCCATTGTGTACTTCAGGAGTTATGATTTTTTGAAATAATAAACTTTGATTTAATGTAATTCGACACCCGATGACGTCATCATGACGTCACTCAAACGGTTTCCTGTCCTAGTGAAGTTCTAACTGTGTGTGAAGTTTGAAGTTTGTGTGACTTTAAGAAGTGTGCATTGGTTAGCGGACAACGTTCGGTGAGAAGAAGAAGAAGAAGTATTAAAAAAAAAAAAAAAAAACCGAACAAAATCAATAGGTGTTCCGGGCTGAGTGCCCGAACACCTAATTATAAGTTTGATTTAATTTGAATTCGAATTTTATTTTTTATTGTAATCTTACCTTTTATTTTATTTTTCAATAAATAAACTACACATATGCTTCGTTAGTTGGGGATCAAGTTAAGCCCGAATCATGGTTAATGTTTTGTAACGGATTTTGTGCAAGTTGCGATTATTTCAATCATTTAATCAATGATTTAATCAATCACTGGACCGTCAGTTCTTGTTAAGTATGATTTTTTGCACTTTGTTGTGCCTATCCATGATACGATTCAGAAATAATTTTCATATATATATTTTTTATATTAAACTTATCAAAGTAACAAGAAGGGGGAAACATCCCTGCCCCGTCCTACCCCATGCAGACATGGCTGATACATTCAACGGTAAATGTGGTACTATGAACTATAAATTGCCTAATGAACATTGTGTATGACATGTTGTGTTTTCCTTTCATTTACTGAGAATTATAAAAAATGCACTGGTCCCGTCTTACTACACCCCCACCCCACACCACCCCCACAGATACTACCCTTTAGACTGGCAGCAACTCTGAGATAACAGTTGATACTTTGAGCTAGCTGCAAGGCATCCATAAATATATCACTTTTTCAAATACATGGAAATAAGAGCCACTCTAAACCCCACCTCTTCCTGTTCCCCATAATTAGTTTAATTATAATAATTTTGAGCCAAGACGATTTTTTTTACATCCCCCCTTCCATCCCCCACCCCTGTCTCCCCTGACTTATCTGGACTGTCATTAGGCCTTCTATAAAAAATGAAAAAAACACATTGAGTTTGACTGTTATTTTGTCCATGTGTCAAAATTATCAAATTAATAAACATCTTCTTGGCCAATTATAACTTATAAGGGAATGATTTCCTCGCATTGTTTATGGACCGTACCCAGTGGCGTAACCAGAAGGGGAGCCCCTCCCCGCTGAGACCCCTCCCCCTGCCCCCCTGCATGCACAAAGGAATTGTATGATACATTATTATAGGCCTATCCCCCTCCCAAATGATGTCTTTGGCCCGCTTGAGCCCCCACCCACCCCACCCCTCCCCAAATGAAACTGTGTGGTTTATCCGCCACTGCAGATACCGGTAACTTAAACTATGTGGTATCCATTTATTAACAGTTTTTAATAATAATGTATGGACAAGCCCGTATCATCAACGTGTACTATAGCCAGGACGTCCGTGACATGACCGACTGGAGTGCGCACAAACATTTAAATGATCCCTTTTGTTATCAGCTTAAGATGACGTGTTGGGAGAGGAACGTTTTCAACACTAACTTTTTGCCTCCAAACCGGGTCTAGTTTTATTTATCGTCTGCAACTGCAAAAACGGGTACGTCATTGCACTTGAGACCAATCACAATCGACCATTTCCAGTTGGAAAATTGTGCGGAGTGAAAATTAGTACGTGAAAAACGCTCAGAAATCCTCTAAATCGTCTTTGAGGATAAAGAATGTTCGATTATTCTTGAGATTTAAATCAAAAAAGAAAATTCAGGCATAATTTGTTTGGTAAACTTAAATACAGTGACTGAAATTGTTAAAAAATGTCGCGAGCGGAGGGATAAGTTCACCCGTAATCCCAGATTTACATGTGTTTGTGCACAAATTAACCTAATTACTGCTATTCGGCTACCCACGCAGCGGGGCCTGGGCGGGCGGTCAAATCACTTTGGAGCTGGAATTCAACTGGTGTGGTTGTGTTGTTGCTGTGGTAATTTTTTGTTCAATTTCAACTTTTGTTCAACTTACTTTCCCGTGAGTTTTGAGAGCTGTTTCACACCCTAAACCAAGATAAAGGATTCGCTGAACATAAGGTAAAAATAAACTACGTGTTATTTAATACTTTTAGTCTGAAAAAGAGGCTAAACTACACATCCATCTCGCCTTCCAGCCCGCCAAAAAACGTTTTGACCAAGTTATATATAAGGAGTAGTATAATATTCTCATAAAATACATTTTTAGGCAATTATTGAAAATTCATTCATGGTGCCTCATTCATGTCATTTTTTGTTTTCAACAGGTCGACAACAGCCGTGAGGAGCATCTTCCGTAAAAGACTTGCCGCTCTGGCGTCCTTATCAAGGCAGCTCAGACAGGCACACTCAGACGAACTTCAAGAGTTCGTCTGGGGTAAGTCAGAAATAATCCTTAAATCCTTAAATCTTACGCGTCGTGTCTACAAAATGTCAACGTTACACCATACACCCGTGGCGTTCGCTAGTCTGAATTGTTTTCTACCCATCCCTGCCCGACAAGATTAAGTTAAATTTTGAAATAATAAATGCATGGACAGTTGGTCGTAATAATGTTGTTAGATCTCATGTTTCGGGGGAAAAATAAAATACACATGGTAAATCCAGTTTCTGTGTTTAGGGCCGACAACCTTGCAAAGTCATCATTAAATTTGCCACCCAAAATAAGATTGTGCCAATTAATAAAGATCATCCTTGTTGAAGCCAAGCGGCAGTCTTCTCACCAAACTGACAAAATAATGTTGCATGCCCTCTGATGACCGGTCATCTCATGAGTCCGTTCTTAACTTATTTGCTGGCCATTGAAAAATTGCATAACCGGTATTTGCATATCAATAATTAGGAGTTAGGTCATAGGTGACTGATATAAACTCAACCAACATAGTTAAATGTTACATTTTGGCTGAATCAAACAGCAGGTGGATAAGCTGCCAATGATTTGTTGGCACTCCGAAAAACGAAGTTGTAATTAGCATACTGTATCGAAGATCTGACAAAGGCAACTATCACGATGATTGGCGTATCCCATAGTGCACGTACCAACAATAAAACTTGTTTAGGCTTATAATTATGCAGACTTTGGTATGTGGCCAGGTGCAAGCTGTTCGTTTTTGTGTATGGACACGAATATAATGTGGATTCTGGCATGAGAAAAGTCTGTTCAAAACAGTGTAAGCAACCTTTAGTTTCCCATTAAGGGCTCAGTTTAGGTGATTTTGGGGTGTTGTTGTCAAATGTATGCTTGTTTTGAAAATATGGATACAGTTTTCAGTACTATCAAAATGTAGCTATGTGTCAGAGTAAACGTCTTTCTAGGTGTGCCTTAGGGAGAAAAATAATATATAAACAATTCCTGTTTGACTTCTTTTTAGGAAAAACACAATTATGTACAACATAGACATATCCAGAAAAACAGTCTTTTACATGTGTGCCTTTATGCAACTACACAGCAAAATATAAAAAGTGTGGGTTTAAATTTCTGGGTAACTATATGATTGTTTCTTTTTTGAAAATACTTAAGTTTTAATACACAGGGAAATGACAAAAAGGTATATAGTTTTTGTGCTTAGGTATGACCTTTGTGCATGTATGCAATCACAAAGAGTTCAAAGTAAAAATCACAAGATTGCAGTTTTGAGGGTTTTTTGCATGTAGGTGTGACGCTGTTTAAAGCATAAAGAGGGTGTGCCTGTATGCAAATACAGAGTTCAACAAAAATGTCGGTTTTAAATTTGTTTACAGAATGACTTGAGCTTTACTATGCAGGAAAATTTAAAACCTGCTGTTTTTAGGTTTTTTTTGCACATGTGTGGCCTTGTAAAAACATACAGAGGGTGTGCATGGGTGCAAATCAGATTTAATTGTAAACAAAATTGTCATTCTCAAATTTTTTGAGAGTGACTTAGACTTTGTACACAGGGAATTTTTTTAAATTCGCTGCTTTTGATTTTTCTTGCGAATATGAGTGGTCTCGTTCGAACATACATAGGGTGTGCAAATATATTGTTTAAAATAAACAAAAGTTTGTGACTTTGGGTTTGGTAAATAAGGAGAATTAAAACTTTTGTTGATATGAGGTGTTTGTTTACAGAGTGACTTTAGGTTAAGAGCACAGAAATAATTATTTTAATTTGGCATTGTGAGTATTCTTGCACATAGGCGTGGCCTTGTTGAAACATAGAGAGGGTGTGCCTGTATGCAAATACAGAGTTGAAGGTAAACATAATTTTCTATTTCAAGTTTGTTTACATAGTGACTTTAGGTTTAGTATAAAGGGAAATTTTTTAAATTTGCTGTTTTCAGTGGGTTTTTGCGTGTAGATGTTGCTTTGTTTAAATACACAGAGGGTGCGCCGTATGCAAATAAGATTTCAAAGTAAACAAATATACCAAGTTTGTTTACAGAGTGACTTTAAGTTAAGTACACAGGGAAATTGTAAAATTTGCTGTTTTAGGCTTTTTTTAACGTAGGTGCAGCTTTGTTGAAACGTACGGAGGGTGTGACAATATGCAAATACAGAGTTCAGAGTAAGGACATATATCTGTATCAATTTTATTTACAGAGTGAGTGCCTTTAGGTTCACTATATATGGGACATTTAAAACTGTGACCTTGTTGAAACATAGACAGGGTGTGAGGGTATGCAAATACAAACTTCATAGTAAACAACATTTTCTGCATCAAGTTTCTTTACAGAGTGACTTTAGATTTAGTACAGAGTGAAAGCTTTTAAATTTTGCAGTTTTTAGAGTTTTTTGCGCATAGGTGTGGTTTTGTCGCAACAAGTAGAGGGCGTGCCTGTATAATTAAATTCAGAGTTCAAAGTAAACAAAATTATTTGTGTCAAGTTTGTTTACAGATTAACTTAACATTTAGTACACAGGGAAAGTTTTTAAAGTTTGCAGTTTTTAGAGTATTTTGCGCGTAGGTGTGGGTTTGTCCCAAAATGTAGAGGGTGTGTCTATTAAAACAAAAGTAAACTTGGTAACCAAAATTTCTTTACAGAGTGACTTTAGGTTTTGTGCACAGGGAAAAATTCAAACTTTTGCTGTTTTGAGTTTTTTTTTTGCAGGTGTGGTTTTGTTGCATCATGCAGAGGGTGTGTCTGTATATGCAAATACAGAGTTCAAAGTAAACAACATTATCTATGCAAGTTTGTTTACAGAGTGACTTTAGCTTTACTATACAGGGAAACTTTAAAACTTTGGCTGTTATGAGTTTTTTGCGCGTAGGTGTGAACTTGTTGAAACATACATCAGAGGTTGTGAATTTCTGCAAATACAGATTTCAAAGTGAACAAAATTATGTGACAAGTTTGTTTACAGTTACGGTTAGTACACAGGGAAAGTTTTTATATTTTGCAGTTTTTATAGCTTTTTGCGCAGGTGTGTTTTTTGTCGCAACATGCAGGTGGTGTGTCTGTTTATGCAAATACATAGTAATGGTAGCAAATACAAAGTTCAAAGTAAACAACAATACCTGTTTTACATTTGTTTACAGAGTGACTTAAGGTTTACTACCGGTGAAATTTAAAATAGGCTGTTTTTAAGGTTTTTTTGCGCGTAGGTGTGACCTTGTTGTTTACATCAGAGGTTGTACATGTATGCAAATACAGAGTTCTTAGTAAACAAAATTATCTGTGTCAAGTTTGTTTACAGTTAAGGTTTAGTTCACAGGGAAAGTTTTTAAATTTATCAGTTTTGGAGTTTTTTGCGAATAGGTGTGGTTTTGTCGTGACATGCGGAGGGTGTGTCTGTATATGCAAATACAGAGTTTAAAGTAAACAACATTATCTGTGTCAAGTTTGTTTACAGAGAGTGACTTTAGATTTTGTACACAGGGAAATATTAAAACTATTGCATGTTTTAGTTTTTTTGCGTTAAAACATAGAGAGGGTGTGATGGTATGCAAATACATAGGTCAAAGTAAACAACAATATCTTTTTTTAAATTTGTTTACAGAGTGACTTTAGCTTTACTATGCAGGAAAATTAAAAATTTACTGTTTTTAGTTTTTTTGCACGTAGGTGTGACCTTGTTGAAACATACATCAGAGGTTGTGCATTTATGCAAATACAGAGTTTAAAGTAAACAAAATTGTCTGTGTCAAGTTTGTTTACAGAGTGACTTTAGGTTTTGTACACAGGGAAATATTAAAACTTGCTGTATTGAGTTTTTTCGCACATAGGTGTGACCTGTTAAAACATAGTAACGGTATGCAAATACAAAGATCACGGTAAACAACAATATCTGTTTTACATTTGTTTACAGAGTGACTTAAGGTTTAATACCAGGGAAATTTAAAATAGGCTGTTTTTAAGGTTTTTTTTGCGCGTAGGTGTGACCTTGTTGTTTACATCAGAGGTTGTACATGTATGCAAATACAGAGTTCTTAGTAAACAAAATTATCTGTGTCAAGTTTGTTTAGAGTTAAGTTTAGTACACAGGGAAAGTTTTTAAATTTATCAGTTTTAGAGTTTTTTGCGAATAGGTGTGGTTTTGTCGCGACATGCGGAGGGTGTGTCAGTATATGCAAATACAGAGTTCAACATAACAACATTTTCTGAGTCGAGTTTGTTTACAGAGTGACTTTAGGTTTACTGTACAGGGAAATATTAAAACCTTTGCTGTTTTGAGGTTTTTTTACACGTAGTTGTGACCTTGTTGAAACATACAACAGAGGGTGTGTCTGTATATGCAAATACAGAGTTTAAAGTTAACAAAATTATCTGTGCCAAGTTTGTTTACAGAGTGACTTTAGATTTTGTACACAGGGAAATATTAAAACTTGCTGTATTGAGTTTTTTCACACATAGGTGTGACCTGTTAAAACATAGTAACGGTATGCAAATACAAAGATCACGGTAAACAACAATATCTGTTTTACATTTGTTTACAGAGTGACTTAAGGTTTAATACCAGGGAAATTTAAAATAGGCTGTTTTTAAGGGTTTTTTTTGCGCGTAGGTGTGACCTTGTTGTTTACATCAGAGGTTGT
Source organism: Marthasterias glacialis (assembly GCA_911728455.2). NCBI lineage: Eukaryota > Metazoa > Echinodermata > Asteroidea > Forcipulatida > Asteriidae > Marthasterias > Marthasterias glacialis. The sequence continues at coordinate 21,661,235 of OU452219.1, read as the reverse complement.
ACATGTATGCAAATATAGAGTTCTAAGTAAACAAAATTATCTGTGTCAAGTTTGTTTACAGTTAAGTTTAGTACACAGGGAAAGTTTTTAAATTTATCAGTTTTAGAGTTTTTGCGAATAGGTGTGGTTTTGTCGCGACATGCGGAGGGTGTATCTGTATATGCAAATACAGAGTTCAACGTAACAACATTTTCTGTGTCGAGTTTGTTTACAGAGTGACTTTAGGTTTACTGTACAGGGAAATATTAAAACTTTTGCTGTTTTGAGGTTTTTTTACGCGTAGTTGTGACCTTGTTGAAACATACAACAGAGGGTGTGTCTGTATATGCAAATACAGAGTTTAAAGTAAACAAAATATCTGTGTCAAGTTTGTTTACAGAGAGTGACTTTAGATTTTGTACACATTTGGCGTATAGGTATAACCTTGTTAAAACATAGAGAGGGTGTGATGGTATGCAAATACATAGGTCAAAGTAAACAACAATATCTGTTTTAAATTTGTTTGTAGAGTGACTTTAGCTTTACTATGCAGGAAATTTAAAAATTTGCTGTTTTATTTTTTTTTTGCTTGTAGGTGTGACCTTGTTGAAACATACAACAGAGGGTGTGTCTGTATATGCAAATACAGAGTTTAAAGTAAACAAAATTGTCTGTGTCAAGTTTGTTTACATAGTGACTTTAGGTTTTGTACACAGGGAAATATTAAAACTTGCTGTATTGAGTTTTTTCGCACATAGGTGTGACCTGTTAAAACATAGTAACGGTATGCAAATACAAAGATCACGGTAAACAACAATATCTGTTTTACATTTGTTTACAGAGTGACTTAAGGTTTAATACCAGGGAAATTTAAAATAGGCTGTTTTTAAGTTTTTTTTTGCACGTAGGTGTGACCTTGTTGTTTACATCAGAGGTTGTACATGTATGCAAATACAGAGTTCTTAGTAAACAAAATTATCTGTGTCAAGTTTGTTTAGAGTTAAGTTTAGTACACAGGGAAAGTTTTTAAATTTATCAGTTTTAGATTTTTTTGCGAATAGGTGTGGTTTTGTCGCGACATGCGGAGGGTGTGTCAGTATATGCAAATACAGAGTTCAACGTAACAACATTTTCTGAGTCGAGTTTGTTTACAGAGTGACTTTAGGTTTACTGTACAGGGAAATATTAAAACCTTTGCTGTTTTGAGGTTTTTTTACACGTAGTTGTGACCTTGTTGAAACATACAACAGAGGGTGTGTCTGTATATGCAAATACAGAGTTTAAAGTTAACAAAATTATCTGTGCCAAGTTTGTTTACAGAGTGACTTTAGATTTTGTACACAGGGAAATATTAAAACTTGCTGTATTGAGTTTTTTCACACATAGGTGTGACCTGTTAAAACATAGTAACGGTATGCAAATACAAAGATCACGGTAAACAACAATATCTGTTTTACATTTGTTTACAGAGTGACTTAAGGTTTAATACCAGGGAAATTTAAAATAGGCTGTTTTTAAGGGTTTTTTTTGCGCGTAGGTGTGACCTTGTTGTGTACATCAGAGGTTGTACATGTATGCAAATATAGAGTTCTAAGTAAACAAAATTATCTGTGTCAAGTTTGTTTACAGTTAAGTTTAGTACACAGGGAAAGTTTTTAAATTTATCAGTTTTAGAGTTTTTGCGAATAGGTGTGGTTTTGTCGCGACATGCGGAGGGTGTATCTGTATATGCAAATACAGAGTTCAACGTAACAACATTTTCTGTGTCGAGTTTGTTTACAGAGTGACTTTAGGTTTACTGTACAGGGAAATATTAAAACTTTTGCTGTTTTGAGGTTTTTTTACGCGTAGTTGTGACCTTGTTGAAACATACAACAGAGGGTGTGTCTGTATATGCAAATACAGAGTTTAAAGTAAACAAAATATCTGTGTCAAGTTTGCTTACAGAGAGTGACTTTAGATTTTGTACACATTTGGCGTATAGGTATAACCTTGTTAAAACATAGAGAGGGTGTGATGGTATGCAAATACATAGGTCAAAGTAAACAACAATATCTGTTTTAAATTTGTTTGTAGAGTGACTTTAGCTTTACTATGCAGGAAATTTAAAAATTTGCTGTTTTATTTTTTTTTTGCTTGTAGGTGTGACCTTGTTGAAACATACAACAGAGGGTGTGTCTGTATATGCAAATACAGAGTTTAAAGTAAACAAAATTATCTGTGTCAAGTTTGTTTAGAGTTAAGTTTAGTACACAGGGAAAGTTTTTAAATTTATCAGTTTTAGATTTTTTTGCGAATAGGTGTGGTTTTGTCGCGACATGCGGAGGGTGTGTCAGTATATGCAAATACAGAGTTCAACGTAACAACATTTTCTGAGTCGAGTTTGTTTACAGAGTGACTTTAGGTTTACTGTACAGGGAAATATTAAAACCTTTGCTGTTTTGAGGTTTTTTTACACGTAGTTGTGACCTTGTTGAAACATACAACAGAGGGTGTGTCTGTATATGCAAATACAGAGTTTAAAGTTAACAAAATTATCTGTGCCAAGTTTGTTTACAGAGTGACTTTAGATTTTGTACACAGGGAAATATTAAAACTTGCTGTATTGAGTTTTTTCACACATAGGTGTGACCTGTTAAAACATAGTAACGGTATGCAAATACAAAGATCACGGTAAACAACAATATCTGTTTTACATTTGTTTACAGAGTGACTTAAGGTTTAATACCAGGGAAATTTAAAATAGGCTGTTTTTAAGGGTTTTTTTTGCGCGTAGGTGTGACCTTGTTGTGTACATCAGAGGTTGTACATGTATGCAAATATAGAGTTCTAAGTAAACAAAATTATCTGTGTCAAGTTTGTTTACAGTTAAGTTTAGTACACAGGGAAAGTTTTTAAATTTATCAGTTTTAGAGTTTTTGCGAATAGGTGTGGTTTTGTCGCGACATGCGGAGGGTGTATCTGTATATGCAAATACAGAGTTCAACGTAACAACATTTTCTGTGTCGAGTTTGTTTACAGAGTGACTTTAGGTTTACTGTACAGGGAAATATTAAAACTTTTGCTGTTTTGAGGTTTTTTTACGCGTAGTTGTGACCTTGTTGAAACATACAACAGAGGGTGTGTCTGTATATGCAAATACAGAGTTTAAAGTAAACAAAATATCTGTGTCAAGTTTGCTTACAGAGAGTGACTTTAGATTTTGTACACATTTGGCGTATAGGTATAACCTTGTTAAAACATAGAGAGGGTGTGATGGTATGCAAATACATAGGTCAAAGTAAACAACAATATCTGTTTTAAATTTGTTTGTAGAGTGACTTTAGCTTTACTATGCAGGAAATTTAAAAATTTGCTGTTTTATTTTTTTTTTGCTTGTAGGTGTGACCTTGTTGAAACATACAACAGAGGGTGTGTCTGTATATGCAAATACAGAGTTTAAAGTAAACAAAATTGTCTGTGTCAAGTTTGTTTACATAGTGACTTTAGGTTTTGTACACAGGGAAATATTAAAACTTGCTGTATTGAGTTTTTTCGCACATAGGTGTGACCTGTTAAAACATAGTAACGGTATGCAAATACAAAGATCACGGTAAACAACAATATCTGTTTTACATTTGTTTACAGAGTGACTTAAGGTTTAATACCAGGGAAATTTAAAATAGGCTGTTTTTAAGTTTTTTTTTGCACGTAGGTGTGACCTTGTTGTTTACATCAGAGGTTGTACATGTATGCAAATACAGAGTTCTTAGTAAACAAAATTATCTGTGTCAAGTTTGTTTAGAGTTAAGTTTAGTACACAGGGAAAGTTTTTAAATTTATCAGTTTTAGATTTTTTTGCGAATAGGTGTGGTTTTGTCGCGACATGCGGAGGGTGTGTCAGTATATGCAAATACAGAGTTCAACGTAACAACATTTTCTGAGTCGAGTTTGTTTACAGAGTGACTTTAGGTTTACTGTACAGGGAAATATTAAAACCTTTGCTGTTTTGAGGTTTTTTTACACGTAGTTGTGACCTTGTTGAAACATACAACAGAGGGTGTGTCTGTATATGCAAATACAGAGTTTAAAGTTAACAAAATTATCTGTGCCAAGTTTGTTTACAGAGTGACTTTAGATTTTGTACACAGGGAAATATTAAAACTTGCTGTATTGAGTTTTTTCACACATAGGTGTGACCTGTTAAAACATAGTAACGGTATGCAAATACAAAGATCACGGTAAACAACAATATCTGTTTTACATTTGTTTACAGAGTGACTTAAGGTTTAATACCAGGGAAATTTAAAATAGGCTGTTTTTAAGGGTTTTTTTTGCGCGTAGGTGTGACCTTGTTGTGTACATCAGAGGTTGTACATGTATGCAAATATAGAGTTCTAAGTAAACAAAATTATCTGTGTCAAGTTTGTTTACAGTTAAGTTTAGTACACAGGGAAAGTTTTTAAATTTATCAGTTTTAGAGTTTTTGCGAATAGGTGTGGTTTTGTCGCGACATGCGGAGGGTGTATCTGTATATGCAAATACAGAGTTCAACGTAACAACATTTTCTGTGTCGAGTTTGTTTACAGAGTGACTTTAGGTTTACTGTACAGGGAAATATTAAAACTTTTGCTGTTTTGAGGTTTTTTTTACGCGTAGTTGTGACCTTGTTGAAACATACAACAGAGGGTGTGTCTGTATATGCAAATACAGAGTTTAAAGTAAACAAAATATCTGTGTCAAGTTTGCTTACAGAGAGTGACTTTAGATTTTGTACACATTTGGCGTATAGGTATAACCTTGTTAAAACATAGAGAGGGTGTGATGGTATGCAAATACATAGGTCAAAGTAAACAACAATATCTGTTTTAAATTTGTTTGTAGAGTGACTTTAGCTTTACTATGCAGGAAATTTAAAAATTTGCTGTTTTATTTTTTTTTTGCTTGTAGGTGTGACCTTGTTGAAACATACAACAGAGGGTGTGTCTGTATATGCAAATACAGAGTTTAAAGTAAACAAAATTATCTGTGTCAAGTTTGTTTACAGTTAAGTTTAGTACACAGGGAAAGTTTTTAAATTTATCAGTTTTAGATTTTTTTGCGAATAGGTGTGGTTTTGTCGCGACATGCGGAGGGTGTGTCAGTATATGCAAATACAGAGTTCAACGTAACAACATTTTCTGAGTCGAGTTTGTTTACAGAGTGACTTTAGGTTTACTGTACAGGGAAATATTAAAACCTTTGCTGTTTTGAGGTTTTTTTACACGTAGTTGTGACCTTGTTGAAACATACAACAGAGGGTGTGTCTGTATATGCAAATACAGAGTTTAAAGTTAACAAAATTATCTGTGCCAAGTTTGTTTACAGAGTGACTTTAGATTTTGTACACAGGGAAATATTAAAACTTGCTGTATTGAGTTTTTTCACACATAGGTGTGACCTGTTAAAACATAGTAACGGTATGCAAATACAAAGATCACGGTAAACAACAATATCTGTTTTACATTTGTTTACAGAGTGACTTAAGGTTTAATACCAGGGAAATTTAAAATAGGCTGTTTTTAAGGGTTTTTTTTGCGCGTAGGTGTGACCTTGTTGTGTACATCAGAGGTTGTACATGTATGCAAATATAGAGTTCTAAGTAAACAAAATTATCTGTGTCAAGTTTGTTTACAGTTAAGTTTAGTACACAGGGAAAGTTTTTAAATTTATCAGTTTTAGAGTTTTTGCGAATAGGTGTGGTTTTGTCGCGACATGCGGAGGGTGTATCTGTATATGCAAATACAGAGTTCAACGTAACAACATTTTCTGTGTCGAGTTTGTTTACAGAGTGACTTTAGGTTTACTGTACAGGGAAATATTAAAACTTTTGCTGTTTTGAGGTTTTTTTACGCGTAGTTGTGACCTTGTTGAAACATACAACAGAGGGTGTGTCTGTATATGCAAATACAGAGTTTAAAGTAAACAAAATATCTGTGTCAAGTTTGCTTACAGAGAGTGACTTTAGATTTTGTACACATTTGGCGTATAGGTATAACCTTGTTAAAACATAGAGAGGGTGTGATGGTATGCAAATACATAGGTCAAAGTAAACAACAATATCTGTTTTAAATTTGTTTGTAGAGTGACTTTAGCTTTACTATGCAGGAAATTTAAAAATTTGCTGTTTTATTTTTTTTTTGCTTGTAGGTGTGACCTTGTTGAAACATACAACAGAGGGTGTGTCTGTATATGCAAATACAGAGTTTAAAGTAAACAAAATTGTCTGTGTCAAGTTTGTTTACATAGTGACTTTAGGTTTTGTACACAGGGAAATATTAAAACTTGCTGTATTGAGTTTTTTCGCACATAGGTGTGACCTGTTAAAACATAGTAACGGTATGCAAATACAAAGATCACGGTAAACAACAATATCTGTTTTACATTTGTTTACAGAGTGACTTAAGGTTTAATACCAGGGAAATTTAAAATAGGCTGTTTTTAAGTTTTTTTTTGCACGTAGGTGTGACCTTGTTGTTTACATCAGAGGTTGTACATGTATGCAAATACAGAGTTCTTAGTAAACAAAATTATCTGTGTCAAGTTTGTTTAGAGTTAAGTTTAGTACACAGGGAAAGTTTTTAAATTTATCAGTTTTAGATTTTTTTGCGAATAGGTGTGGTTTTGTCGCGACATGCGGAGGGTGTGTCAGTATATGCAAATACAGAGTTCAACGTAACAACATTTTCTGAGTCGAGTTTGTTTACAGAGTGACTTTAGGTTTACTGTACAGGGAAATATTAAAACCTTTGCTGTTTTGAGGTTTTTTTACACGTAGTTGTGACCTTGTTGAAACATACAACAGAGGGTGTGTCTGTATATGCAAATACAGAGTTTAAAGTTAACAAAATTATCTGTGCCAAGTTTGTTTACAGAGTGACTTTAGATTTTGTACACAGGGAAATATTAAAACTTGCTGTATTGAGTTTTTTCACACATAGGTGTGACCTGTTAAAACATAGTAACGGTATGCAAATACAAAGATCACGGTAAACAACAATATCTGTTTTACATTTGTTTACAGAGTGACTTAAGGTTTAATACCAGGGAAATTTAAAATAGGCTGTTTTTAAGGGTTTTTTTTGCGCGTAGGTGTGACCTTGTTGTTTACATCAGAGGTTGTACATGTATGCAAATATAGAGTTCTAAGTAAACAAAATTATCTGTGTCAAGTTTGTTTACAGTTAAGTTTAGTACACAGGGAAAGTTTTTAAATTTATCAGTTTTAGAGTTTTTGCGAATAGGTGTGGTTTTGTCGCGACATGCGGAGGGTGTATCTGTATATGCAAATACAGAGTTCAACGTAACAACATTTTCTGTGTCGAGTTTGTTTACAGAGTGACTTTAGGTTTACTGTACAGGGAAATATTAAAACTTTTGCTGTTTTGAGGTTTTTTTACGCGTAGTTGTGACCTTGTTGAAACATACAACAGAGGGTGTGTCTGTATATGCAAATACAGAGTTCAACGTAAACAAAATATCTGTGTCAAGTTTGTTTACAGAGAGTGACTTTAGATTTTGTACACATTTGGCGTATAGGTATAACCTTGTTAAAACAGAGAGGGTGTAATGGTATGCAAATACATAGGTCAAAGTAAACAACAATATCTGTTTTAAATTTGTTTGTAGAGTGACTTTAGCTTTACTATGCAGGAAATTTAAAAATTTGCTGTTTTATTTTTTTTTTTGCTTGTAGTTGTGACCTTGTTGAAACATACAACAGAGGGTGTGTCTGTATATGCAAATACAGAGTTTAAAGTAAACAAAATTGTCTGTGTCAAGTTTGTTTACATAGTGACTTTAGGTTTTGTACACAGGGAAAACTTTAAAACTTGCTGTTTTGAGTTTTTTGTGCATAGGTGTAACCTGTTAAAACATAGTAACGGTATGCAAATACAAAGTTCAAAGTAAACAACAATATCTGTTTTACATTTGTTTACAGAGTGACGTAAGGTTTACTACCGGGGAAATTTAAAATAGGCTGTTTTTAAGGGGTTTTTTGCGCGTAGGTGTGACCTTGTTGTTTACATCAGAGGTTGTACATGTATGCAAATACAGAGTTCTTAGTAAACAAAATTATCTGTGTCAAGTTTGTTTACAGTTAAGGTATAGTTCACAGGGAAAGTTTTTAAATTTATCAGTTTTAGATTTTTTTGCGAATAGATGTGGTTTTGTCGCGACATGCGGAGGGTGTGTCTGTATATGAAAATACAGAGTTCAACGTAACAACATTTTCTGTGTCGAGTTTGTTTACAGAGTGACTTTAGGTTTACTGTACAGGGAAATATTAAAACTTTTGCTGTTTTGAGGGTTTTTTACGCGTAGTTGTGACCTTGTTGAAACATACAACAGAGGGTGTGTCTGTATATGCAAATACAGAGTTTAAAGTTAACAAAATTATCTGTGCCAAGTTTGTTTACAGAGAGTGACTTTAGATTTTGTACACAGGGAAATATTAAAACTCTTGCATGTTTTAGTTTTTGCGTATAGGTTTAACCTTGTTAAAACATAGAGAGGGTGTGATGGTATGCAAATACATAGGTCAAAGTAAACAACAATATCTGTTTTAAATTTGTTTACAGAGTGACTTTAGCTTTACTATGCAGGAAAATTAAAAATTTACCGTTTTTAGGTTTTTTTTGCACGTAGGTGTGACCTTGTTGAAAAATACATCAGAGGTTGTGCATTTATGCAAATACAGAGTTTAAAGTAAACAAAATTGTCTGTCAAAATTGTTTACTGAGTGACTTTAGATTTTGTACACAGGGAAATATTAAAAAACTTGCTGTTTTGAGTTTTTTGTGCATAGGTGTGACCTGTTAAAACATAGTAACGGTATGCAAATTCAAAGTTCAAAGTAAACACTAATATCTGTTTTACATTTGTTTACAGAGTGACTTAAGGTTTAATACCAGGGAAATTTAAAGTAGGCTGTTTTTAAGGTTTTTTTGCACATAGGTGTGACCTTGTTGTTTACTTTAGAGGTTGTACATGTATGCAAATACAGAGTTCTTAGTAAACAAAATTATCTGTGTCAGGTTTGTTTACAGTTAAGGTTTAGTACACGGGAAAAATTTTAAATTTATCAGTTTTTATAGTTTATTTGCGCATAGGTGTGGTTTTGTCACAACATGCAGAGGGTTTGTCTGTGTCTGTATATGCAAATACATAGGTCAAAGTAAACAACATTTTCTGTGTCGAGTTTGTTTACAGATTAACTTAAGGTTCAATACACAAGGAAAATGTTTACATTTTGCAGTTTTTGATTGTTTTTGCGCATAGGTGTGGTTTTGACGCAACATGCAGAGGGTGTGTCTGTATATGCAAACACAGAGTTGAAAGTAAACAACAATATCTGTGTCAAGTTTGTTTACAGAGTGACTTAAAGTTTAGTACACAGGGAAAATTAAAAGTTTGCTATTTTTTAATTTTTTTTTTTTTTTTTTTGGCGCGTAAGTGTGACCTTCATGAAACATACCGAGAGTGTGCCAGAATGCAAAAACAAAAGTCAAAGATAACAAAACAATGTTTCAAATGTGTTCACAGAGTTGACTTCAGGAGAAGTCAAGGAAAATTAAAAAAATTCTTTTTTTGTTGCATACGTTTGGCCTTGTTAAAAACATACAGAGGGTATGCCTGTATGCAAATACAGATTCCGAAGTAAACAAATTTATTAGTGTCAAATTTCTGTACAGAGAACTATTATACACAAATTTAAAACTATTTTTGACACCCCCCCCTTTTTCTAATCATCTTCTTATGTCCTGGAGTATGACATTAAACTGCACCCCAGGCTAAACTGGCTCAACATCTGTCAGTGCCTGGTTAGGGCCTCATAGCTGTGCATCAAGAGCTCCACCCTATAAGTTAATCTGCACTCTGTAGCTGAGGAGATGGGGAACGTTTCAAACATTCAACTGCAAAAGAGCAGAGTTATGCAATAGACCAGATGAAGAGATATGTGGAGAAACAAAATCAGTTACGAACAGCGCCCCCACTCCCCAGATGGTAACAGTCTGTGTTGTCCTGGAGTATGACATTAATTGCAACCCAGGCTTAGCTGGCTCAACATCTGTCAGAGCCTGGTTAGGGCCTCATACTTGTTCAAGAGAGCTCCAACCAAACCTATGGGTAAATACGGAAAGTCATCTGCATTCTGTACTTGAGGAGATGGTGAATTTCAAATGTAAAACTCAGGTAACAACAAGACTGCAAGTGTCATGATCACAACTGATCAAATCATGTGTTATCTATGGAAACTCTTAAGAAGACAACAAAACTGCAAAAACTGTGATTACAATATAATTTTCTGTGAGGATTCAAGTAACACTTAGTTAACAACAAGACTGCAAGTGTTATGATTACGACTGAATTTCAAACAAGTTCTATGGAAGTGAAAACAAGACATCGAGAAGTATTAACTTTAAGACTGATGCAAATGCTATGAACACAACTGAACTTCATACAAGGTCTATGGGAACACTTAGGATGACAACAACATTAAAAGAACTTTGATGAAAACTTCATTTCCTATGAGGATTCAAGTAACAGTGAGTGAGTTCATACAAGATCTGTGGGAATTATGGAGGTGAAAACAAGACAATGAGAACTGTTAACTTTAAGACTGATTCAAGTGCTATGAACACAACTGAACTTCACACAAGATCTATGGAAACACTTTGGATGATAACAACATTGAAAGAACTGTGATGAAAACTTCATTTCCTATGAGGATTCAAGTAACACTCAGTGAGTTCATGCAAGATCTGTGGGAATTATGGAGGTGAAAATAAGACAATGAGAACTGTTAACTTTAAGACTGATGCAAATGCTATGAACATAACTGAACTTCACACAAGATCTATGGGAACATTTCGGATAACAACAACATTGAAAGAACTGTGATAAAAACTTCATTTCCTATTAGGATTCAAGTAACAGTCAGTGAGTTCATGCAAGATCTGTGGGAATTATGGAGGTGAAAACAAGACAATGAGAACTGTTAACTTTAAGACTGATGCAAGTGCTATGAACACAACTGAACTTCACACAAGATCTATGGGAACACTTCGGATAACAACAACATTGAAAGAACTGTGATCAGAACTTCATTTCCTATTAGGATTCAAGTAACACTCAGTGAGTTCATGCAAGATCTGTGGGAATTATGAGGTGAAAACAAGATAATGAGAACTGTTAACTTTAAGACTGTTGCAAGTGCTATGAACACAACTGAACTTCGCACAAGATCTATGGGAACACTACGGATAACAACAACATTTAAAGAACTGTGATCAGAACTTAATTTCCTATGAGGATTCAAGTAACAGTCAGTAAGTTCATACAAGATCTGTGAGAATTATGGAGGTGAAAACAAGACAATGAGAACTGTTTACTTTAAGACTGTTGCAAATGCAATGAACACAACTGCATTTCACACAAGATCTATGGGAACACTTAGGATAACAACAACATTGGAAAAACTGTGATCAGAACTTCATTTCCTATGAGGATTCAAGTAACACTCAGTGAGTTCATGCAAGATCTGTGGGAATGACGGTGATGAAAACAAGACAATGAGAACTCTTAACTTTAAGACTGATGCAAATGCTATGAACACAACTGAACTTCACACAAGATCTATGGGAACACTTTGGATGACAACACCATTAAAAGAACTGTGATCAGAACTTAATTTTCTATGAGGATTTAAATAACAGTGAGTGAGTTCATGCAAGATCTGTGGGAATTATGGTGATGAAAACAAGACAATGAGAACTGTTAACTTTAAGACTGATGCAAATCTATGAACACAACTGAACTTCACACAAGACCTATGGGAACATTTCGGATAACAACAACATTGAAAGAACTGTGATAAAAACTTCATTTCCTATTAGGATTCAAGTAACAGTCAGTGAGTTCATGCAAGATCTGTGGGAATTATGGAGGTGAAAACAAGACAATGAGAACTGTTAACTTTAAGACTGTTGCAAGCGCTATGAACACAACTGAACTTCACACAAGATCTATGGGAACACTTCAGATAACAACAACATTGAAAGAACTGTGATCAGAACTTCATTTCCTATAAGGATTCAAGTAACACTCAGTGAGTTCATGCAAGATCTGTGGGAATTATGGAGGTGAAAACATGACAATGAGAACTGTTAACTTTAAGACTGATGCAAGTGCTATGAACATAATGGAACTTCACACAAAATCTATGGGAACACTTCAGATAACAACAACAATGGAAGAACTGTGATCAGAACTTCATTTCCTATGAGGATTCAAGTAACAGTCAAAAAGATCATACAAGATCTGTGAGAATTATGGAGGTGAAAACAAGACTATGACAACTGTTAACTTTAAGACTGATGCAAGTGCTATGAACACAACTGAACTTCACACAAGATCTATGGAAACACTTTGGATGATAACAACATTTAAAGAACTGTGATAAAAACTTCATTTCCTATTAGGATTCAAGTAACAGTCAGTGAGTTCATGCAAGATCTGTGGGAATTATGGAGGTGGAAACAAGACAATGAGAACTGTTAACTTTAAGACTGATGCAAGTGCTATGAACACAACTGAACTTCACACAAGATCTATGGAAACACTTTGGATGATAACAACATTTAAAGAACTGTGATAAAAACTTCATTTCCTATTAGGATTCAAGTAACAGTCAGTGAGTTCATGCAAGATCTGTGGGAATTATGGAGGTGGAAACAAGACAATGAGAACTGTTAACTTTAAGACTGTTGCAAATGCTATGAACACAACTGAATTTCACACAAGACCTATGGGAACACTTTGGATGACAACAACATTGAAAGAACTGTGATCAGAACTGAATTTTCTATGAGGATTCAAGTAACACTGTGTGAGTTTATGCAAGATCTGTGGGAATTATGGAGGTGAAAACAAGACAATGAGAACTGTTAACTTTAAGACTGATGCAAGTGCTATGAACACAACTGAACTTCACACAAGATCTATGGAAACACTTTGGATGATAACAACATTGAAAGAACTGTGAACAGAACTTCCTTTCCTATGAGGATTCAAGTAACACTCAGTGAGTTCATGCAAGATCTGTGGGAATTATGGAGGTGAAAATAAGACAATGAGAACTGTTAACTTTAAGACTCATGCAAATGCTATGAACATAACTGAACTTCACACAAGATCTATGGGAACATTTCGGATAACAACAACATTGAAAGAACTGTGATAAAAACTTCATTTCCTATTAGGATTCAAGTAACAGTCAGTGAGTTCCTGCAAGATCTGTGGGAATTATGGAGGTGAAAACAAGACAATGAGAACTCTTAACTTTAAGACTGTTGCAAGTGCTATGAACACAACTGAACTTCACACAAGATCTATGGGAATACTTCGGATAACAACAACATTGAAAGAACTGTGATCAGAACTTCATTTCCTATTAGGATTCAAGTAACACTCAGTGAGTTCATGCAAGATCTGTGGGAATTATGATGTGAAAACAAGATAATGAGAACTGTTAACTTTAAGACTGTTGCAAGTGCTATGAACACAACTGAACTTCGCACAAGATCTATGGGAACACTTAGGATGATAACAACATTGAAAGAACTGTGATCAAGACTTCATTTCTTATGAGGATTCAAGTAATACTCAGTGAGTTCATGCAAGACCTGTGGGAATTATGGAGGTGAAAACAGGACAATGAGAACTGTTAACTTTAAGACTGATGCAAGTGATATGAACACAACTGCATTTCACACAAGATCTATCTGACCACTTAGGATGATAACAACATTGAAAGAACTGTGATCAGAACTGAATCTTTCTCTGAGGATTTTAGTAACACACAAGTTCTATGGGAACACTTCTGATAATAACAACATTGAAAGAACTGTGATCAGAACGTCATTTCCTCTGAGGATTTAAGTAACACTGAGTGAGTTCATGCAAGATCTGTGGGAATTATGGAGGTGAAAACAAGACAATGAGTTAAAAAAAAGTTAACCTGAAAGTTAACTTCAAGACTGATGCAAATGCTATGAACACAACTGAATTTGACACAAGATCTATGGGAATGCTTAAGATGACAACAAGAATGCAAAAATGCCTTGATAACAACAAGGCTGCAAGAACTGTGAACACATTATTTTTCTGTGAGGATTCAAGTAACCCTTAGTTAACATCAAGAGTGCAAGTGTTAAGATCGAAACTAAGTTTGACACAAGATCTATGGGAATGCTTAAGATGACAACAAGAATGCAAGAACTGTGATTACAATATAATTTTCTGTGAGGATTCAAGTATCACTTACAGGTGTTCTTAAAACTATTTTTGACACCCCCCCTTTCTCTAATCATCTTCTTATGTCCTGGAGTATGACATTAAACTGCACCCCAGGCTAAACTGGCTCAACATCTGTCAGTGCCTGGTTAGGGCCTCATAGCTGTGCATCAAAAGCTTCACCCTATGAGTTAATCTGCACTCTGTAGCTGAGGAGATGGGGAACGTTTCAAACATTCAACTGCCAAAGAGCAGAGTTATGCAATAGACCCAAGATGCAGAGATGTGAAGAAACAAAATCGGTTACAAACAGTGCCCCCACTCCCCAGATGGTAACAGTCTGTGTTGTCCTGGAGTATGACATTAATTGCACCCCAGGCTAAGCTGGCTCAACATCTGTCAGTGCTTTGATAGGGCCTCATACTTGTTTAATTGAGCTCCAACCAAACCTATGGGTCAATACGGAAAGTCATCTGCATTCTGTACTTGAGGAGATGGTGAACATTTCAAATGTAAAACTCAGGTAACAACAAGACTGCAAGTGTAATGATTACAACTGATCAATTCATGTGTTATCTATGGAAACTCTTAGGATGACAACAAAACTGCAAGAACTGTGATTACAATATAATTTTCTGTGAGGATTCAAGTAACACTTAGTTAACAACAAGACTGCAAGTGTTATGATTACAACTGAATTTCAAACAAGTTCTATGGAAGTGAAAACAAGACATCGAGAAGTATTAACTTTAAGACTGATGCAAATGCTATGAACACAACTGAACTTCATACAAGGTCTATGGAAACACTTCGGATAACAACAGCATTGAAAGAACTGTGATCAAAACTTCATTTCCTATGAGGATTCAAGTAACAGTCAGTGAGTTCATGCAAGATCTGTGGGAACTATGGAGGTGAAAACAAGACAATGAGAACTGATAATTTTAAGACTGATGCAAATGCTATGAACACAACTGCATTTCACACAAGACCTATGGGAACACTTGGGATAACAACAACATTGGAAGAACTGTGATCAGAACTTCATTTCCTTTGAGGATTCAAGTAACACTCAGTGAGTTCATGCAAGATCTGTGGGAATTATGGAGGTGGAAACAAGACAATGAGAACTGTTAACTTTAAGACTGATGCAAATGCTATGAACACAACTGAACTTCACACAAGGTCTATGGAAACACTTAGGATGATAACAACATTGAAAGAACTGTGATCAGAACTTCATTTCCTATGAGGATTCAAGTAACACTCAGTGAGTTCATGCAAGATCTGTGGGAATTATGGAGGTGAAAACAAGACAATGAGAACTGTTAACTTTAAGACTGATGCAAATGCTATGAACACAACTGAACTTCACACAACATCTATGGGAACACTTAGGATGATAACAACATTGAAAGAACTGTGATGAAAACTTCATTTCCTATTAGGATTCAAGTAACAGTCAGTGAGTTCATGCAAGATCTGTGGGAATTATGGAGGTGGAAACAAGACAATGAGAACTGTTAACTTTAAGACTGTTGCAAGTGCTATGAACACAACTGAACTTCACACAAGACCTATGGGAACACTTTGGATGACAACAACATTGAAAGAACTGTGATGAAAACTTCATTTCCTTATAGGATTCAAGTAACAGTCAGTAAGTTCATACAAGATCTGTGGGAATTATGGAGGTGAAAACAAGACAATGAGAACTGTTAACTTTAAGACTGTTGCAAATGCTATGAACACAACTGAACTTCACACAAGATCTATAGGAACACTTTGGATGACAACACCATTAAAAGAACTGTGATCAGGACTTAATTTTCTATGAGGATTTAAGTAACAGTGAGTGAGTTCATCCAAGATCTGTGGGAATTATGGAGGTGGAAACAAGACAATGAGAACTGTTAACTTTAAGACTGATGCAAGTGATATGAACACAACTGAATTTGACACAAGATCTATGGGAATGCTTAAGATGACAACAAGAATGCAAAAATGCCTTGATGAGAACAAGGCTGCAAGAACTGTGAACACATTATTTTTCTGTGAGGATTCAAGTAACCCTTAGTTAACATCAAGAGTGCAAGTGTTAAGATCGAAACTAAGTTTGACACAAGATCTATGGGAATGCTTAAGATGACAACAAGAATGCAAGAACTGTGATTACAATATAATTTTCTGTGAGGATTCAAGTATCACTTACAGGTGTTCTTAAAACTATTTTTGACAACCCCCCTTTCTCTAATCATCTTCTTATGTCCTGGAGTTTGACATTAAACTGCACCCCAGGCTAAACTGGCTCAACATCTGTCAGTGCCTGGTTAGGGCCTCATAGCTGTGCATCAAGAGCTTCACCCTATGAGTTAATCTGCACTCTGTAGCTGAGGAGATGGGGAACGTTTCAAACATTCAACTGCAAAAGAGCAGAGTTGTGCAATAGACCCAAGATGCAGAGATGTGAAGAAACAAAATCGGTTACAAACAGTGCCCCCACTCCCCAGATGGTAACAGTCTGTGTTGTCCTGGAGTATGACATTAATTGCACCCCAGGCTAAGCTGGCTCAACATCTGTCAGTGCTTGGTTAGGGCCTCATACTTGTTTAATTGAGCTCCAACCAAACCTATGGGTCAATACGGAAAGTCATCTGCATTCTGTACTTGAGGAGATGGTGAACATTTCAAATGTAAAACTCAGGTAACAACAAGACTGCAAGTGTAATGATTACAACTGATCAATTCATGTGTTATCTATGGAAACTCTTAGGATGACAACAAAACTGCAAGAACTGTGATTACAATATAATTTTCTGTGAGGATTCAAGTAACACTTAGTTAACAACAAGACTGCAAGTGTTATGATTACAACTGAATTTCAAACAAGTTCTATGGAAGTGAAAACAAGACATCGAGAAGTATTAACTTTAAGACTGATGCAAATGCTATGAACACAACTGAACTTCATACAAGGTCTATGGAAACACTTCGGATAACAACAGCATTGAAAGAACTGTGATCAAAACTTCATTTCCTATGAGGATTCAAGTAACAGTCAGTGAGTTCATGCAAGATCTGTGGGAACTATGGAGGTGAAAACAAGACAATGAGAACTGATAATTTTAAGACTGATGCAAATGCTATGAACACAACTTATTTTCACACAAGATCTATGGGAACACTTAGGATGATAACAACATTGAAAGAACTGTGATGAAAACTTCATTTCCTATTAGGATTCAAGTAACAGTCAGTGAGTTCATGCAAGATCTGTGGGAATTATGGAGGTGGAAACAAGACAATGAGAACTGTTAACTTTAAGACTGTTGCAAGTGCTATGAACACAACTGAACTTCACACAAGATCTATAGGAACACTTTGGATGACAACACCATTAAAAGAACTGTGATCAGGACTTAATTTTCTATGAGGATTTAAGTAACAGTGAGTGAGTTCATGCAAGATCTGTGGGAATTATGGAGGTGGAAACAAGACAATGAGAACTGTTAACTTTAAGACTGATGCAAGTGATATGAACACAACTGAATTTCACACAAGATCTATGGGAACACTTAGGATGATAACAACATTGGATGAACTGTGATCAGAAGTGAATTTCTTCTGAGGATTTAAGTAACACTCAGTGAGTTCATGCAAGATCTGTGGGAATTATGGTGGTGAAAACAAGACAATGAGAACTGTTAACTTTAAGACTGATGCAAGTGATATGAACACAACTGAATTTCACACAAGATCTATGGGAACACTTAGGATGATAACAACATTGGATGAACTGTGATCAGAAGTGAATTTCTTCTGAGGATTTAAGTAACACTCAGTGAGTTCATGCAAGATCTGTGGGAATTATGGTGGTGAAAACAGACAATGAGAACTGTTAACTTTAAGACTGATGCAAATGCTATGAACACAACTGAACTTCACACAAGACCTATGGGAACACTTAGGATGACAACAACATTGAAAGAACTGGGATCAGAACTTCATTTCTTCTGAGGATTCAAGTAACACTGTGTGAGTTCATGCAAGATCTGTGGGAATTATGGAGGTGAAAGCAAGAAAATGAGAACTGTTAACTTTAGGACTGATGCAAATGCTATGAACATAACTGAATTTCACACAAGATCTATGGGAACACTTAGGATGATAACAACATTGGAAGAACTGTGATCAGAACTGAATCTTTCTCTGAGGATTTTAGTAACACACAAGATCTATGGGAACACTTCTGATAATAACAACATTGAAAAAATTGTGATCAGAACGTCATTTCCTCTGAGGATTTAAGTAACACTGAGTGAGTTCATGCAAGATCTGTGGGAATTATGGAGGTGAAAACAAGACAATGAGTTAAAAAAAAGTTAACCTGAAAGTTAACTTTAAGACTGAAGCAAATGCTATGAACACAACTGAATTTGACACAAGATCTATGGGAATGCTTAAGATCACAACAAGGATGCAAAAATGCCTTGATGACAACAAGGCTGCAAGAACTGTGAACACATTATTTTTCCTTGAAGATTCAAGTAACCCTTAGTTAACATCAAGAGTGCAAGTGTTAAGATCGAAACTAAGTTTGACACAAGATCTATGGGAATGCTTAAGATGACAACAAGAATGCAAGAACTGTGATTTCAATATAATTTTCTGTGAGGATTCAAGTATCACTTACAGGTGTTCTTAAAACTATTTTTGACACCCCCCTCTTTTTCTTATCATCTTCTTATGTCCTGGAGTATGACATTAAACTGCACCCCAGGCTAAACTGGCTCAACATCTGTCAGTGCCTGGTTAGGGCCTCATAGCTGTGCATCAAAAGCTTCACCCTATGAGTTAATCTGCACTCTGTAGCTGAGGAGATGGGGAACATTTCAAACATTCAACTGCAAAAGAGCAGAGTTATGCAATAGACCCAAGATGCAGAGATGTGAAGAAACAAAATCGGTTACAAACAGTGCCCCCACTCCCCAGATGGTAACAGTCTATGTTTTCCTGGAGTATGACATTAATTGCACCCTAGGCTAAGCTGGCTCAACATCTTTCAGTGCCTGGTTAGGGCCTCATACTTGTTTAATTGAGCTCCAACCAAACCTATGGGTCAATATGGAAAGTCATCTGCATTCTGTACTTGAGGAGATGGTGAACATTTCAAATGTAAAACTCAGGTAACAACAAGACTGCAAGTGTAATGATCACAACTGATCAATAAATGCGTTATCTATGGAAACTCTTAAGAAGACAACAAAACTGCAAGAACTGTGATTACAATATAATTTTCTGTGAGGATTCAAGTAACACTTAGTTAACAACAAGACTGCAAGTGTTATGATTACAACTGAATTTCAAACAAGTTCTATGGAAGTGAAAACAAGACATCGAGAAGTATTAACTTTAAGACTGATGCAAATGCTATGAACACAACTGAACTTCATACAAGGTCTATGGAAGCACTTAGGATAACAACAGCATTGAAAGAACTGTGATCAGAACTTCATTTCCTATGAGGATTCAAGTAACAGTCAGTGATGCAAGATATGTGGGAACTATGGAGGTGAAAACAAGACAATGAGAACTGTTAATTTTCAGACTGATGCAAATGCTATGAACACAACTGAACTTCACACGAGGTCTATGGAAACACTTAGGATGATAACAACATTGAAAGAACTGTGATCAGAACTTAATTTTCTA
Source organism: Marthasterias glacialis (assembly GCA_911728455.2). Taxonomy (NCBI): domain Eukaryota; kingdom Metazoa; phylum Echinodermata; class Asteroidea; order Forcipulatida; family Asteriidae; genus Marthasterias; species Marthasterias glacialis. The sequence continues at coordinate 21,641,228 of OU452219.1, read as the reverse complement.
TGATGATTTAAGCAACACTCAGTGATGCAAGATCTGTGGGATTTATGGTGGTGAAAACAAGACAATGAGAACTGTTAACTTTAAGACTGATGCAAGTGCTATGAACACAACTGAACTTACCACAAGCTCTATGGAAACACTTTGGATGACAACAAGATTGGAAGAACTGTGATCAGAACATCATTTCCTCTGAGGATTCAAGTAACACTCAGTGAGTTCATGCAAGATCTGTGGGAATTATGGAGGTGAAAACAAGACAATGAGAAGTATTAACTTTAAGACTGATGCAAATGCTATGAACACAACTGAACTTCATACAAGATCTAAGGGAACACTTTGGATGACAACAGCATTGAAAGAACTGTGATCAGAACTTCATTTCCTATAAGGATTCAAGTAACAGTGAGTGAGTTCATGCAAGATCTGTGGGAATTATGGAGGTGAAAACAAGACAATGAGAACTGTTAACTTTAAGACTGATGCAAGTGCTATGAACACAACTGAACTTAACACAAGATCTATGGGAACACTTCGGATAACAACAACATTGAAAGAACTGTGATCAGAACTTAATTTTCTATGAGGATTTAAGCAACACTCAGTGATGCAAGATCTGTGGGATTTATGGTGGTGAAAACAAGACAATGAGAACTGTTAACTTTAAGACTGATGCAAGTGCTATAAACACAACTGAACTTAACACAAGATCTATGGAAACACTTTGGATGACAACAAGATTGGAAGAACTTTGATGAAAACTTCATTTCCTATTAGGATTCAAGTAACAGTCAGTGAGTTCATGCAAGATCTGTGGGAATTATGGAGGTGAAAACAAGATAATGAGAACTGTTAACTTTAAGACTGATGCAAATGCTATGAACACAACTGAACTTCACAAAAAATCTATGGGAACACTTAGGATAACAACATTGGAAGAACTGTGATCATATTTTCATTTCCTCTGAGGATTCAAGTAACACTCTGTGAGTTGATGCAAGATCTGTGGGAATTATGGAGGTGAAAACAAGACAATGAGAACTGTTAACTTTAAGACTGATGCAAATGCTATGAACACAACTGAACTTCACACAAGATCTATGGGAACATTTCGGATAACAACAACATTGAAAGAACTGTGATGAAAACTTCATTTCCTATTAGGATTCAAGTAACAGTCAGTGAGTTTATGCAAGATCTGTGGGAAATATGGAGGTGAAAACAAGATAATGAGAACTGTTGACTTTAAGACTGATGCAAATGCTATGAACACAACTGAACTTCACACAAGATCTATGGGAACACTTCGGATAACAACAACATTTAAAGAACTGTGATCATATTTTCATTTCCTCTGAGGATTCAAGTAACAGTCAGTGAGTTTATGCAAGATCTGTGGGAAATATGGAGGTGGAAACAAGACAATGAGAACTGTTAACTTTAAGACTGATGCAAATCCTTTGAACACAACTGAATTTCACACAAGATCTATGGGAACACTTCGGATAAACACAACATTGAAAGAACTGTGATGAAAACTTCATCTCTTCTGAGGATTTAAGTAACACTGAGTGAGTTCATGCAAGATCTGTGGGAATTATGGAGGTGAAAACAAGACAATGAGAACTGTTAACTTTAAGACAGATGCAAGTGCTATGAACACAAATGAATTTCACACAAGCTCTATGGGAACACTTGGGATGATAACAACATTGGAAGAACTGTGATCAGAACTGAATTTGTATGAGGATTTAAACAACACTCTGTGAGCTCATGCAAGATCTGTGGGAATTATGGAGGTGAAAACAGGACAATGAGAACTGTTAACTTTAAGACAGATGCAAGTTCTATGAACACAACTGAACTTCACACAAGACCTATGGGAACACTTGGGATGATAACAACATTGGAAGAACTGTGATCAGAGCTTCATTTCCTATGAGGATTTAAGTAACACTCTGTGAGCTCATGCAAGATCTGTGGGAATTATGGAGGTGGAAACAAGATAATGAGAACTGTTAACTTTAAGACTGATCCAAGTTCTATGAACACAACTGAACTTCACACAAGCTCTATGGGAACACTTGGGATGATAACAACATTGGAAGAACTGTGATCAGAACTTCATTTCCTCTGAGGATTCAAGTAACACTTAGTGAGTTCATGCAAGATCTGTGGGAATTATGGAGATGAAAACAAGACAATGAGAACTGTTAACTTTAAGACAGATGCAAGTGATATGAATTCAACTGAACTTCACACAAGCTCTATGGGAACACTTTGGATGATAACAACATTGGAAGAACTGTGATCAGAACTGAATTTCCTCTGAGGATTCAAGTAACACTCAGTGAGTTCGTTCAAGATCTGTGGGAATTATGGAGGTGGAACTGTTAACTTTAAGACTGATCCAAGTGCTATGAACACAACTGAATTTCACACAAGATCTATGGGAACACTTAGGATGATAACAACATTGAAAGAACTGTGATCAGAACTTCATTTCCTATGAGGATTCAAGTAACACTCAATGAGTTCATGCAAGATCTGTGGGAATTATGGAGGTGGAAACAAGACAATGAGAACTGTTAACTTTAAGACAGATGCAAGTTCTATGAACACAACTGAACTTCACACAAGATCTAAGGGAACACTTAGGATAACAACATTGGAAGAACTGTGATCATATTTTCTTTTCCTCTGAGGATTCAAGTAACACTCTGTGAGTTCATGCAAGATCTGTGGGAATTGTGGAGGTGGAAACAAGACAATGAGAACTGTTAACTTTAAGACAGATGCAAGTGATATGAATTCAACTGAACTTCACACAAGCTCTATGGGAACACTTGGGATGATAACAACATTGGAAGAACTGTGATCAGAACTTCATTTCCTATGAGGATTCAAGTAACACTTAGTGAGTTCATGCAAGATCTGTGGGAATTATGGAGATGAAAACAAGACAATGAGAACTGTTAACTTTAAGACAGATGCAAGTTCTATGAACAAAACTGAACTTCACACAAGCTCTATGGGAACACTTGGGATGATAACAACATTGGAAGAACTGTGATGAAAACTTCATTTCCTCTGAGGATTTAAGTAACACTCTGTGAGTTCATGCAAGATCTGTGGGAATTATGGAGGTGGAAACAAAACAATGAGAACTGTTAACTTTAAGACAGATGCAAGTTCTATGAACACAACTGAACTTCACACAAGATCTAAGGGAACACTTAGGATGACAGCAAGAACTGTGGACAGAACTAATTTTTCTTTGAGTTTTTTTTACAAGATCTATGGAACAATGGAGGTGACAACAAATTTGCAAGAACTGCAAAAAAAATGGAGCTATATGAGCAGTTGAGGTGGCATTGAAATCTGCAAGAACTGTGATCAAAACTAATGTCTCACAAGACATAGATGGAAAGCGCATAAGTATCTGTTTATACCATAATGATATTTCAAGATCTTCAATTGCAGTACAATTCCATGTTCCAGAATGTTAAAGAAGAATCAAAGTTTATCAAGTTCACAGGAAAGAGATAAGTACACATATATTCAGCCATCATCTTGGATTAACAGTTGTAAACTATATTTGCTCCTTTTTTCCCACCCTTACTATCCTTCATTGTTCTGGTTGGTAAGTTAGCAGAATGTTGCTAAGGAAATTCACAACCCCGGTTTTTTAAATGTTTAATAATAATGATCTAGCAAAGCTAGGCCGATACTTTTTATTTAAGCTTTACAGATAACACCAAAGGAAAACCCTCATCTCAGATGAATAGATATCAAGAGCTGCTGTAGTGTCCTTCCTTCCTTCCTTTCTTTTGATGCTGGTAAGTTTGTAGAACACTTGTGAGAAAAACTAAAATTATTGTTTACTGTATATTTATCTTAATAAATAATGCCAGGCTGGCCAACCTGTGTTTCTCTTTCATAGTTAGACAAACCGAAGGTGACTGCCTCTCATCCAATTAAAAGGACCAACAACTTTTTCGACGTGGCTGCATCAGCAAATTGGCACAAGGCGCCCTGTGGACCTGTAACCTGTAACTTACTCAAGGAGGTGATGCTCTTCCAACCTGATGTTGATGATGCTTGCTTGTATGTGACATGCATCTGCCCTACCATGAGGGATGTACTAGATGTGCTTCTGTGATCCTTAAAAGGTAAAATTCAAAATAAATAAAAAGTTGTTGGTTAGTTAGTTTGTTTGTTTATTGCTGTTGTGTTGTTGTTGTTGTTGTTGTTGTTGTTGTTGTTGTTGTTGTTGTTGTTGTTGTTGTTGTTGTTGTTGTTGTTGTTGTTGTTGTTGTTTTGTTCCTTTTTTCTGAGGGGGCAGACTTTGCCTCTGGAATATGCTTTTCTTTTTTCAAAAAACGCTGTTTTTTTTTTAATTAAAGCAAAACTTCATTATTTCGCAGCAACGTTGCACAAGACACTTTGAGGAACTGCAACTTGGATGATGTCACTTACCCTCTGTTAACCTAATGCTGATGATGCTTGCCTGTTTTGACACTCGCCTAACCATAAGGGATGTATACTTAATGTGCTGCTGTATTCATGATACGTGAAGGTAAAACTAACAAGCAAAACGTGATGTTGTTCGATTGGTTGTTTGTTGTTTTTATGAGGGGGTGGGGGTTTGCCTTTGGATGAAGGAAGTGCTCATCAGTCAACCTGATGTTGATGATGCTTGCCTCTTGCGACCCCTGCCTTACCCTGAGGGATGTGCTATTTGCGCCACTGTGATCCTTTGAGGTAAAACTCAAGATAAACGAGTGGTTGATTTTTCTTTTCCTTTTAAATTATTTGTTTCTCAACAAATCCCTTACCATATTATTTTACAGTAATTTGGTACAAGATGCTTTGAGAAACTGCAGCTTAGATGTCACTTACCTGGACTTGGTGCTCTGTCAACCTGATGCTGATGATGCTTGCCTCTTGTTACACCTGATGTACCATGATGTGCTACAGTATTTGTGATCTTTGAAGGTACATTTCAAGATAAACAAAGGGTGTTGGTTTGTTTGTTAGTTCGTTGGGGAGAGGTAGAGTTTGCCTCTAGAAAATCCTTTTCCTTGAATATCTAAAACCAATGTCTCATTATTTCACAGCAACTTGGCACAAGCTCTTTTAAGACCTGCAATGTGGATAATGTCACTCACCTCTGTCAACCTGCTTGCTTCTTGTGCCACCTGCCATACCATGAGGGATGTACTAGATGTGCCACATTTTTGTGATCTTTGAAGGTGAAAGGTAAACAATGAGTGTTTTTGTTTTTGTTTTTTTTTGCTTCGGGAGTGGGGGTGGGGCAGAGTTAACTTCTGGAAAATCCTTCGAAACACTTTTTTTAATATATTTAAACCAATATCTCATTGCTTTAGAGCAACTTGGTACAAGATGATCCAAGGACCAGCAATTTAGATGATGTCACTTACCCGGAGTTGGTGCTCTGTGAACCTCATGATTCTTGCTTCTTGTGACAACCGCCATACCATGAAGGATGTCCTGGATGTACCCCTGTATTTGTGATCTTTAAAGGTATAATTCAAGCTAAACAAAGAGTTGTTGGATTGTTTGTTTTGGTCGGGGGTGTTTGCCTCTGGAATATTCTTTTATTTTTTTCAAAACAATATTTTTTTAAATTTCCAGCTATACCTCATATTCTAACATGATGTTGATGATGCTTGCTTCTTGTGACCCCTGCCTCTTGAGACCCCTGCCTTACCATAAGGGATTTACTAGATGTGCTACTGTAATCCTTAAAGGTAAAACTCAAAAAAGAGTTGTTACAGTGTTTGTTTACTTGTTTTTTTGGACTTTGCCTTTGGAAAATCCTTTTCACTTGAAGATGAGTTATTTGTTTCTTAACAAATCCCTTACCATGTTATTTCACAGCAATTTGGTACAAGACACTTTGAGGAACTGCAGCTTGGATGATGTCACTTACCCGGACTTGGTGCTCTGTCAACCTAATGTTGCTGATTCTTGCCTCTTGTGACACCTG